>VZTE01001407.1:855112-894516 GCA_013397775.1 Eulacestoma nigropectus | reverse complement strand
AAGAGAGCCGGGCTGAGGATGGAGCCCTGTGGAACCCCACTAGTGACAGGTCCCCAGTCTGATGTCACCACATTCACTGTAACCCTTTGTGCCTGTCCCACGAGCCAGTTGCTCACCTATCACATTATGTGTTTATCCAGCTGTGGAATGGACATTTTCTCCAGACGGATCCCGTGACAGTATTGAAAGTTTTACTGAAATCCAAAAGGATTACATCAACTGGCTCCCCTTGGTCAGCTGGGTGGGTTACCTTGTCATAAAAGGAAATGAGTCTTGATAAGCAGGATTTTCCTCTCATGAAGCCATGCTGGCTGTGACCAATGACTGCGTTGTCTTTCAGGTGTTTTTCAGTACTCCCAGAATAATCTTCTCCATAACTTTGCCAGGCACTGAAGTGAGACTGACAGGCCTGTAGTCTGGGGTTCTTATTCTTGTCCTTCTTGAAAATCAGGACAATGTTTGCCAGTTTCCAGTCAGCTGGAACTGCTCTGGATCCCCTAGACTGCTTAAAAATCTTTGAAAGAGGTTTTACAATGACATCAGCAGCTCTTTGAGGGTTCTTGGATGAATCCTATCAGGCCCCATACATTAGTAGGGATCCAACTGGAGCAGCAGATCCTGTGCAGTTTCAGGGTCAACTGAGAGTTGATCATTCTCACAGTCATGGTCCTCCAGCTCAGGGCACTGAGACCCCCTTGGTCAGTCATCCATGTTGAAGACTGAGGTGAAGAATGTGTTAAACACCTCTGCCTTGTCCATGTCCCTGTTTGTGAGGTGACCATCCTCATCCTGTAATGGGCTGAGTTTCATTAGGTTACTCTTGGGTTTTCTTCTAACAGTTCTTGCTTGGAGCCTAGGTATATGCTACCTCTGAGAACAACAAGTTATGCCTCTAATGGGTAAATCTGGCAGTATAATTTTAAGACCTTCAGACTGAAATACTCACTTGTGTTCTGAGGCACTTGGCTTTATTTACAAAATGGGAATCAGGCACCTCAGAAAAGCATGCAAGCAGCAGGGATTCCCTAAAGCATTGCATGGCATTTGTAGCAGTGTGCTTTGAAAACACATTTCTCTCTAGAGCCAAAGTTTTCTGGAGAAAAAAAAATCCTGAAAGAAACTAGATTTGGGATTTAGAAGACAAAAATATATTGTTTATCAATAGCCTATTCATAGCATTATTCTTCCAAAAAGCCTAAGTAGGTAGCCTCTTTTGTTGAAGGGGGTGTTATCCACTATTCACAATAACCTTGTTGTTGGACCTAGGGAAGTTTGATTTCCTCCTCCGTTTTTCTGAAAGAAAACTTAGCCACAAAAGGTTCTTCGGCATTCAAAGCAAGAGGTATGCAATTGTGGCATTTAAAAGATTAATGCTTAAATGGCCCCGCATGTACGTCTTAGGTGTGTCAGGATATCACTGTGGTTGTAAGAGAGCAAAAGGGCAAGTAATGGTCCCAGATTGGTACAGAATCCTATTCTTTTGGCTAACAGTAGCAAATTACAAGTCCGAGAGGCTTAATAAACTGGTACTGATATCTAATAATTTTTTTTAAAAAATTTGTTTCACTAGATACACAAAGATGTACATTTTATCAAAAAATATGCAGAAAGAGCTGATATGCCTTTCAGTATGAGGAAGCATTATTAGATTCTACATGTTTAAAAAGAATCAAAGAAGGAATAGACATTAAAACGGCTGATTATAAAAGGCAATACTGTGCTAGAAAAAACAGTCGTAAGACTGCATGTTTCAGAACTAGTTTGAAGCACTTGTGAAGCCATTGAGAAGATGTAGGTCCCTGAAATTTATTTTTCCCTTCCTCTTGAATACATGTAAGGCCTTTCTCAAACCATATATTTATTTTTTAACGATAATGTTTAATCCCTTAAAACCATGATCTCTGTGTGCTGTTTCTCGTTAATGGCAATACTGTGATGTCTAAAAGTCCAGACTGCAAGAGGTTGTACAAAGAATATGAGAAATATAAAAAGCCACAGAGGAAAAACGCTGAATATTCAAAAGCCAGAAAAGATGCTGGCCACATCTTGGCTCCTTGGCCCCTAAAAATCACTGAAGTCAGAGTCCCCAAGGTGGAACATCTCCCTGAATCAACAGCACAGGCATAGAGGATATCCTGTAGTCCTTCTCTTGAGTCCTCACAGCACACCATACATATCAGATTAATTCAATTTTAAGCATGATACCTGCCAAGACCAAAGGAACACATTCTGAGAAGTTCTAAGATTTAATTGATGAACTAGTTCACATTAATGAACTAAAAGCAGTGAACAACTTTTTACAATCAAATTGCTATTATAAACAATCTATATCTACCCAGGATAACCCATTAATCTTTTTATAGAGTAAACTAACAGTATAGGGCTCCAGGTATGTGACTGCATATTCCTTGACAACAGCATCTGTCCAAACATCTGCAAGTACAGACCTAAGAAAATACAAAAATGAAAAGCAGAAGAGTGATTGGTAGTCAATAAGAAATTGAAGAAAAAAATAAAATCAATATTCAAATCAATACTTTCTATTCTAACGTAATCTGCATTATTGAATATCAATGTAGACTTGCAGAAAGTAACCCAATGTCCTTCTTAATTATAAATAAGGATTTACTTCTTTTCCCTTAACCTCCATAGAGTATTCTTAAGCAGCTTCTAAGAAAACTCTAAACACTTTGAAAACTCATGCTAAGACACTCATTTTTTAACCGAAATCACTTGAAGCATACAATCATTTAAATCACAGTACAAGACACCATATCTACATGTAAATGTAGGTATGTAAAGGAATCCTCAAATTGCACAGGGTCAATGATGCCTGTCCTGCAATATCCCCACCCTTGAGGCTGACAAAGAGAGCAGTCAGAGGAAAAGAGTATGGATCAGAAAATTTTCAGAGCAACACAAGGGGTCAGACAGCTGGCTAAAGTTAGAGCAGCCCTCGAACAACCTCGTATAGTATTTTACTTTCGATCCAATGATAGAAACCTTCACTGATTACGAGATCTTTTGGCTTTGCACTCTTCTCTCTGCAGATATTACAAATAATGAACATTTGTGTAAGTCTAAGATTGATGATGAATATATTCCCTTCCATTATCAGAACTGGCTGAAAAAAGCATCTTTGATTAGCCTGCTGGGCTGGGCAATGAACTCTCTGTGAGAATCATTAGTGGCCAGCTAAGTGGAGGCTTTTCCTGAGCTGTATGCCAAGCAAAGAGAGTAAGCATTTCGCTCTTCCAAACTGGAACCTTTTTAATTAAAAATGATAAAACTGAGAATATGGTATTTTTCTCAGTCATAATCTCTGAAGCAGAATGTACTTTTCAGTCATGCTTTTAATGCATAGCATAGTTCAGAGATGGATTTGAATCAAAGCAAAGACAGACTGTAGTTGGTTTTAGACAGATGAACAATGGGAAGAGGCAGCCCCTGAGACTTGTCTGCCTTCATGTCATGAATAACACACTGTAGTATGGCTTACACTTATGATTATCAAAATGATCGCATCAGTCAACTAGCCAGAACTTCCCTCAGACTTCCTTTGGGACTCAGCCCTTTTTATACCCTCCATATTCTTGCCTTCAGCACAGTTTTGTGGTTTTAAGGGACAGTGTCAGCTTGCCCTTATAGTCTGTATGCATTTCTGTTGTCCCTGCACGGAGAGTGAAAGAAGTAAATAACAAACAAAACAGAATGGCTGAATAATTTCAGTGCTACACCCTTCAAGCCATTTTGTTGTCTGAGAAACTCCTGCCAATCTAAATATTTTTACAGCTCACAAAACCTGAAGAGGCTGTGCAGGTGGTGCTAGCTGATAACTGTTTATAGAAATCTAACTGAATCTAAGATTTCACACCAACGGAATCCAGTTTAGCTTAGCATAGCCCAGATATAGAATGAAAATGTTCCCAGAAGAAGAATATGTGGGCTGACTGAGAGATGATCTTTATTTATGGCTTCTCCATTTTTCATCTGAGTCACAGAGGGAGAGGCTATAGTATAATGACTGCACAACAATTTGGAGTAGCACCACCTTTGAATAAATGTCTGTGTGTGATTGATACATGTAGTTCTTATATCAAGCATCAGCACACTGATAATTAATAATGTTTAATCAAATGAGGATCACTGACACATGAAGTTTGTGTTTTATAGTACACATTAAAAATACATTTATCTTGTAGTGATAATTTTGAACCCATCACCATTTATCATTTCAATTAATTGAGGTAAAAATAATAATGTTTTTTATTAATTTCTAACAGTCCAATTGTATCAGTAATTCAAATAGTTGTTCAGTTAAAACATTACAAATTTTTTGTAACTGAACTAACTATAAATCTGTTGAGTTCAGAATGATAATTAATTTCACTATTTGTATTTTTCATTTTGTTATCTTGGACACTTTTTCTTTGCTTGTTTTTATATTTTATTACATAGTCCACTGCATGCTTGCATTCTGGAATTACCCTTGAAAATTCCATACTGCAAAACTAATTCCTTTAGAGAGGCTTTACACAGAGTCAGTCTGTCCCCAGCCAGAAGAAAACCTGGGTTCCCTGGTGTGGTGCTGGAACCAGAGTGAAGCTAGGTCATGTTTTTATAGCTGAGTGAGTGCATGTGTGCCTGGATGTGTGGGTGGTTAAGCTGTTCTCTGCCTACACTACTGAAGGTCATTTCTCACTGCATAAGAAAAGGCAAACTTCAATATTAGCCACTGTATAGGACCAATTTTTCATCTAGGCAGTAAAAATTAAAGAAACAGAGATTTTCATTAGAAAAAAAAAATCGTTTGATAGTCAAATCATTTCACCTGGAAATTTCCATATGTCTATTTTTTAAATAGACAAAATTTTTTTGATAGGATCATGTTAGAAATTAAAAATTAGAAATAAAATTTTAAAATAGCTGTTTTTTAGTTGAACCTTTTGGATTTGACTCAGACAAAGTAAGAAAAGGAGTATTTCCCAGTATTAGAGTTTGATTATTTAATTTTCTAGTCTATTTCTTGTGAATTGTGTATATATATCAAGCACTAAAGTATTTCGTATCAATACTGCTGATCTCAATAAATATGAAAATTTACCTATTATGAAGACCTGAGGAGATGAAGCAGCAACTTAGATATATCTGCAAAACCATTCTTTTCTTGTGGCAGAGGTGTTGTGGAGATCTACTTTTGTATTCCACAGTAAAGTGGATTTCTGATTCTTTTGGGGAAAAATGCTTCTTTTAGCCACAAACATCAAAATATTTTTTTTGGCATGTGCACGGAGCCAAAGCTACTACCAGATGTGAGTAAAGTGACAATATTGCAGTGATGAGACTGAAGTTAGAGCAAAGAATTATACAGTACTGCACAATTACTGGCAGGAAGGAAAAAATTACTTCTTAAGAGCTGGAAGTCACTGTATCTTTACCCTGTTTTGACCAATTAGCCTCCCATTTGCCCAGCTGATGTAAAAACACATGTTCTATTGGATTTAGGTCTGTGCATAGTCTCTCAACCAATAAGGTTTATTAAGGGCTTCTTGACGAAGTCTTCTTTTACTATGTGATATACTTTTACTAATATATTTCTATTAGTATGCTTAATACTTGCATATTAATGCCACTTTGAAAACAGAGATATTCTATTCTGGTTTTGCACCTTTTATTTCAGCTTTGACATAGGTTTATCATCCGACAACATCCACTATGAAACATTTTCCTGGTGTGGTCTTCACATGCTCTTGCCCTCTCTTTCTCTTGAAATATTGATTTTTGTTCGTGTCCTGGAAGCACAGATCGACAGGTAATTCTTCCAAATCCTGGTACTGCAGCACTGAGGATATTTTTTTGGCAGTGGCCGGGGAACATGAGTTACAAATTCTGACAGGACAAAGATATGTTAAAGAGCCTTTTGAAGCATGGTACTAAGCTCCTAAAATAGAGTACATCCAGTGCATTAATTTCTGACAGAACACTTTCAACAAGTTAGTCACAAAATCCTTAGCCCATACAGAGGTTTCCAGGTTAGCACCCTCACACCTGGGAGGGAGGTTTGGAAGCCTAATATTTTTAAGTATCTAATTAAAAATTTTCACTTGCAGGTCAGAGATGCCTGACACCAGCAGCTTAGAGAAATTTCAGTGAGAAAGAAATAGTCCTAAATATCAGCATTTTGTCTTCATCCAGCTTGAAATACAATGAAGTGCCAATAGACCAGTCCTTAATAATCTCTTCAGATCCCAGCTATTGTTAGAGTCTGCAGTTTATAATACATTAAATATCTTATTTTATATAAATAAAATAGAGATATAATATAGAATAGCTTATATATTTATATATAGTACCATGTCCCATTAGAAAATTAGATATATTATTAATTCCACTATATAATAGAAAACATACAGTAAATATAATATAATATGATATAATATAATATAATGGAATATAATATAATGTAATGTAATGTAATATATTATATATAATATAGAGTCTGAGGTGACATGGGTTTATCTCCTCTGCCACTTTTGGAGAATGTTGAGTTCAAATTTTTAAATGAAAAGGATGTTGAAATCATCATCAGCCGTTCACATCCACCTACTCTAGGTATTTCTTTTTCAGTTGTCCTTTAGTAATTTTATAAAAATAGAAATACTCCTCATTTATGTTTGAAGGAATCCCTACCAATAACAGTGATCTTCTTAACCAGAAGCAAGACTAACATCTGCCACCTACTACGGTTTCAGTTCCCAGAGAAACAGCATTTGAAGTATGAAATGCTCCATCATGTACTGCTAAGCCAAGGCAGCAGAATAAGAACCTGCCATCTTCCAGTCCAGTCTGTTTTCCAATCTTTCCAGATGTCAGTTTACTATTTGCTGATTCTGATTAATTGAAATTCAATTCAATGGCTTTCATAGGCTTATGCAGTTCCCAGCATTACACAGAAGGTTGAGGAATAATACACAAATAAAAGCTTAGAGGATAGGCTCCAGAGTACAGTAATGATAGGAGAATGCAGGGGTGTTACTTTTATTAATCTCAAACTTGCCAAGAACTTTAGCTGTACACAACAATAAATGATGTAGTCTTGGTAGGCAGTGTGATTCGTTGGATCACTAAGATCAAAGATTCAGAAAGAAATCAGTCTATTTTCGAGCCATAGAAACAATGACAACTGCAACTGCAATATTTTAAGGGAGCCTAAAGCTCGATTTACTTTACCATTTTTATACCTGAAATGAGATTGCTTGTATAGTCACATGCAGTGCTGCCACAAGTGTACATATTTCACAAACAAAAATAAACTCTTTGTTTTCTAAGCCTGATTGCATTAAAATGAGTGCTCCTTTGTGAGAAATTACTGGCTGATTTTCTGCCACTTCTTTCAATTCTAAATAAGGCAATTATTTTTCCTGAAGAAGAAATAAAAGTTTATTTATGGTCTTTAGAGCCATGATATTCTCCCTAGTGGCATATTAAGTGACAGCCTGAAAGATTTTAGTAGAGTCATTGTAAGATTTCATTCTTTTATGTATTTGTGAAAAAGGTGCTCTTGAAACAGATCTCTGAATACATCTTTGAGTCTTTGAAAGTATAATATCTCTGAGGGTGCATAAAAAAGAATTCAGGGTATTTAATATGAACAAATGCCTGGCAAGATCTTACATAACACAAGCACAATACGCAAATCCATTAAAGGATTAAATGGAACTAGTTAGATGCAAGTCAAAGCACTTGGGTAAGTCACCGCTAATCAAATACACATAAAAATAGGTGCTGAATTTTGAAACAAGTTTGGGTTGATTAGAATGGGATCATTCCATATCATTCAGGAGTAGCAGTTGTATGCAAGGTAAGCAAACATCAGTAGTTTTCATTATTCTTTGTTTTTTTTAAAGTTTACTTGTGTGGGGGTTCAAATTTTTCTTTCTTGTTATTATTGCTGCATTAAAGAGATCAAGTATTACAAACTGGAAAACACTGACTACATGAAAATAATTTTAAATATAGTTTTGAATATAGAAATGAAGACTTTTTATTAGATATGAGGCTGGAAGCAGCCATTAATAAATGGAAAGGCAATGCAGAACAAAATTCAGTCACTATTGCCTTGTGATTGGATTAAGTTTCCTCATCGTTCTTGCTCAACTTTCTATTTGACACCACTCCTTTAGTGGAAAACAAGAGCAAGAACAGTTTGCTCTGTGGAAGTTAACCTGTCTTTCAGACATCTCTCCAGTCTCCTGGCTTTGAATGCTCTGCTTACAGAAGGACCTCTCAGCACACTCTCTAGGATGTAGAAAGGTTCATTCCAAGCCTTTAAATTTTTCTGCACATGACAGAAAATTTCAGTTTGAATAGAGGGTTAGCCTTCACATTTTTTGGAAGTAAAGCTATTTTTTACTGTGTTTGCCTAATCCCAAACACATTAAAAGCTAATGATTTGCCTTGGTCAAAGCACATTTGGATGTTGTAATGAGTAGAACTTGATAAATCAAAATGCAACCCAGATGAAACAAAGTTCTTGTTTCCAAAAGTGTACATGCTCCAATTTGTAAGTAAATTGTAACTCTGGTTTTTAAATTAAACCTGTCAGAAATTATGCATCAAAAATGCCAGTGAGAGATGACAATTATTCCTAGATGGCAAAATCAGTTGGGAAAATGGCTCAGCAGGCCCTACCAGACATGCATTATCTTCTTTTTCTGTTATTTCACAATTCATGCTACTGTTAGACTCCTGTTTGGACACGTGTCTGGGGTTCTTTTCTCCGCCCAAACTAAGGTGACGGGTTGTTGGCTTGTGAGTGCAAATGGAGCACATTCTTGGACTTAGCTCCTCAGGGGTGATCCTGATGCTGTGTGTTGTATATGGCCTTTCAGACAAGGAAAACATGACACTTGTTAAGTTCTCAGCAATGTGGATCATCCCTCATTCATCAAGATCTAAAAGACATACCTCAGTTGAAAGGGAAAAAGTTCTCTTCTTCAGAGAGGTGCCTTTGGGGTGGCTGTTATTAACATCCTCAGCTGCCACCAGAACAGATGTTACACAAATGCTTAGAACTATGCATTTTGAGGCATAGCAATATGAGAAAAAATACAGTCAGGCCTCCAAGCCCTATTTATAAAACCTAGAGTTTGGTCCTTTGGCCTGACTGACTGAATGGGTCATGAGGGACCAGTGTTGGCAGTGAACAAAAGACACTGGAGCTTCCCAGGATCCCTAAACATCTCAAACACCAATTTTAATGTGATTGTCAAATCTTTGCCATTATGGAGTGTCAAATAAGATGACAAATATATATTTGATCATGATTTTGTCCCCCCTTCTTCTAACTGCCACTTACCAGCCTATTAAAAATGGCCGCTCATTCCAAGGGTGCCTCGATGAGCTGGTACATTTTGTGTTTTGAATAACTGATAAATATCTTGGGCATAAGAAGTGTTTGATCATTATGAATTCACATGCCATTCATTGTAATATACTGATGAAAGGAATTCATCTTAAGTTCATGCAGCTGTCACGTGTACTGCCAGGGGTGTTATATTCTGATTTAGTGCTACTCAATGGGCACAATAAAGGTGTTACTCATCAAATCTTGAGCATGCTATATTTTTGTATCCTGTACTGCAACCAAAGCACAGGGTAGATGTAAATAACTTCACGCTGACATTGATACACTATAATTTCTTGACATCTCCAATGTCTATGCATCATGAAGATAAACTGGTGCATCAGCTAGAATAAGTAATTAAATTGCATTTTGTTTTTAACAGAAACTGAGGTTGGCTTACACTTTCACCTAAGCTGATCCATCTGCTTATTGTTATAGAATTAAAGCAGCTATGAGATGAATTGGTTTCATATCTTTAGTTTCTGCATGCTTCTAATATCTGCAAATTGTGTTGTACTGCTAGGATACTGTGCCATCTTTTCAAATTGCAATACACACAAACAAAGATTGCTTAACTATTTTTAATAAAATAGTTAAGCAAGAAAGATAATAATAAATAAAAATATGTTACATGTTCTCAAAATCCTGGATTTCAGGCCCACCAAAAAAGATGAGGTTTGTGGCATGCCCATAAATGCACTAAATTCAAACTGTTTAATATTCAGAGGTAGAAAAAGAAATTAATTTCAGGAGTCAGTAAGTCCCTGAAGTGTGCTGCCTCTGTTCTAAACCTCTGGTTCTGCTATATCACCATGTTGTGACTGATCATGAACAAAAGAGCTATTCAAGGGCTGACAGTCCATATGTGACTTGTAAAGTGAAGGTCTGATGGAGCTTAAGAAATTAAGATTAATTAAGAAAATGACTAAATTCGTGGCTAATACAGACTCATCAGCTCCAAAGAGAGTATCAGATAAATTTCAGCATGGCTTATGCCTATTATAGACATTTAAATTCTGTGTAAACCTAATGGATGTACTATTAGTATTATCTATGAAAAATAAATCGTGTTGTCATGAACTGTAAATCTTGAACAGAAACCAGCTATATATCACTAGACTGAAATGTAAAAATGCTTCATTAAAAACATTTTTGACATTTCTGGCATAGGGAAAAAAGTATCCTGCAAAAATTAGTTTTATTTGTGAATTTTGATGAAATAAGCCTCTGAGGGAAAGACATGATCATATTTATGATATTGTACAGCATTAAATATTTAAATGCAGTTTGGTGTACATTGATACAGAGTGTATCCCCTGAATAGTTCAAAGGCAACTAGCTTAGTCCAGACCAAAATATATTAGAAAACTAATAAAAAAGTTTGGAAATTAATTCTTTAGAGCCCTCAGCTCAAAAGGAACAAATCCAGAATGTATTTTAAAATTAGACAAGTTTAAAAAACTTGATCAAAATCTACCTCAGTGCATTGGTTAGAGTAAGGGCTGAGATGAAGATATAAATTGTGGAAACCCAACCAAAAACTGGGAAGAATTTAAGTCTCTACATCCATGGGAGCAATCAAAGCAATCAAAAAAGCTTTTTTTTTTCCTAGCACTGTCCAGCTGCTGAAGTACCTGTTGAAACTCATCGGGTACCTCCTTGCAGAACCTGAAAGTTTCTGCTAGGAACTGGTGTACAAGCTGCCTACTCTGGACTGGGCACCAGCCACAGGTGATACCTGCCTCCTCAGGAGAGCCTTTTCCAGGTGTATCCATGGCTAACTAAGACTAGGAACAGCAAAACAGCAAAATGCACAGGAGGCAAAAAGCTAACTGAGGATAACGGTCTGGGCTCTACTTCTGATAGATCGTGCCAGAGCTATGAGCTGAAGAGCTGGATTTTCTTTCCCTGTTTCCATGTAGCTGAAGTTAGAAGGAAATAGCTTCCAAATCTGTTCACAGATTACTGCTTGAACAACTAGGCTGCTGGCTGACACCCACAGTGAGCGCTCTCGAAAGTGTGCTACTATGCAGCTAAAAATGCAACTATCCTTGAGCCAAATTCAAGCAATCAAATAGAAGTAAAACTCCATAATCTAAGAGCTATTACACTTTGCTGTGTGAGATTGTGACCTTGTTGCTGTCATTGTTTGCCCACGCAGAACACAGTAACTCAAAATTAAACAAAAACCAACCCTCCCATTTTTTCCCACTCAACTTTATTTTTCAGTTGTGTTTCGGAGCAGGGGGGGCATTGGTTGGTTGGTTGGTTGGTTGGTTGGTTGTTTAAAAAAATAATGCTAAGGCACAGAGAGATTTATGTGGGATTGCTGAGACCACAATCCTTTGTACATAGGAAATTCTGAACACTCTCCAAATATAAATAATGGTATATCACATCAGACACTTACAGACTCCTTTTCTGAAAGCATTTCTTTTCCTCCTGAGATAGCAGAGATAGTTTCAAACAGTGCAGTCTGAATGCAAAACAAAAAGCTAGTGCCCTCTGATCAGTGGAGATGGGAAAAAGCCATCCTAGTAATGGTGTTACTCATTTGCCTAAAAGCAGCTGGGAATTTAATTAGTTCTGTAACTTGTTAGTTCTGATGGATATCTGCCCTCTGCCACGGAGCAGCTGCTATCTCACCTCCAGCTGCTTCTTGCAGATCAGCAGCTTCCAAGATTTTCGGAGCCAGTCTCTCTGCTGCCCGCCTCGCGTTGCAGCTCTGGCCAAGCACTGCTTTCTTAGCAGATTTCACCAGTGCTGGATGCTGCTCCCTTCATCCCTGTAGCCTCCTTGCTTGCTGCAGATGTGTGCTGGTGCTTTGGTCTGCCCTAGAACGGTTCTTCCTCCCTCCTTTTCGCCTGATATTTAATGTCATGATGTTAACACAGAGAACTGTGTCAACAAGCCCAGGAGAACTTGCGACTGGGGTCAATCTTGTTTTTCACTCACCTCTGCTGTAACCCCTCCTCATGGGTCAGCATGGGTCTTGTTGCTGCAAGAGTGGACTCTTTCGTAGGTCTAAAGAGTTGTGTGTTATCAGCTCAGGCAAAGTGATTTTCCTTGTGAAAAGAATGGCGGGGAAAACCACATTTATATATGGAAAAATATATATAAATGGAAAAGTAATTGGAGAAAGCAAATTTCTGGTCAATCTGAAACAGAAAATGTGTTTTATCTCACTGGCAGGAAATAAAAAATGTTTCAATTAAGTGCTTAATTCAGTTCAAAGCAAAGTTTTAACTTTTTTTACCTGTGTAATCTTTTTAAATGTATTCAGCCAAACTCAAAACTAACTTTATTTAAATGGTTCTATCTTCATATTTTTAAAAATTTTTCATCTTTCATTTTTGGACCTATCAAATCTTGTCTTTTTCTAATAGTTTTGGTACTCTTTAAAGCACAGTTTTCAGAAAATAAATCATTCACACTAACAATTTTGCCCAAGTCCGTCATTAACCATTTTACCTCCTTCCTTTTCCCTTAGCAACCTTGTAAAATAGATAGTCTTGCAAAACAAACCTTGTTGTTTTCTAATTGAATGCCCTGCTAAACAGAGCCATTGCTTTAAGTTTGCATTAGCAATGTCTTTATAACAAAGGGGTGGAAATATAACAAAAGGTTTGTACTAAGTTTATATTTCTGTAAATTTAAAAGATCTCCAAGATATTTAATCGACTATTAAACAAGCCCATGCTTTCTGATCTAGCACTGGATATTGTAATTATTATATTATTATATTGTTATTATGAATAGAATTAAATTTGGGATTAATTTGTCTACATGCTCAATATTTTCATACAGTGCTCTTGGGCAAAACAAAACTTGCTTAAGAATAAAAGAGAATCTTCTCTTAGGACTATTTCCAATATGAACAGAGTTTTCTTTCTTGGATTTTTTTAATGGTTTTGAACTTGCCCTTGTCATTCACAGAAGAGAGAAAAAAAACATTTTTAGATGTTTTACTGGATGGACTCCTTTGTGACTGTGCTCACAAAGTCATTTTTCACAGATTATACCAGACCACATACTAATAACATATGCATACTCACTACCAGCTTGTCTGGAACAAATGATAATTTTGACACTCTCTAATGCATCAATTTCACTGTGTTTAAGAATTTATTATCCTGGAAATTGGCACGGGCACTGGAGGGGGATCAGATCTTAGAGACTTTCAGTAATTTTCTGAAATCTCTTACTTAATCAGCATTTCTGTTCTTTAGCAGTTAAAGTGATTCTCAAAGATAAATATACAGAAAAGCCAACCTGTTATATCTGGCTTTTTTGGTTCACATGTTTGATGAATCTCATTTTAGGGAATCTCTTTGTAGGCTTGAGTGCATTTCCACATCTCACCTTCAAGAAGGTGAAATCCACAAAAATCCACAAAAATCCAAAAGTTGATAATATGGCCATCTGTGACCCAAAAATAAAATTTTTGGGAGTAATGAAATACTGACTTCAAGTGGCAAAGATGCTGCCATTCATTCATTTAAACATTTCACATTTAGCCCCAACAAATTTTTATGGTTCTTTAACTAAACTAATTGCTACTCAATTTCTTCTACGTCTTAGCAAGTTTCACGTTGGTGAAATCTTACAGTTGTTTTAAACTGCATCAGTAGAAACAAAATGTTAATTTTTCCCTGTATTTTTGGTGCTTTTTAAAAAATGACCAGCTTATGAGGTAATATTTCAGGCTGGATCAAACCTCTCTGAAACAGGTCGGTTGGCATATTGTCACACAATACGAAGTTCCTCAGTGCTTTTGGACAAATGTCTCTGTGCAGGTGCTGTTTGAGCAGGAACACACATGGCGCAGTCAGAGGGGCCAGAAAAGGCCCACAGAAATGCAGGGCTGTGTCACGGAGCACTGCGGAACACCACGCAGAGGTATTGCTCCTCTCCAGCTCCAGAAATGTACCCATGTCAAACTTTTTGAGTATCTCGCTCTCCTCTTTTGTTAAGTGTTTTTAGTTATTGAGCCCAGGATTATGCCAAGATGATCTACTACAAAAGACCACGAAAACTCAGTACTGTCTGACCAAGAATTTACATATGACTCACAGGGAAATAATCCAGAGGGAGGACTCTCAGCTTGAGTGATCATTGAAGATGTTTATATGAGGACAGAATCTTTTTTTTTGTCTGATTATCTTGAAGCTCAAGAATGTAAAAAGATTTTTTTTTTCACTCATAAATCCACAGAATTCTCTTAGAGGTATCAGAATCATTATTTTTCTTCTTCCCTCCCTCTGCCCCCGAATTTACAAACACTGAAATAACCCAAATTGTAACTTTTTACCAGCCTGAAATGGACTAGCACTATTTCTTCTCATAACTTTCAAAATCAGGTTTCACCAAGTAAAAAGAGTGCTGGACACCGAAAATATAGGTCTTGGTCTAAAATCTGTTCTCAGACAAAATGTCAAACATAGTCAATCTGTCATTAAGTCTCACAGATTGCAAAAACCTCTCAGTAGGCTTAATGTTTTTCACCAAAACAATTACACAGCAGTCAAATTTGCAAGTGTGAGAATCTTAGAAATGAATGCTATGGCACAAGCAAGAGGTAAAAAAAACTCCTGTGAGACCTGACACAAGAATGTGAAACAAAGTATGATTTAGTTACATACATGTGTAATGATTTCAAACCCAAAAATCTGAAATGCAGTAGTTTGAAATCTTTACAGAATTTTTTCAGATCTTCGAGATTTCTTTCCCTGCTTTCAGTTCTCCCTCTCTGTTCTGGTACTTGGTCTTGATCTCAAATGCGAGCCGCAGAAAAGGAAAGTAACTTTCTGCTTATACAGAGGATAAGAAAATTTAGGGTGGCATGTTTACTTGTTCCATTATAGGAGAAACCCTTGGGACGACTTTCACACTGTCCACATGTCAATGCAAAATGACAGCAAGGAATTGGCAAGCTCTATAGGTGTAATTGAAAATTGAAGTACTCCCATATTTAAATTCCTTTAGGCCTTTCATGGCTACCTCCACTGTGTTAAACCAGCTCACAAATTTTATATATCAAAATTTTCTATTTTCCCTTCTGGACTTAAAATATCACAGATACAAAACTCTGATAATTTTATAATTTTTAAAACAGAGATATTAATGGAATTTTTTGCAGTCAAATTCTTTCCACATCTCTCTTGTAAATACGTATTTTTAAAAAGTAGCCACATCACTAACAATCAGATAAAAAAGTGAATTTTTCTGCTTAAAATAAAAGGTAAACCTTTCAAAAAACTGAAATATGAAAACAGAATTAAAAAAACACATAGGTGAAGAAAACTTGGTCATAAAACAGTGACATTTTCCAGAATGAGACCCTTTGTGCATGTGCATGCATATATATGTTTGTAATTTTTGTTCCTGCATCCTATACTTCTAAATAAAGAGGCGTTAGCAAACTCAGAGAAATTGTTACTCTGAGTAAAATTCCATTAAAATGGTTACCTTCTTTCATTTATCTTTTCCTGTCACTGCTGCTTCATGTGTGTCCATCATAAACTTACCTGCAATATTTGATGCTACTGATTTCAAATTATTTTATAAGAGTAATTTTATATTATTTTATAAGAACAAATATGCGTCTTAAAAAAATTATTAGATATATCTATTCTGAGAATTCAAAAGTTGGGACAGAGGTAGAGAGAACTAAGGGTGCCTTTCATACTTGGATGTCAACGCATTTCTTACACGAATATGTTGAGGTATGGGAGTCATCTCGAGGCTTTCTGCATTGGCAAAGTTTCATTCACTGAAATGTGGAATGCTTTGGAGTTTCAAATACAAAGTCTCACCTCATTTCCAATTTAACATAATATTTATCTCAGCATATAGAAAGATTGTTGTTGGATGTGTGGTAATGTCGGGATACATTTTTTTCAGGTGAGCATCATGACAATGTGGTTCTTTTCCATTAACAGCAGCAGACTTCACTCTGAAGAACTTCCTTTTGTTTATATATATATTCCTTCCAGGTGTAAGAAAACACATGCTATATAACAGCCTAGTCTAACGTAGTGCCTTATATGAACGAAGACCTCACATCCAATTGAAAAAACATTATATTCATTTAACTGTGTATGCTGACACTGATGCCTTAGGTTCTGGGTTTTATATTTTTAAATCCTGTACTGCCTAGTGTGTAACTCTGAAGTTTCTTGTGGCCTGTTAGTTGCTGCTCTCTTATGCCAGCTAGACACAACAAAGCCTCTCTGAGCTTGTTATTCAAGGACACTTAGGCTGTCCTAGGCCCAAAAGATGTAAACTAGGGCCTCTAGAGAGGTGGAGAAATCAAAGAAATTACATCATTAGCTAAAGTTTTAATTGGTGAATTTATGCTGATATGCAGATGAACCAAACCTACAGAAGTGTGACGCACTCGTGATTTGTTGTCCATCTTGGGGTCCATCTTTGATGTAGCCTTTGGCTCCCCAGGGTGTACCTTTGAAGGCCTTTCAAATAAATATCCACCTTTATTCCCTTACTCCTGTCTAGTCTCTGTTTCTAGGTAGCCCGTCGAGGCATCAACACTAAATGCATACTGATGCTGAAATTGTAATGAGAAGTGAAATTTCTTATGTGCCACAGTGGCAGTTTTGAAAGAGAAGAAATACAATGCTAAATAGTGAAAAATAACCACCTTCTTAAGGAAACAACAGAGAACATGGTTGTCCTAACTATGCAAAATCTTCAGTGTAATGACAGCAATGGCACTGTGGGTTTCCATTTTTCATTTGGAACACTAGTACATTGTGACATTTTTTGTTTTATTTTCATTCTTTTGTCTACGCACAGTTTCTACAAGAGTACAAAAATGTTTCTTCTAGAGAACATCTACCTGCAAAAGGAAACAAACAAGGATCAGCAACGTTGTTCAAAATCACCCTTCTGAGAAGCTGAAGGAATTTGGAAGAGGTTTTTTCCCCTACATCAGTGTGTTAGCCTCAAATACATTAGACAGAGACAATTAGGTAACAGAAAGGGCATAAAAGCTCTTAGGAAAGGAACAATAAATTAATGTCTAAAATTTTGAATACTCAGCTTATATTAAAGCTGTAAGAGCATGTGAGAAGATCTCTCACTTTTTTCTTTATTTTCTCTGCTCTCAAATCCTAACACAGACTATTCCATGTATGACTACAAATACATATGGCATGCCCCCTTTTTCAGTTATACTGGAACAAGAAACTTCCTTTTAATAAATACGGTGGATCAAAGAGTGAATCTCTCTAGAATTACCTATTTTCTGACTGATTATGTGATGTGTCCTGCTGGATACATATGTACTGACTTTTTGTTTCACATTTAAGGTTACAAATGAAATGAAGGGTGACCATTGACAATGATCTCACCAAGTATCACTTGAATCACTTTATGATTCTGCATCAGTTTTAAATTTTTGTTTGCGACAATCACATCTGAGCTTTAGAAAGGCACATGGATTTGACAGGATCGTTTTCACTATAAGACATAAGCCAGCTCTGTTTATGGAAATTTAAAAAAACATCTTACCCACTGAAGTCTGAGTTCTATTTTATTTAACATGTCAAAGGTCTAAAAGAAGAATGTCAAGCTTGACACTGAAATGTGTGCTTTACCTGACATAAAGAATGTCTTTCCTGCAAGGATAGAAACTCATTCATAATCAAACTTCAGGAAATTAGCTAATGTACTAAACTGGGCTTTCATGGAGCTTTAATTTCCAAAGCAACTAAATGGAGAAAAGAAAACCTTTCACTGAAATAACATATGCAGGAAATAATGTATTTGTTAATTCCTTTATATATCAGGTATTCTGATACTTGATATTAAGAGCACTACTGAGAATTATAAAACAGCTCTGAAAAGTTTAGATTTAGACATGGCATTTATATTCAAGTTACATGAGATATGCATTGAATTTAATGAAATGTTTGACAATCAGCATTCATCAGTATCTGACAGTAAAATTTGTAGTATATGAGACTCTAATGTAGCCTTAGTTCATACAGAATGAATACTGACTGCACTGTAATAGTTAGCTAGAAAAAGAAGATCATAACAGAATAGTGTCAAAAATAGTGACATTAGAAACTTAAACACTGTAACTATTGCAATTATGAAAGCTACACTGGCAAAAGAAATGCTGTAATATATTCAGAAAATATTAGATTGGCACGTATACTGGTTTTTTTTTTTTAATTTCTAAAAACATATGTTCTTGTGGCAACACTGTCCTTAGCTTTTTCTCCTGGAAGAGGCTCTTCTCTCTCCTTATTTTTAGTTTTGAGACATTTAAACAAAGCAGTACTTTTCTTTCTTAGCTTTCATTTTATACTTATTTGTCGGTTAAAAAACAGAATTAAGGTATTATTTGGTAGATGGTAACAGCATCAGCTAAAAATGCACCTGTCACTGAAAGTTTCATTTATTTTTCATTTGGACTGGATAAATTTATAATATATATTCTATATCTTGACCTAAGCAATAAACAACTGGAAGGAAGGAATCTTAAATTGGCCAGACTCTGGAAAAAATATATAAGCATTTTACTGTAATTGACTGTGCTACTGAGATTAGAATTGTTGAAACCAGAATTTAAGCCTTCATTTATCAGACAAAAAGCTAGTGAGATGGAAAGGAACTAAGTAATTACCTCAGCAATTCATCTGTCAAACCTTTCACAATTCTTCAACAAGAGTTTACCGAACAGAGACTCCAACACACAACAAAGAGTAATTGCAATATGAAGAAGTGATGCTCATTTTGGTGGACCTGCATTTAACAGGACTGTGTTTTTTAAACTGTCATTCCATATTTAGTTTTCCCCTTTATCCTATATTGTCCCCAAGCATCTAATCAAAATAGACTTAAATCCCACATGAATTAGAAGTCACTCTAAAACCACTGAGATTATCACTAGCAATCAATGCTGCAGTATAATAACAGCTTAGCAAACTTCTGACCTGCATTTATTTTAAGTAATTTGAAACTATAACTGGGAAGCAAAAATCAAAGGAAACTGGGGTAAAAGATACAGGAACATCTTAAAAATAAATCTTCAAAGGAGTCTCAAATTTAACTATGATATTTTAAAAATATTTAATATTTAATTAGATGGAATCAGAATCCATGCTAATCGCAAATTTACTCCTGAACTAGAAAGACTACTTGAGTAGAAGATGTTGAAAAGTTCATTTTGCAGATTTAGTGAGGAACTTGGTCCTTCAGATGAGATGTCAGATGATATCAAAGCACCCAAGTCCCAAATTGTGACCTATAAATCCAATTATTTGAATATTAACATAAAACTATCACAATTACAGCAAGTAAGCTGATATACTGTAGGCATCGGCCTTTTGAACCTATCCTTGTCTTGTGAGCTGAATTGCTATAAAAATATTCTTCTCAGTGATACCACAATATATAGTAATATTTACATGTGAATTTACCATGCACAAATGCTTTGTTGTTCTCCTGAATTAATATCAGGGAGGTCAGAGCATTTGCTGGCAACTAGATTAAAATATTAATGGCTTTGAAAGAAAAAGTTTTAAAATGACAGTGACTCAGTGATGTCTAGTGCAATGCAGCAAAGAGACAGGGTATAGATTTGGCCAGAACTGAATTTTGCCAATCAGCTATTAAAATGTAAGCCACTGTCCCAAGTACTGGACACTCCCTATGTCTCATTAGTACAATGAGACAATCATACAATGCCTCAGCAGTTGGCCATTACTTACTATCAACCAGCCTTTCAAGTATGGAAAATAAAACTGATTTTTAGTATCCATCTTTACAATGACAGCTGAAAAATTCAGGGCTCTTTGAAATCTTTTTTTTTTTTTTAATATAAAGCAATGAAAGTGATAGATGTAAGGCTCCCAGCAGATGGCCTGGATCATGACTATACAGCCCAAGATCAGAAGAGCATTTATGCTCCAGTACTTTCCAACATTTTTATCTTAACATTTCACAGAGGTCAGACTCTGGGGAAACCAATTTGTCTGTCTTGGAGGTCTCAGACAGACTGCCTTTTGAAAATCAATCTTACCCTTTCCTTCTTTCGCTTATTCCCGAACTATATGCCGTCACACTTCTCTACACAACCATGCAAGCAAGGAAAGGCTATAACTTGAGTCTGTTTTTCTGGAGCCAAAAAAAGACAGACAGAATGACCTACCTGCAGACCAAATAGAATACCAAAAAGTGAATTCTGGTCAGACTGAAACAAAGTTACGATGTCTGCGGGTTTCCCCCTCTTTCCCTAATTTTGCAGGTGCATACTACAGAGGGCTTTCTGTGTGGTGTCAGAGGGTTAGCCTGGCTACTGGAACAGCAGAGAAACATTATTAAATGTTTATAACTTTGGAGATAAAAGAGTTATACATGAAAATAGAACAGCACATTTGTAGTACTTTGCTACTGTATTTCTGATGGGCAGAGGACAGCTAAAACCATTCTACATAAACATTTAAGTTGTGTATTTAAACAATCTTGTATATTTAATCATAGGCATTGTAAGTCTTAAGGCATGAAATATATATAAGTTGTTCTGGACAAAGCACTGAATCATCATAAAAGAGAGCCAAAGAAATTACTTTATTGGACTTTGAATGACTTTGTAACAGTAACTCAGAATAAAATTTGAATTCAGTTCATATTTTTAACAGATATTTGTTAATCTTGTTTTAACCATAAAATAGTTGTGCTATAGTTATAAAGAGTATTCTTTAATTTTATGATAGAGAAGGTTATAAAATCTTCATCAAGACTCAAAGATTTATTCTATTACAGCAACCCATTTTTGTTTGCCCTGAAACTACATTGGCAAAGCGGGTATATGACTGTTAAGAATTTCCACATCTAATAACCAGTATAAATACACAGTCTTCTTTTCCAAACTTGAATTCATGACTTCTTTAAATATAATACTCTTTTTTGCAGTTCCATGTAACATGTCAGGAGCCTACTCATATTTTGATGGTAAAAACAAATTCATTCTGTGCATGGTAAATGTGTAAAAAAATACATGTCTCCATTCATTGTAGGTAATCACTGACCTATTATGTTAATGACCTCTATAAGACAAATCTAATCCTTCACTGTTTGCAGTTTCAACCAAAAAGTAAGATGTGCTGTTCTGAGGTAATTCCTGAAATACGCAGTGTTTACCAAGTGATTTGGAGTCAGGCCTGTGTACACAAGAGACAGATCTTTCTTTAGCTGTAGGAATAGGTATTTCAGCCCGAGACCTCTCATGCTCCAGAACAAACATCTCTGGAGGAGGCTCCTCCTCAACATCTCTCTAGTCTGTCTGTGCCTGTCTTCACAACACTTACTTCAGACTGACAGTACAGCAACTCATCTGCACTGCCCTTACTAGGTGTTTTATTTGTGTACGTGATGTAGAGGGCATGCAGGTTTCTACAGCTGAGCTGTAATCATCTCCTACATTAGCAATAATTTAGTAACTTCAGCAGTTTCTCTTTTGAATAAAGGACTTTTTTCCAATAGCCTTATTATTCCTGGCTCTAGTGAGCTCATGTGTGAGAGCTCATCACATATTGCCCAAGGAAGCTCTTCTGCAGTAGGAAGAGATATTTGTTTCTCTTCTGTTGACTAGTGACATTTTTCTAATATTTTCTTAATAATATGGCTAAGATCTGATCAAGGCATCATAACAAGGAAAACTCTGATTAAAGAGCATTATTTTCAATGCATCTTGTCCAGAAAATCTCTGGAAATACGGAAGTAAAACAAATTGCAAAGAGTAATCTTCTATCTGGGAAAATACAAGAGGATTCTGCTATGCTCAAAGATTGACAATCCTTCTGTCAGGTCTTTTAGGGGGAAAAAAAAGTCATTGAGAAAAGCATTTACATACTGTACTTTATATAAAGCACTTCTATGAAGAGGGTTTTCTTTGAAAGTGGAAAATATTAATCCTCAAGGAAATTTTAATTCTATTGCAAAGAAAACATTTGATTTAGTTCTTAATTTCTGAAATAACGAAAGCAGTAATTAACATAATAATTCCATGCAATTTATTTCCAAGTAAAATTATGATGTTTACTCTCCAAGCTAATTTTTCTTTTGAGACAGAAATGGTGTTGGAGTGTTTCTTCCTACAGAACAACTACTTAATATGAGTTGGATCTAATAGAAGACCTGGGCACATGGAGCTTCCCACTTGTACAGAGCTGCACATATAAATATTTTCTGGAAAGAATGCAACAAATCCTGATGCTGTTGAGTTCAGGGCCCCAGCTCAGATACTCTGTGTTGGGGTTCACAGATAACGTATTTCCCATCAGACTTACCCACATGGCTCACTACACGAGTTATTTTCCAAGAATTCAAAGTGTGAATACTGTGGAAGGACAAGGCCTTAGGATCTTCTGCCCAGCTATTATGAACATGACTGCAACAAGCACCCTGTAGGAAACATACATTCAAAACATTGCTCCAAATCCAACTGTCCTCCTCAAAATAACTTTATTCTGGTTCAGCTGAGTACCAACAGAGGTGATGAGTTCTTACTTTTCCTTTAAGGATTTTATTAGCTACTTAATTCCTTTACCTGACACTCCCTATCTGCTGCTGGAACAGGCTCTACGCTTAGCACCACTTCATGGAACATCTCCCTCACTTGTCTTGCCACTCTTCCTCACTTGAAGGAAAAAGCCTTTGGTCTCTATGAGACTCATTTGTACACTCTCAACAAATCTGAATGGTTTTCTACTTTTAAAAATGTTTACTGTTCTCATATAAAAAATTATCTGTGTTTCTTTCAGAGTCGTGGGGGGCGAACAAGAAGTTTGAGGAAATGTGAATTGTGATAAATTTCTCTTTTTGTTCCCAAGACCTAGAGTAAGCAGCATGTAGTTGAAACTGATTAAGGTACTGAAGTTGAAGTTTAACCATGGTGTAATTAAGAGCAAAACTTGGATCATCACATCTAAGAAAACTCCACTTTTTAACCTGAAGTATCTGGAGAAAAACTGACATCAGTTCTCTGCCGTGAACTGAAACGTGATGAATTAACTATTATACCTTTGATGATTTCATTATTTTCTTTTCTTGGGTTTGATTTTCTCTATATTATGGGTTATTCCTTGAACATATCTGTAAGAAAAATGACATGGATGTCTTTATATATCAAACAGTTACCAAGTAGTTAATTTCTCTTTTGCATGAAAATACAGACAGTAATTTATACAATGCTGCATTTAATTAATAGAAACTAGTGAAACTTAGGGCACATATACAACATATACATTTACAAAAATAATTTATTTAATTAGTATTTAGTATTTAAATTTATTTACTTAGTATTTATTAATTTAGTATTTAAAAGTAAGTACTACTGAGAGTTATTGCTGAAGAACAATTAGTTGGCCACAGATGGTTACTCTGTACAATTACTTGTTACTCTTTACCCCTAGATGCACCAAATAAACATATTTAGAAATAAAAATAAATTTTTTTTAGAGATTAAAACCCTCATCATGTTACTTCCTTTGAAATTCAGTTCTTTTCCTAC
Organism: Eulacestoma nigropectus; assembly: GCA_013397775.1. NCBI lineage: Eukaryota > Metazoa > Chordata > Aves > Passeriformes > Eulacestoma > Eulacestoma nigropectus. Next base: position 870,565 of record VZTE01001407.1, on the reverse strand, counting down.
CAGCTTTGATTTTTAGACAGTTTAAGAAACTTTTATTTGCGGACCCCAAAGATTTGAATGGAGAACAGCATTTCTCCAACTGGACAAAATCTTTGGAGAAATACTAGGTGAAAAAAACTCTGCAGGCAATGACGGGAGAGGACAAATACAGCCCAGTATGGTAGCACTGTGTCTCTACCACCTCCTTCTGCATGGCCATGGTGTGTGACTGTTTGCTGTGGAGATGGGAGGGGGCTGCAACTGGGGGTGCTGGGAGGAGGGATGGGCTTCAGCTGTGGGGGCAACATCCAAGTCGGGGAAAAATGGCACTGGGTGCTTCTCTCAGCCACCTTTTACTTTCAAGGAGACCTTTCAAACAGAATATAGCCAATTTAAGAGTACAGTGCAATTATTTATTGGCTGATACAAATGATATATCTAGGATTAATGAGTTACTGAACTAGGTGTTAATAATCTCACAACCTTAATGAGACATTCAATGCATTTTCACTGGCCTGGCAGTCATCAGTCATGTCAGAGAGGGCTGGTCTCCATTGCTCCTTCAAATGGGCTGATCATCAGGGTTGCTGAGTTTTTGACTAATTTTATACTCTATTCCTGGGATTTCATATACTTCAAGGAAGTCTTTTCCCCATTTAATCCCTTCCTGCTAACTACTGTGGTAGCAAAAATTTAACTTCTATGTATTTCTTTTCTTTTCTTACGCAGTTTTAGCACACAAGTTCAAGTCAATTTTCTCAGTGAAACCAAGTCAAAGTTACAGAGCTGTGCTGCACCAACCTAGCCCTGGCAATACAGATAGCTGAATCCCTCCGCTGTCCAATTATCCTACTTTTTTCCAGGTTGAAACCTACCACTTGCTCCTAAATTTTACTTGTTAATATTCCTTCTGGGCTAGTGGACTTTTCTTCTCGTCCTATATTCCAACCCTGTTGACTCAAAGGCAAAATTTGCTGGGTTCGAGGAACTGGAGGAGGGTATCTTTGAAAGGTCACAGCTGGCAAGATTTCTCCTTATTCTGCACACAGCTTGTGAAGTCTGTAGCCCAGGGCCCAGGTAATGGCTCTGATCCCCTAAAAATGACTGGTTTCAGCATATTCTGAAGCAGGCCAGGAAGAGTAACCAGTTGATTGAGTGACCTGGCCAGCTTTGTCCTACTTCAACATGAGGAGAGCTGCTTCTATCCAAAGTGTTTAGGTTTTTGGTATTTCCTGATTGAAGGGGGTACTGTCTCCCACACATTGCTTGTAAGCACTTTCAGGAGTGACCTGGGACAGTCATTCCTTGCCAGGGAACCCAGACGCTCTCTCAGAGAATGGAGAAAGCATCTTGAACAAAAAGTGGTGCAGAATAAAAGGGAGTAAAGAAAAATGAGAAGGTAGTCTTTTATACTCCATCACCCTTACACTCAACCATGCAATTTTATAAATTACTCCATCTCAGAACTAAGCCAACTCTGCCTGTTAACAAAAAGTTAATTTTCCTTAAAATGTTTCACTTAGGGTTATACTTACTCTATAACTTCTTCAAGAAAATTCATCACTGAAGCTCTTATTTAAATCTTTGAAAAGGGACTTCATTGGTACATAGCAGTGAATAGGATAAGAAACCAAAACCTAGTATATCTTTTGTCAATTTTATATCATAAACTTGCTTTCTTTCATACACAGTAGGGGTGTGTTTTGTTTTTGATATAATCTCAGCTTTCTTTTTCAGGCTGACGAGTTTTCGATGACATAAAGGAAGAGCATGAAGTATTTTATAGGTCTCTCTGGTACCTATTTCACTCTTTATTCACTAAGAAAAAACAATATTGAAAACTGACTTTTGCCTCCAGTTTTTAACACTGATTGTTTCAAAGAAACAAAAATTCGCTTCCCAAAATCTCGTATAGAACTTTTTATTTTGAGGGATCTGCAGCATTTAGACTTGCAAGTAATCTGTTTTCAATTAATGCATAGTTTTACTTGAGTTCTTTCTGTTTTTCATTATATACATATAGATGGAGAAAAAGAAAAAAATTGTGGCAGGTTCAATGTTTAAAACATGTATTTTCTAATAATTTTTGCATAGGTTATTAAGGAAATTCAATCTTTATCACAACATATTTTTCCAATGAATTCTGCTAGGATAGCTTCTTCAATATAAAGTGGGAACAATTTCAGTTATTATCTTCAAATACTATTCCTGAATATGTATCTTCCCATAAGACAGAAATTGGATTATGTTTAAATAGATGTTATGATTATTCAGAATCTGTCACTGTGGCTTGTGACTGCCAATTTGAGCTCTAGTGCTGTTCCCTATAGTCATATAACTCTCTTTTCCTGTTTTCTACCTTGTTTAACTTGCATTAAGAAGGCAAGACTATCACAGGCTGTTATCAAAAACAATTAACAACTGAAAAGATCTGACTGTAGAGTGTGCAGTATCTTACCTTCAAGATAAAGCCTATTTTCATCCTTCAAGAAAATGAAGATTGAGGAAAAGAACAGGTGCTTTAGAAAAATGCAGGATCTGAAAAACAATACAGGTTTGGTTAACCTTAAACGGACAGCAGCTCACACAGACTTGTGCAAGCTGATGACTGATAACAGGAGATCGATCAGGATAAGCACAGCTCAGCCTGGGTCAGGCACTCATAACTTTACACAGTTGGCTGAGATATGCTGCTATTACATCTGTATGACTAGTGGCATCCAAACTAGCTAGCCCAAAATTGTGTCATGTGTATTTCTGTGAGCTGAAGTCATAATGGGAAAAGTAGATCAGATAAAAGAGACCTAGAGATTTTTGTAGCAAAAGGCCCTTTCTAACTGAGGAACAATAGAAAGCTGGGTGTTTTCAAAGTATGTCTATTCCAAAATCCCCTACACGAGCTGGAGGGAAGCTTAGGGGTAGCATTGGAAGATAGCAGCCACTGATAGTGATGCTTTCCTAGAATATTTTCTCAGATTGAACAAACTTTGGCTTGGGGACTTTCTGAAGAAATAAGCAAATTAAGGGAAGCTTTAGGACAGGAACTAGAAAAAGAAATGGAGAAAGACATAGTAAAGACGGTATATACATGAAGAAGGTCCTGGGCTTTTGTGAAAGGGACAGCTGTCTGGAGAAGGTTCAGGCAAGAAGAGTGGCGTGTTGTGAGAGCAGGCTTAACCCTTTGCTGTTCCTAAGCAAGGACACAGTTATGCAATTGCAGTGCATTTAGGCCAATGTTTTGAGTTTGCATGGCAAAGGTTTTGTGGCAGGGTACAGCTGCAGGGGTAGCTTCTGTGAGAAGAGAGCAGGAGCTGCCTCCTTGTCAGACACTGTTTCAGCTGGTTCCAAGACAGACCCACTGCCAGCCAAAACTGAGTCAATCGATGGTAGCACCTCTGTGACAAGATATTTAAGAAAGGGTAAAAATTCTGGAGAGTAGCTGCAGGAGAAACAGCCCTGCAGACACTCAGGTCAGTGAAGAAGGAGTGAGGGAGGTGCTCCAGAGCAGGAACACGTTCCACTACAGACTGTGGAGAAGACCTTGTTGGTTGTCGCTCTGCATCCTACAGAGGACCACAGTGGAGCAGATGCTCGTTCTGCAGGCCCTGGAGAACTGCATGCTGGAGCAGGTGGACAGGCCCTGCGGGAAGCTCCATCCTGTGGACAGGAGCCGGAGCATTGTCCTGGTGGGAACTGCAGTTCATGGGTGACCTGCTGGAACAGGCTGTTTCTGAAGCACCCAGTGGAAAAGACCTATGCTGGAGCAGTTCTTGAAGAAGTGCAGCCTTTGGGAAGGATCTATGCTGGAGAAGTTTGTCAAGGACTGTATCCCATGGGTGAGACCTCACACTGAAGCAGGAGAACAATGTGAAGAGTAAGGAGCAGCAGAGATGAAGCATTATGAGCTGACTACAATGCTCATTCCTGAGCCACTCAGAGAGGAGAAAGTAGAAGAACTGGAAATGAAGTTGAGCTTAGGAATAAGGCAGTAGGGGGGAGTATTTTTAATTTTTTTTTCTTTTTTCAATATCCTAGTCTATTATTAAGTAGCAATATATTAATGTTCCTGAAGTTGAGATGTTTTTGCTCATGATGGCAATTGGTGAGTGATCTCCCTGTCTTTATTCTGACCCATGAGCTATTTTTTTGTCTCATTTTCTGCCCCGTCTTGCTGAAGAGGAGGAGGAGGAGGAGGAGGAGTGAGTGCAGCATGGATGTCTGGCAGCTGGCTAAGGTTAACACAGCACAACGATTCTCTTTCCAAACCAGATATTCATCACCACAGAAGCAATGTTTTGGGTCAAAGATTAGCCAGACTTCATGGCATTATTGTTCTTACTGAAAGGGCTCAAACACTGCTTGTCACAAAAGTGGCAAAATACAAGCAGACTGGATTGGAAGGCCTTTCCGTGTGCATCCTGCAGGTGACATTACAAAGGGGTCAGCTGCTGAATCCATTGGATGTCAGATATTAACAGAGATGAACTTCAGCCTCCACAGACAACTTCTGAGAGTCTACCAACCAATATGAAATGGTTAGATACAAGATTATGTCACAGGGAACAGGCAACCTCCTACCACCTGCTGTCGCTTTTGGTGATCTTCTGTCAGAAAATCTTATTTTCAGTTTATCCCCTTGAGTGCTTTTAGATCCATATCTGCAAGGAACAACTCTTACCCACCTGTTTACAAAGGCATCTGAGGGCATAGGAAAGTGCTGTCAGCTCTACCTCTTGACATTGTTTCACAGTGCATGAAAACAAACCAAGGTGTTAATCTTCAAACATTAGGTATTTTGTCCAGTCCTTAGAACATGGAACATAAGAGTTTCAAATGTCCTAAGTCACCAGGCAAGAGAACTTTATTTTCCTTTTCTGAGCTAGTGAGTCCTGAATCCTTTTCTGCCTGACAGCAAGAAGAGTGGAAATTATCTTCTCCCTCAACAAAACACACAAAAAGCTGGCAGCTGATACACACTTCAGAGCACTGGGAGTCAAATATCTTCGGCAAGGGTGGAAGTTGCACAAGACAGCTGACGGGAGCTGCTGCTGTTCTCGGAAAAGAAAGGATTCCTCCAAGTCTAGCCATGTGACAAAAGAATCTGCTCCTGCTCTAATTCTCAATTTGGTAAAGCTCTGGTGGGAACTGCACTTCCACAGGGACACAGAAAAATCCCTAACTTCAGAGACACGGGCCAGCCTGCCACTGTATTGCTGTATGCTGTAGAAACTAAGCTGAAGCCTCTTATTAGTCCTGGCTTGGATTGGTAGCAGATAAGAAAGACACCAGAAGGTGCAGTAGTATGCAGAATAACAAGGCAGTAGCACCTCAGGATCACCATAATCATATAATGGTACCACACAACATTGCCCCTTGAAATTAAATAGTTACTACTCTAGAAAAAACTGTTACACAAATATTGTAAACTAAGCAAATTCATTGGATGAATTCAGAGAAATCTGAAATTATTTTGAAAATTTTTGACAATATACTGATTTTTTTATATTAAAAATTATGTCTGCACTGCTGGCATCCTATATTTACCACCTAAGCAAACACAGTATACGTTCCCATATGATTAGCTATTCAAGTATTTGTTCTTAATTTCTTATTGATAGTATAGTATGAAATATATGTTTACATGCATTGTGGAAATTTTCTCTCACATTCTGCCACTCACGTAACATATTTCGCAAATTCTGAAGTCACAAAGAACACATCATAGCCTAAAACTATACAAATAAAGTTGACAGTATTTTCATTAAAATTTAGGGCTTCCCATTTTACTAAAACTAAATATTTTCTGTACCTTACTTTTTTACCACAAGAACAAACAACTAACTTTCCTGCAAATCACCATTACACCACATTTTTTAAGAGATATCTATTTGCAAGCATAATGGAAGTTACTGCATGGTTTGAATTCCAAATGATAGTTGATATGGCAGCTTTGCACTCATAAGTGCAGTCACTATATCTCTGTAATAGAGCTCAACAGCAGTAGAGAAAGTTGATGGTTGAGAGAAGAATGAAGTTCTCTACCCACAGGAATGTCATCAATACATGTTTGCAGTATTTGATCCACGACAGCCTAAACTGTTAATATGATCTTTCAAACTGTTATTCTGAAAAACATAACACCAAAAACGGAAACTTAATAGTTACCATGCTACCTTGCAGTGACTAAGCTGACCATATTTCACACATGGGTTTGTATTATTCTATAACATTTAAGTGGAGGGAAGTCCTATGTGGAGTAAAGAAAACTGATTTTTGGGAAAACTCACAGTAACTCCACTGGACAAAGAGAGGGAGGTCCTGAACTGCCAGGGTTACAACCTAGGAATCATCTTAGCTGCTTATTTTCTGTAATTTTTTAATATTATACTTGCAATATAACTTGGATTGCTACTAATTTTCTAATTGTCTGGCAAATTATGAAATTATAGGTGAGCTGCAAAATGCTATGCTCCAAAATCCTTATTGACCTATTAGTAGTTGACCCCTACTCTTCAACTGAGGGGCATCTGGATGATGAGAGAGAGATTTTGCAAAGTCTCTAGACATAGATAGTAGGATTGTGGCACGGTGGCTAGAATTTTAATGCAATGATACAGCATCATTCAGCTGATTGCCATTCCTTGGTGAGTGCTGTAAAAAACTCAGACTGAAAAAGGATACAAAGGAAAGCTAATTTTCCTGTGATGTCTTTTTCACAAAATTATTTCCTTTAATGCTTATATTTTTGTCATTGGAAGCCTTAGAATTCTATTGATGGTCAAAATCCTATGAGGTCAGGCATTCAAGCTCAGAAGATAATTTTCTGGGATGGCAAGCTTATGTTTCCTCCAGAGGTGATTTCATTAGTGATGTCATGACACAAAGCATTTAAGACTGCTTCAACTAATTAAATATATCATTGGTGGATGCTCTGACACAAACATGGAGACTGACCCAAAGCAGCAGAGCTCACACATACATCTACAGATATCTGTTAGATCTCTAGCATCCAGGCAGGGAAAGAAAATATTATGTCATTTATTAAATTAAAAGGATAATATAATTTTTATTAAATGTCAGACACACCTCAGGAAATAATCCTCTTATGGAGTCCACGCTTTTTGGGAGGATGTTTATTCACTTGTCCTGTTACTAATCTAATTTCATTAGATCTTCTCAATCTAATCTTGATTGATATTAGAGCTGATTTAAGAAATTTAAAAGGGAGAGTAAATATAAGAAATTTAAAACAATCAATTGCATCACATTTCTTGATGTTAATTTAGGAACAATGCTTTGATTATATCAAATTTATTGATCCAGAATTATTCTTTGTACCATAACAGAAAATGACGAACACAAACATTTGATAAAACTCTCAATCACAGCATAAGCTTCCACATAGTAAAAAAAAAGTCATTTATTTGTTGCTTGCTGCTACTACTGAGACCAAATTCTAATTTCAGGTAAGCTGAAACTAACCACTGTGACTACTGAGACCAAATTCTAATTTCAGGTAAGCTGAAACTAACCACTGTGGAGGGACTCTATTTTGCCAGCAGAAAAAAATCACCATTCACATTTCTAGATAGGAAAATGGAATTTGGCCAATATTGGTTAAAATGCAATTACAGTGCCACACGACAGCAAGAAGATAAAGGAAGGTGGATCCATCTTGCATGGTACATTGCTCATTCTATCCTCTTGAACCCTGAATTTGCATCCATGTACATTTCCTCTTTTCTCTGTCTCCAACTCAGAAAGGATTGAGCTGCTGGATGACTTAAGCAGCTGGTGCCTTTTCATACCAGTTGACAGCTCCTCAGTGACACTGAAAAGTAAGTAGCAACACCGAAAGCCCCAGAACTTGTCTTGACTTGAAATGCAGCTGACTTTAGCTTCTTTATTTGAAATCAGTTTCTGAAAGCATCCTGAAACACTTAATTATGAGGTTATTCATTTGTTAATGACCATGGTAAATTTTTTTTTTAAATTCAGTTTAAATCAAATTATTTTGACAATTATTCCTTTCTTACGCAAGAAAGCTAACAAAATTTTTTTTAAATAGAGCCAGGTATTATATTTCTGATCATGTCTAATTTTAAAGTATTTTTTTCTATCTGTCTTTATAGCAATGTTATGTTACCAATTTTTTGCTCTTATAAATGTCATTGTAGAAAATGAATTGTCAGCTTGTCACAGTGAATCAGAAAGTTCCTTCCTGTATCACTCACCTTGGACATAGCATCATGATAATTAACATGCATATTTTGAATATTTTGTGGCCCTTTTTTAGAGGGGAAATACCACCACCATGAACCCAAGGTGAAGGTCTACATCATCTANGGGGGGAGGAGAAGGGGGGGTGTCTTCAAAGCGTTTATTTTGTTTTTCTTCATTTTCAGAAATATCCCTCTTCGCCTAATGCCCAACCCCTTCCTAGATGCCTTTTCCTGTCTCAGGGGAAGCCCCATCCATATCTGATCGATGGCACTGGACAACTCTGGCTCCTCCTGTGGTCAGATTTCACGTCATCCACCGCCGTCAGTTCCTCCTTCTGGATGTGACCCCTGCTTTGCCTGGTCCCCGCTGTCATCCCCACCGCCCTCCGCTCCCGGCTGCTGGCTGCGGTGGCCGGTGGCGCTGCGGGGACACTGCCTGGGTGGGCAGAGCTGCCATGAGCCTGTGACAGACAGAGGCCCTAGGACTGAGATCAAAGGTTAAATGGCTTTTTGCTGCCATCTCTTGATAAACCAGAGGAAAAGGCAGCAGAGGCTGATAGCGTGCCTCGGCAACACCCCCCGGGCTGGGGCAGCGCTCAGCGCTGGCTGATGAGGATGGATTTACCTTCTGGGTGGACAGAGCACTAAGGACTTGTCACGAGTGATGACGGATGAGCATCAGCGCTGCGCGGGGAGAGAGGTTCATTATGAATACACTTCATCCTTGCTCCCCTGACTCAGGGCTGCTGGAGGCTGGGAGGGAGAAGTGGTTTCTGCCTTTGAAGGAATGAATAATCTCCTAATGGCACAGTCTCTGTGTACTGTACAGGTTTTTTTACAGTTGAGAGAGAGCTTTCAACTGTAAAAACAGGCTTGAAATGCAGGCTCTGTCATTTTAAGAGATGCTAGGTGTGGACCCTGGGGTGGCTCTGCAGAGGTCATAAGAACCTGAGTCCCTGTCAGATTTCAGTGATGGGGACAGTCTGTGGCTAGAATTCAACTGGTTCCCCAATATTTCACGTCCCATTTTGTTGGCAAGCTAAATCTTCTGTGTTGACACATTTGGATCATCCACCACTGCAGATCAAGAAAATCATAGGTCAGCAATGAATTCTAACGAAATCTAAGCAAGCACACTTTCCTTTTTGAAATTTATTGAGAGAAAAAATAGAAACAAAGATTTTAAAAATAGAAAAATGTTAATCCTCAGTTAAATTCTCAGTCTTTCAAGTAGGCTGTCTTGAAAACTTTGGCCCACAAATACTCTTTTTATGAGCTCTAAGGTTGCCATCATTTCTGCTTAGCCAATATTAAGATTGTGCTTCCCTATGATATGGGAAAAAAAAAAGAAAGCAGAATAAATTCAAATCAGCAGAGAATTTATGGAGTAATTCCTTTAAGCAGGCATTGCATAAAATACAGCTGCGGTCCCTGAATAGAACCCAGAATCCCTGCAGAAAGCTCAGAGTCCTGAGACACCAAGTCACATTCCTCCTTGCCTCCTCTGCCTCCAAGTTAAGAGACTGCCTGATGCTTTGGTACTCTCCTGGGTGAAGTGGGATTGAGGAGGCAACTAAATAAATCCTCATTAGCTGGGGGGTTCTGAAATGTGTTAAGTCACACAAATACTCCATAAAATAATTTTCTTATGGAAAGTTTTCCAGCGAGACCTTGAGTGAATTATGCCTCCATCATTAGGTGGCAGCTAAACAAAGGGATTTCAGAAAGAAGTTTTTTGTCTTAGATAGCTTCATCTTACCTAAGATGAGGAGATGCAGGGGTTTTATTGGACCTGACCCTGAGAGAAAAGAGTGAAGTAGCAGGGAGAGATCAGAAATAAATTAGCAGAAAAACAAGTGGATTAAGGTTGTGATAAATTTAAACAAGTAAACAAACAATAGAGGAATTTTTTTCTTTTTACTTCAATTATTTGTCCTTAACTTTTCTCTGGAACTCGTTCCCATTATTAAAGATTGCTTGGAAATTTTAAATTACTTTAAGTATTTTTATTGACAGCCATCAATGGAATTAAAACTAGATTATACCAACAAGAATCAATGCTCCCTTAATCTTTAAGATGTGAAATGGTATCACCACGAACATGCACACAGCATATATATACTTTTCATTTAGTTAGACTAACATTCCTATACAACATTTGCATTATCCAGCAAATGGAGAAGGAATGTAACGCTATTGTGTCTGCTCTAAACCCATTAGTAAAAAAAACACAGTTGCATTTTGAAAAATAAGAACCAAAACACTAAAATACTTGTTATTTCTTTGGTGGTGGCCTAGGTATATTCCTGACTGCTAAATGAACAACCTTTACAATTAAACATGGAATTTACCTTGTTAAGCCTAAGAATGTCTATGAGGATCTCTTTTTTAATAGAACTCTGCACCCTATCCTGGCTAAAAATAATGTTTATTTTGACAGATAGGAGAAAGTTTCAGTCCTCTCTTTCAAAAAATGGCTAATCAAAATACAGTAAAGGGTAGTGCACACTTACTAAAAATAGGAGAGGACTGGAAGAGCCAAGAGGTTCCACTCTCTTCCATTAGTCACACATTGTATATGAAGTAAATTTTAATAGCATTAGAAAATTATCTCTCTTTCCAAATTTTAAATTTTAAATGTCCTGTCCATAATATTTCCAAGTTGTGGCCTCAACCATAATGACTTTGAATTGTCCTAGACCACCTAGTAACACTCCTGGTTGCACAGGGAGTTAGACCAAGGGCTTTCTAGTATGAATTGCTTAATCCCTGCAGGATGCTTGGAGAAAAGAATCCTTTCAAAGAGGAACATGTTTCCTGTATATTTATTTGAAGCCATACTCCAATGCCCTGCTATTTCCTCTAGGAAATTCTAATTGTGTTTAGCTGTCATCTTAAGTTCTTATGTGATTTAATGATATGGGATAAGAAGATTATTCTGATAGGATATTAAGGGGAAATATAAAATTGATTTAATCCCATGTTTCTGCACCAGTGTCCTCAAATGACCTGTGCTGCTGAGCCACTGTAATTCCTAATGAGAACTAAGCTTTCTGTCATTATGGTTCCTGTAAAACTTCCAGCTGGAAACACCAGTTCAACTTAATTGAGTTAATAAGTATTTCAACTTAATTGAGGCCTGAGACAGACAGATAAATGCTCAAATACAAAAGCTTCCATTAAAGAAAACCCCACCAAAACAAAACCCAAAATCACACTAAGAGATTCAAGACAAAAATGGGTTTTGCTAGTGAGCTGTCCAACCTCATGACTCACAAGTAATCATAACAGAAGTAATCATATTGATGATCAGAAAGCTTGATGTACAAGCCTTCTAAGGTATGAATTATGTTGTCTCCATATGGTGCCATATATTGCAAAATGATCCTACGTTACTATTCAGCTGCTCCCCATTTTCTTCAACAGCCATCTAGAAAATGAGTCCTGTTGAATCTTGGGAAATTATACACACCTAAAAAGAATCCTAATAATGGAAGAACAAACTAGAACTCCTACCTCCTGCTCCTAATTGTCTAGATGACCTCAGTCAAATTACTTTATTATAGGCCAAAGTAATTGGTGTGTCAATACCAAAAACTCTCGTTTTCTTTACTTTTGGTCACATCATGCTATTGATAACCCAGCATAATTTCATAGGCTTATAAATATATGCCTACTGGATATGATTAAAGCAAAGTCCAGCGCTCTGATTCTGACATAAGTTTGTCCTCCTTATGCACATCTCCGAAGAATAGAACAGCTGTTGGTTGTTCTGTTCAAAGAACAGCTTTGGTTTAGGATAGACATAAAAAGAAGTGAAAATTTACTTCAGAGTATATCTAGTGTCCTACAAATCTACAGGTTACTTTTCCAACAATTAAAGAGGCAGCTAGCTGTGTATATAAAAATACCTTACCAGGCTCCATTAATTAAGATCAATATGTGAAGTGGTAGTAGGTTTAGCTGTAAATTTGTACGTACTGTTAGCCATGATTAGCTTTTAGATGCTAGATTATTTCAATGTCATCATGTTGCTTGATAGCATGTTACAATGCAAAAGGGACATAAATCTCTTGCATGAACCCTGTAAAAAGGTGGACTTTTATTCCAGGCTGCATCTGGCACAGACCGGGTTTTCTGCAGCAGCTAATGCCAAAGCAGATGGAGCTATTTTGAGGACTTTTACATTGCTATACTGATATTCTCATATTTAAAGACGTGTTAGAGAAAGCTAATATAGCCATTACTTTGCTATAATAAAGGAGTTTAATAGATAAGCTATTTTTAAAGAGGTTTTTCTCTGCTGAATCCGTTCATTTGCCGGCTTGGAGACAGTATGATCAGAGTGGGAACTAGAAGTCACTGACACAACAAAGCCTCTGCTGAATGGGATTGTCCATCAGGAGTTTATGGAACTCACAGGCTGACTTTTCCTGTATACAAAATATATAAAAATGAGAACTATGTAGCCTTGAAGACTTTGACTCTGTGGATTAAAATAAGGATTCCTTTTAAAAAATCAAACTTTTCAGTATATAGAACAAAGTGATGTCCAATATCTCATGAAATTTTAAATTTTTGGGACCAAAATACACTGAAAAACAATCATTTTACTGGTGCATGTTTTGGAAGAAGGTACAATTACATAATTATGAATAATCCGGTAACACCTAAAAGATAATATCTATAAACATAGGCCTGGCTGCAATTATTCTACTACCCTAAAAATCTCAACATGAAGAGTTCACCAATCAGCAGAACTATGAACAATATAGATGAATGTGGAATTCTTGAGTCAGAAAGCAATTCTTCCTTTCTAATTTTGTTGATTTCAAGAACTTTTTACCAAATCTCTTTTTATTATATGACCATCAATGTATCCTACTAAAGATTAGCCTGATGTACAAACTACCCTAACCTAAGTATTGCCTATTGAACATGCATGTTGAACTTCTTCAGTGTTCTAGTGTTTCTCTCTTTGTTGTCTTTGGTGTATGTATAATCCCCTTGAAAACCTCTGTTAATTCCACTGAGACATTTCTACTCCATCCCGAAATAGATGCTAGCATAACGTAACAGCCAAAGCAAAGAAACCTGCTTATAGATTCACATGCCTAAATCAATAAAAATAACACGAGGTGTGCAACAAAGATTTGATTCATGGCATTGTTTAACTGGAATCCAAATGTGTTTCCACAGAAAAGTCAGAAAACTTAATACTTTAAATTTTAAAAAAGTGTATCAGAAATTTGTAAAATAATGCCTACGGATGCAAGGTAATGCACGATTAAGTAATGCAGTGTAGCAAATGTCCTACATACTTAGGTACAGTGGGGGGCAGCCCTAGTATTAGAGCACCAATCTATGTATTGCAGACCATATGGCACATTTGAAGACCACTTGGATGCTGCAGCTGGTGCAAAATGAAGCTCCTCTTTGCTTAGCAGATCTGGCAGTAGGAGAATACCTTATGCTAGTGTTATTTTTACTATATGCTCCCACAGTACAACTTAACACTTGCTAAAGTGTGCTAAGTGTGCACAGGATTGCTAAACCCGTGTATCCTTTTGATGTTTGTTACCTGAAAAGCTCCTTTTTCTTCATGGTAAATGTCTTTCGATTTACCATGAAGTAAATCAGTATTTACTCCAGTAAACACTGAAGTATTGCTCCTGGTTTTCTTTATATCTCACCTCTCTTAATTTTAGGACAATTATGGTGCTGAAATCTTTCTTCACCTTGTTGCTATTCACTTTCATTCTTCATAGCAATTTTTTCAAATTTCTTTTCTCATCTCACCAAATATTTCATTAAAAAACACCACCACATTTTTCCAGGAAACGTTTCTCCAAGACCTGACATCTAGAATGCCATTAATTACTGGAAGATTAGGAAATACTGATGATTTATGTTTCTCAGTTACTAAGAGCTAGGTCTGAAAATGTGTCACACCTTATTTAAACAAATTGCTAGATCCTACATCACTCTCTAAAGCCAAGAAAAAAAAATGTCTTCTATTAGATCTTGTTCCTCTCTATAGACAACTTTTCTTTTTTCCCCCTATGGGGCTATTTTCTTCATTTTTCACTAGAAGATGTGTGACAAGCTTCCCCAATACACCACCAAACACAGTACACCAAAACTTCCTAATATGCTCAGGTCAGTAATTAATTTCTTTTACTTTTCTCCATCACAGTATGCCCTGTGATCAATCAATCTTATTATGATACAGTATCACAGCTATACAGGCTTGATTAATTACCCAGTTTTTCAGGGGTATCATTTACTATTAGAGAAAAAGAAAGGTTTCCTCCTCCAGCAAATCCCTCTAGAATGCACAAAGCATTTAGGTTTTCAATTTTAGAGGAAGACTGATGAGCTGGGTTGATGACAACTGACAGTACTGGTCCATGTTGCTCAAGATACCAAGCTCCATCTTTAGCTTGTGTAAGTCAACTAAATATATCTAACTGTTGACCTGCATCAAATGAATGTCTGGTTCATTCTCTAGTTCTCCTCCTCTGATTCTGATGCATGTCTTATAAAACGAGGATTCTTTTTCTGTTTTCAGAAAAATTGGATGATCCTGAACACCTGTCAGAACTGCATCTTACAATTTTTCATAGAAAATTAATTTAAGAAAGCTGCCATTTTTTTCACCCTGCCTCTACCCAACCTACATAATCACATAATGATCAAGAATAACACTAAAACATATTAAAGACACATTTTTTCTTTCTGAGATGAAGCAGGGAATCTCAGGTTCTCCTGGTATCCTTCTTTCTCATATTGAAAACTGTCCCATTAACATTTTGAATGTTTGGAAGAAAACTTTCCTTTCACTTTCGGTATTACTGTCATACCTCCATAGTGAAACCTCTGGGATGTGCATTTATGCCGGCATTCAGTGCTCCTATCAGATTGGCCTGTAAAATACTGAACTCAGTTGGTAACACTCCTCCCAGGACCAAAACACTCTTGTCAAGATGGAGGTGCAAGCCCAGGGCTGGCATTTCTGTGCCTTCCTGCTCTCAAATGCAGCAAAACCCTTACAGACATATTTAGCTTTAAGCATCTGCCTAAGCCCTTCCTGTTTCTGGAAAACATTGAAGCTTTTCCTTTAACACTTTGCTGATTCAGACTGCTGGTTAGGTGCCAGCTTTTGGCTGAGACGTTAAATTAAAACCCTTTCTGACTGGTTCCTTTGACCTGCAGCTGGCAAAGAACAGTCCATGTAACCAAAAAAAAAAAA
>VZTE01001407.1:786004-855041 GCA_013397775.1 Eulacestoma nigropectus | reverse complement strand
AAAAAAAAAAAAAAAATATTTGAGAGGGATGTGCTTGCCATTGAGGCCTTTTTTTTTTGGTGTTGGAGTTTTCCTGGCATGGAATTATATGAAGAGGTCTTTGCTGAGTTAGTCACTGTTCTTGTGTGCTTTTGCAGGAAGTTGTGAAGGTTTTCAGATGGTTAAAGAAAAAAAAAATCACGTGGTGTTCTATTACATCATTTTACAAGTGCCTCACTTTGTTTCCTCTAACATGTGGCTTTCAACTTCCAAGAAAAGCACTCCCAGTGATTGACACTCCAATCCCACGTCTGCCTTATCTCGAGAGAGATGCAGCTTTGTGCAGGACGATTTTCACCACCTATTTGACACATTCTCAAATTTTTATTAAGCGTAGAAAACAGCCGGGAAGGTCTCACGCTAGTCTTTGCAGGAATTTCTCCCAAGGCGTTCACGGCTGCTGCCACCTAAAGCCCGATGGGCTGCAGCAGCATGTTCGGTGCCGCACAGCATCGTGTGAGCCGCAGGTCCAATCATCCCCAGCCCCTGGCGGCGGCGAGGCGGGAACAGGAGCGGCCGGGGGGCGATGGAGACAAGGGAAGCAGCCGGGCGGAGAGACCGCCGGGCATGGAAGGGAGCTGCCAATGGTGGGAGGGAGCAGGCTGGGACGGGAAGAAGCCGCCAATGGTGGGAGGGAGCCGGGCGGGATGGGAAGGAGCCGCCAGTGGTGGGAGAGAGCAGGCGGGATGGGAAGGAGCCGGGCAGGGAAGGAGCTGGGCGGGATGGGAGGGAAGAAGCCGGGCTGGGAGGGAGCCGGGCGGGATGGAAGGGAAGGAGCCGGCCGGGAAGGAGCGGGCCGGGAAGGAGCGGGCCGGGAAGGAGCGGGCCGGGAAGGGGCCGGCCGGGAAGGAGCCGGCCGGGAAGGAGCGGGCCGGGAAGGGGCCGGCCGGGAAGGAGCCGGCCGGGAAGGAGCCGGCCGGGAAGGCGCGGGCCGGGAAGGCGCGGGCGGGAGCGGCGCGCTGGGGCCGCCCGCGCTGAGCCTGTGTTGCGGCGCCCTCTGGTGGGGGCGGCGCGCAGTCGCACCCCGCGCTCCGGGCGCTGCGGTGTCAGCACCGCCAGCATCCGCCGCCCCACAGCAGCTCCGAGCTCTTTCCTAGCGCCAGATGCTCGTTACTGGAAAGGCTCTACCTCTCTGCTCTCTTAGAAATACTCAAGCTCGACTCTTACATAAGGCACAACAATTTGAAACGAGCAGATCACATTCAGATCATATGTCTCTGTGTATCCGGATGTTGCTCAGCTTATGGCTCTGTATTGCAAAGCTGTTGTTTTGCTTTGTTTGTACTAATGACATGCCATATACCATTATTATGATATTGCTTCAGCTCTAAGGAAGAGTGACACTGACAGTATTGAAATTAAAGGTGCCAGTAACACCACCATACTGGTAACGATGTGGGCTGCTTTGGCCCTCTTCACCTAACCCTTTCACACTTGTATATTTTTTTCTCCCTAATCTTTCTCTTAGAGCAACACGGTGATATTAAGAGGGTATCTCTAATAATGGGAATAGACTAGAGAAGAAGGGAGATAAGGTTTCATCTCTGGTGAAACTTTCGTTTAATAAATGCTGGATCAGATATGGGGTAGTGTCATGGAGTTCTAAAGGGAAAAGAATGAGGCAGGGAGTAATGAAGATGCAGATCTCCCATGGGGAGGTTACCAGGGAGAGATTCTGATGTCCTACACTGTGGAGGAGTTAGTAAAGGGAGAAATCCTCACATTAGCCCCATTGAAATCCCTTTGGCCCACGGTTAGAGCCAGGAGTAATCAAGGTAGTGTCAGTGAAGCTTCTTCCTCTGACTTCCCCATCAGTACCTCTGCTTAAATGCTTTATCTGATTATTGATAGCCTGCAATCGCAATTATCACTCCTCTCAAGTTAGAATAAAGCGACATATTAACCCAGAGCATGGTACATAATGCAAGCCAGTTTATTACAAGTTAAAGACTGAATTCAGACAGTTCTACATTTGTGAGCACTAGAAACTGTTTCCCAGTAGACATCAAGCTGCTGCTTGCTTAGAACATGCATGAAATAGATGTACAAAACAAACCCATGGTAGGTTGTGAACCTTTGCCTTAGAGAAGTATTAGATTGTTGAACATCCACCATTTTTTAGGCCAATTGTGTTTATTGAATGCATTTGAACTGCACTGTTATGCTCTGGCACATTGACTGTATAGAGCTTGAACAGACAGGAGAGGAGGCTGTGGGGGAGGGAGGAAGGTAGAAACTAAAGACAGCAAGGCAGCAAGCTGACCTCCCTGTATGCTTGTTTCTTCTGCTTTCCTGCACTCCACTGACAGCCAGTCCCACATGATGCATGGTGATTGCTGTAACCTGCTACCTGCTGTGTGAGTCTGGTACTTTCCAAAGGCTGATTGTAGCTGAGAAATGGGTGACCCTTGCTCTCACACATCCACACACAATACGAATAATATTTCTTGGGCAGGAACAAGATGAGAGTTTTTTTCCCCTCTTCTTCACCACTCCACATGGGAAAGGCACTGCCTATTATTGACTAACGTCAGTTATGGGCTCAGGACTAGTTTTATAAAACATACAGCATTTTGAGGTCTGTCACATGTTTTTATGCTCCTTGTTTTTCCCCTCGATGCAGTTGCCTGACATGGTAATGCCTTCAAATACAATTAATGAAAGCAGTTCTACTCATAGGAGCATCTCAAGTGGTACTTTCATTGGCTTCGCTTTTACCTCCTGTAATATGATTTATTTTGTTGGCAGTCAGAATAGTTCCTGCTGTGAAGCTCATGTGCTCTTTCTCTGGGGCTCATGTTCCCTTTCTCTTTATGCTCTCAACAGATGTGAGAAAGAATAAGGAGACATACGATGCAAATATCTTACAGAGGGCATGAACTCAACATGCTTCATAGGCTGCTCAAGTAAAATGTGAGCTGTCATTAGGTGTTACAAATCATGCTGTGGGGCAAGATATTTAATAACTTATGAAAGACAAACATTTATTAACTGCAAACACACTAGGGCTAATGAATGAGAGTTCACTTTCAGCAGCAGGTGTGATCTAAGAGTTGAGTTTCCCCCCCTCACCTTGGAGGCGCTCATTTCTCATTTATTGCAAGAGATCACTATTCTTTAGTTGTGTTCTTTGATGGCATGACTGCATCATCTACCAGATCTTTGCGTGGCTCTTTCCGAAAAAATAACAAGAGGCTGCATTTTTTGAAAAGCTTAGTTTCCCATGTCACAAAAACTGTGCTGTTGGCACAAAGAAGGGGTGTGTGTGATAGCCTCTTGGAGCAGAACCAGAAATAATTGCCAGTGAGTGGGAAATTGGTTAAGACATCTTAAATCAGATATGCTGCAAGCAGAATAATAATATTGAATCATATTCTTATACTGTGGTAATTCCCAAAACACATTGTGTGCTAAGAAAGCATAACCCTGTAAGAGACACGCAAAATCCCACTCAGAATACAAAATCTAAGGAGAACAAGAGATGATGAGAAAAGATATTCTGTTTACAATTAATCAAGCCATTGATAATATATTTTATGAGATGCAAAATTATTTTAATGCTATCTTAAATATATTTAAAGGATGCACTAGAGATCATCTTCTCACCTACCCTCTTTTCTTCAGCACCATTCACAGAAATTCTGAAACAATATTCCTTAAGTTCCAAAGATTCACAGTTTTTCTTTAAAACTAAATGCATCTAAGACTAAGGGAATTTTGTAAGATTATCAACATGGACTTGGGAGATTAAAGAAATTATGTAATTGCTCCATGTTCCACAGTTTCTAATAAGATTTGATTACATGTGTAAGTGGAGAAGAAATATATCAAAAAGTTATACAAGTTTAGAATCGGTGTGTTTTTAATTACCATTTTGAGGCAAGTCAAATTTGGGGTTTATAAAATGATGAATATTTCAACAAGAAAGTATATATTTGCATAAAGGAAATTACATATAATTTTAAAGTTCTTAAAATATTACTTATAATGTTTCCAAACACACAAGGAGCAAACCACAGCTCTGTGATCTTGGCATTAGCCCTGCTGTTTTCACAAATCATAACTCAAGAGTTATTTTTGCCGTGCTGTGAGAGAAGGAGCCATCTAATTCAGGCCACAGGAGGCCCCCACAGAGCAGGCAAAACAGCAAACTTCCACAGCCTCCCTGGATTTTATATGAATAGATGTGCAGAATGTCTGCTCTATGGTCTTAGCATGCAGAGGAGACTCACAGCTGACAAGACGAACAGAGCATTAGCAGTTCTGTTACCAAGTAGACACAGAGTCTATACTTTTGATACGGATGAACAACAAAGCTCAGTGAAATAGAGATCGTCACTCTAGATTAGTTATTAGAACACCAAGTACAGCACCTTTCACACTTCAAAATAATTTCTACAGTAATAAAAGTCACAGTGACTGTGTGGTGCTATTGTGGCAAATTTCATCTATTCCACTCTTGTTTATAAGCTCCTCTGTAATAATACTTTACCCATCAGAATTCATCAAAATGCATTTCATTATCCCAATCAGTCCCCTGAGTCACAGCTTTATTGTATTGCATTTCCTTTCTACTGTATTTGAACTCCCTTCTAACACTAAAGCTGATTCCAAGCCCATTACAACCAGTTGCAAATTAGCTTTTATTCTGCTCTGACTGCTGAAGTGTGTTTTAATAAACTCATGCCAAAAACTATATAACATAATATTAATACACTTTATCTTTTGATTATTTTATCCCAAATTAATGTAGTTGTTTCTGATTTTCATGCTTTTTCTCGGTCCCAGGACGAGCTAGCATCTTGCCCACTCTCATGAGCATGGGTAGTTGTAGTACTATGTTCCTCCTGATTTTAGGATTAGAAATTAGCATCATATACCAACATTTTGTAAAGGGAAAGGAATACACTGTATTTTATGTGCATGTTTTCTTTGGAACACACTTTTGGAATAACCTGAAAAACTTCTGCAAGTGTGAGATATATATAGACATCTATCTATATGTATAGATATGTATAGATATCTATGGATATATATACTTGTGTATATATACACAAGTAGAAAACATGGCCAATTTGTTGAGAGCAAGAAGGAAGGTCTTGGTCCCTGATTGGCACCAACTACATGCACTTTGGGAAGTTAAGTCTCTAGTTCTCTAATTCCCCTTCATCATCTTTTAGCTCTTCCAGTGAATACCAGCATAGATACACTCACTGAATCTCCACAGCTCAGAATTATGTTTTCAGTGTCTATACACGTTTCACAGATTTGAATTATGCTCATAAAAAAGCTATGCCTTTAAAGCAGTGAGTGGCAGGGCCAGAGAATATATAGAACTGCTTTAGCAATGCAATTAGAATGATTTAAATTCTACACTTTCTAGTAGCGTTTTTTCTTTCAGAAAAATTCATTCACGTTACGATATTCTTTGTTGGTGGAAGCCCTGTCTCGGATCAGAAGGCAATGAAATGAAGTGCTAGGTTCTTCTGCAAGTGTTTGTTTGATGTTAGTGTATGAAGACATACAGATATGACTTCATCTAGTCAGAGATCCATTAAGAGAGAAACAAGAGGAGAGCAGTCAGCAACTCCTGTCTTTCAGCTGACTGACACTTTCCACTGTGAAATATTTTGGGGAATATTTTCTTTGAGAAGTTCCCACACCTCTAAGCCTGTCAGCAATGATGAGACTTACTTGACAGGGTCGTGCTGTTAGATCAAGGAGTACACTTTTTCTCACAAAATTCTCAATATGTTTGCTGAGATTAAAGGTGCTGGCATAACTTTTGTTGTGTCTTTGCCTGCATTTTTCAGGTCAACTTTAGTAGCATGTTAAAAGTAAAGAAACTGACCTTGCTGCTGAAGTTGCAGCAGCCACACATATAATGAATACACGTAGATATTTAAAGTGGGAACAGTTAGGGCCCACTTTTGTTTTATTGGAATTTGGTTTTTTTGGCCTTTTTTTTCCTCTGAGTCATTGGAAAGGCTTGAGATTTTTCAACAGGAGGAGATAAATATATGTATTGTTTATGGGGTTATTTCTCCTAGCCAGTATCTTGTATCTAAGACTCAAGCACACAAAGGCATAGGGAACGTGAACTTTGACACACTGGTATCTTGCCCAGAATTTCATTTGCGGGGATCTTAGTTCACTCTGCTTTAATCAGCAACAAGTTTTTGCCTGTCTAGTCTCAAAACAAAAGTTTTAGCTGCAGGTAAACTTCCTTCCAAGCACATGATGCTAAGAGCATTGCTGCCATGTCCAGCTCCATGGAGGGGACTTCCCTGGACTTACTCATATTCCATGTGTTTCTAATACAGTAAGAACTGCTGCTATGACTTAAGTGTTGAGAAAAAGTTGGTTCAGAAGAGCATCTGTGCAGATGAATACTGTAGGAATTATTCGGTAGGTGATACAGTTAAACCAGTTCTGCAGTGACGAACAGACTGTAAACTACAGGAAAATTAAGCTAAGATAGGGAGAGTGGATCTGCAAAAACAGCTGTAAGCAGCTCCTGAAGAGGGGAAAGACTGAAGAAAGACAGAAGTTGTAGCAGATATATTCTACAGCAAGAGAAAAAAAAAGAGAGAAAATAGATCTCTAGAGCAGACTAGTTGGAGAGAGACAGCAAAATGAAAGGAGAAAAACCCCATGAAGCCTGTTTTTTTTTTAAATTGTGAAATAATTCTTAGTATAATTTGCTATATTTACTTCCACTGATTTATTTTACATTTGTATTTCAGACAGCAGGAAAATGGATATCAGTTTTAAGATTAGCTTTTACTGCTTCCTTCAAATTCTGAGTTCCACATGTACTTTTCCATTTTTGTCTTTTATCTTTCTTGTCCTTCTCCAGATTGCCTTTATAAAATCAAGACTAATCACTAGAATAAGAAAAATAAGTCCTTTTGTCCCTCAGACAATATTGATTTCTATGCAGTTAAAGATTCAAAATTGTTTATATCTACTGGAAATAATTTTAATACTAATTCCAAACTGTCAAATAGTATCCCTCTCTACCTACTTGTAAATATCTGCACTTGACAGTATGTTGCTCTTCAGAATAAAAGATTCCCTTTTTCCTTAGTATTTTTTTTCATTTTATTTTCCCTTGTAAACCCTCCTAGTTCAGGTTGACAGTATCTTTTAAGGTTGACCTTTTCCACTAGATGGCACATGGGGCCATATGAGTGTCAGGAGAGACACAGGTTGCTGGACTGTAAGAATGCATGTAATGCTTAAACAACAAATATTCCATTTAAGACCAATACATTTCTTAACTACTGTTAACTGGAATAACTCCATTGGCTTCACTGGGATATGCTGATCTATAATAGCCAAAACTTAATGTGTGTTGCACATAAAATAGTTTTCTAAGCTGTTATATTACTTGGAAATGGAGAATTTCTATGTTTAATATGAAAACTATATTACAAGAAACTGTATTATATTATGTCCTAATATCTCATTCTTCGTAGGTCCTTAGAGACCATTGGTATGAAGATTTGAGTGTCAGATGGAATTTACCTGGTTACCACATCAAAATGCTACTGGTAGTGTACAGGCACAGTACAATGAATAAAAATACGCAGAAGATTTCAATGAAAAGGTATAAATGAAGCACATCTTTAATTCTTCAAAGATCTGATATCTCTTTAAGATTTGCCGGAATTATGGTCCTTGCTTTTAGTTCCTACAGCCTCGTCAGGGATAATTACTGATGTTTATACTTTTTCTAAGAATTTCTGAGTCAGAATATGCATATCCCTCTTTGCTGCCAGAGGACAGCTTCCCCAACAGGCTTTGACTGCCCATCTGCTGTTAGAAGAGGCAGTTATTCAATCCTATTTGTCAGGTCAATTTAAAAAATCTTGGCAGACCTGGAAAGTGGAGGTGGAACACTGGAGGTGAAATTTCTGGGTGAATCTCAAGTTTTTTATTTGTCTAGGAGCTACAGAAACACCCCTTTAAAGACCCCCTTCTTGCTCTGATGGCTCAGACTACATTTGGCTTATAACAAATATAGCAACTTCTATCTTTTGGTTTTTATCTCAGGCCACACTGGAATTGCTGATAGCTGGGAAGCCATCCAGCTCACCAAATGAAGTCCATGATTACATTCTGCAGGGTCCATGACACTTACCCAAGTCTCCCAAATGACATTTTCCTCATATGGAAAGTCTTTACACTTGAAAGCTTTAATGCAACTGGTGCAATCACATAACGCTTGTTGCTGTAGAGTGATCTCCAGCTCTTTTTTGTCCCGAAGGGAACTTGAAACTGTCTCTAAAAATAGGCTTTCAATTTTTTTTTTTTTAGTGTCACACTGACTATTGCACTGTTTACAACTTCTGCAGTTATCAAGACTCTGGAATAACCTCTATCAAAAATTGGCACAAACTAAGCCAGTCTGGTGCCATATTTCTTTTTTCTATGGCTGTTTGCCCAGGCTAGCTCTAAGGAAGACCTAGAGTAAGTAAATGTGACTTTAATCTAAGCTACAAATCTGAGGTACAGAGGAGGTGACAATTCCCGTGGCAAGGACTTTCCGTGAGAAATGTTGTTATTTCGTCCCCAGAAGAAAAGACCTGACAGAAGTGGTCAGTAAGCTATTTGATTTCAAATACTATGCAGAAACAGAAATACATGGCACAGAGACTGTGATCATGCCAGCCATTCCCACATAAAAAGCAAGAGCTGTTTTAGGTAAATTTGATCTTTTAAGTGGTCTCTAGAATATGTCTGGAGAACAGACTGTTGCAACTGACTACCTTTGTTATACGAAGGCAAATCACCAGTTCTGTCCTACATATATGAATCTGCCTAACAATATGAATCTGCCCTATAATATGAAACACATGAACATGGTATGGTCATCTCCTGAAGGCAACACGCACAGAATCTCTTCAGTACTCTTCACTATGCCATTGGTGCCTGCTGTGACTCATCTGACCTTCAGTCTTATGTCCCTAAAGTTGGCCACACCCACCATGTCCTAGCTTTTCTTGCCCGAAGACTCCAGGTGGAGTCCAGGACTGAACAGGAGGGGATGAAGAACATCAGCATCAGCAATGCTCTTATTTATCATGAAGAAAAGGTCAACCAGGAAGTTTCCTGAACAAGAGTGAGAATATCTGCTGGGTAGAAGAGGTGAAACACCCTGAGCTGTACATGTCTATGAACCACCATCCATTTTTGTATTCACAAATGTGTGATGTTGGTTTACTTGTTCTTTAAAAAATGTTGAGCTATGAGATATTATGTAAGTTGAAGCTGTGAAATACATGAAAGATAAAAAAAACACTGATTGAGATGAAATTGTTGACATGCTAGAATTTAGTAACTGAAGGACTCAAGAGAAAAATGTTATCATTATTTAAACTGTGATCCAAGCTAGAAAGCAGTAGAAATCTTGCAGACCTGAAAAAGATCAAAGAACTGATTATTACAGCTTCTCTTGTCTGACTGGTGGCCACCTGTCCAGGAAGCATTCTGTCTTTCTGGGTGTCTGCATTGGGGTGGTAAGCATGTTAATGCTTAAGCTAGCAGCATGTGAATCCCATTCTAGCTACACCTCCTCTGGGTATTACCCAGGAGAAAAGTTGCAAACTACTCTAGAATTTATTTGTCATGCACACTTTGCAGTTCCAACTCAGCCAACCCTTCAGTCCATGCTGTTACTTGGTGTTATGGACACAACTTGAGCCTTCTCTGTTCAGAAGGTGTCTGTCTGAAAAGGCAGTCTAGAGGAGATGGTTTGAAAAGAGCGAATAGGAGTAATCAAACTCAGAGGCTCTGTGTTTTCTAACACATATCGTGCTAGGAGCACTTCCATAGCTCTAGGTGTTAACTCCTGCTCCACTGGCTTAGTCAGAGTTAGAAGTTAAAATAGCCATTGGCCTAGAGAGAAACATATCTCTTCATCATTGCTAACATGGATACGCAAGAGCTAGTCTGATAACATGGCTCCGTGTAGTTATCACCAATTCACAGTGTTCCTGAATTTTCCCTGCAGACCAAACATGTTGAGAAGGAGACAACAGCAAAAAGTCACCCTAACAGTGACATCCATGTTAGCACATCCTTGAACTGCACGAGCCATGGTGTTACCACCGTGTTTTCCGTCTCTCCAGCAGGTATAAAATAAGCCCCTAAAAATCAATTCCTAGCACTGCCGCTAGACCCTGAATATGAATTAGCTGCACCTTGTAATCATCTGCGTAAATGACTGCCAAAAAAGCTAATGAAACTGGCATGAGCACCTAATCACAGTCCAACAGCAAAATATATCAACAACTTAAACACATTTAGTCTCTGCACTAGGTATGGTAGAAGAGCTTGTTAAAAATGATCCTGGGAATCATATAAAGTTAAATATTATTGGAACTAGAACAGTTCTTCTGTTCCTAGAGGTTAAAAGGAACAAAAAACTTGATGGGCACAAAGGACAGATAACCTAGGAATACTAGCCTAGACCTTACCACTGCAACTTTTGACACTCATTTAATAGTCACAGAAATTTTCAGTGGAGTAGTTCATAAAAAATAACACAAAAGAGCCACTTTGATTGGTCAAACACTTCTTAGTCAGCATGTCCTGAATCTTTCTCTGTGTGCATGAATGACATGTGAACCGGCGGTTTATTTTCATCCTTGCCTGCTCAGTCACTCTTTCAGTGGAGCCCAACTAACTGCAGTGTTGTAGGTCTGAAGAGAGATGGTTAGCACCTTCAGAATTTTCTTCCTGGAAAACTACTTTTAAAAAAGATTAGCTATGTAGGGGCATGTATATTTGGTAAACCTCTTTTGAAATACGGGCCACATTTCGATCTAAAGCTACCTTGTTTTCTAGAATTTTGTTTTGGAGCTTGCTGAGGACCAGGAAAGCTAGTGACCCTTTAGCCTGAGGAGAGCAAGGGTTGCAAGGGCTACACAGACAGTAATGACATTCCTACTTGTCTAAGGAGCCTTATTTACCATCTCTACAACTGGAGCCCAGCACTTCTCAAGTCCTTACTGTGCAGCAAAAGCCCAAAAACCCAGGGAGACAGAACAAGCAGCTCAAATTCTCAGAAATTGTAGGCGTCCTTTTGGACACCATGTTCTTTGTTTTTTTCCCAGTGTACATAACCTGACAGATTTGTAACTATCATGGCAGACAGCTGCTGTATTTTCTTCAAGTGAGGGAAAAATCAGTGTCACTGAAGACACATGCTTCACTATTTTTCACGGGGTTAGAGTTCCTGTAGGTCAGGCTTTACATGAAAGCTTTGAAAATTTCCAAATTTCCTTCAAAACAGACATGCAAAATTGCACGCAAAGGAATCTAAACTTCTGACAGACTTTTAAAATTTCTTTTAAAGTGGATGGAAAATGTGCTAAAAAAGGTCACGTATTACTTTTTTAATGGGTTTAAAATATATCTCATTGGAATTATAACCTTGTTAAAACTGTAACAGCATTGTTCTACAGCTTAAAGTTCCTTGGTTATGCAACAGGTATATTATAAATATCAAAAGTGTGTTATGATATGTCATAAAGGTACTTTACATAACCATGAAATCCTAAATATTCCTGGGCTAAGGAAGTTCTCATTTATAAAGCTTTTTGTTGCTATTCAACTGTCAATGAATGTTTGCCTGTAATTTTCTCACAGTTTGAAGAGTAGTGATGAGTCCTGAGAGATTCCTCTGGAAACACTGTCCTCAGATGCTTGGAGTGAGAACTCTCCCCTCAGTTGCACAGCAGTTGTTGCCTGCCACAGATGGAGGTATAAATTTATGTTGCTTATTTGCTCCAATAATCTCTTATTATTAAGAACTGTAGCGGGTTCGGTTTGCAAACCGGGCGGAAACACCAATTTAGTGTAGTGGTTTGATCACATGCTTTCCACTTTGTGAGATAAGGATGAGAAGAAATGCAAAGCAGGCCTAAAACTTTAAAGAATATAAAGAAGTTTATTACTAACAGAATTAAAAGTAACAAGAAATAAAAAGAAGTGAAAGCAAAACCCTCTTCCCTCCAGCACTCTCCAAGCAAAAACTCCCCCCCCCCCTCCTCCCTCCAGCACTCTCCCCTCCTTTTACCACCTCGCACAAAAGGTAACAATTTTGGTCAGTGTTACAGTCTTTAAAAGTCTCTTTCTTATGCTTAGGGAAAAAAGGTTCTCTTCTACTGATGCTGCAAACTTCTGCTTTTTTTTTTTTTCACAATCTCAGCAGTCCACCTGGGAATTACCTACTGAAGTGAAATCTCTCCCATGAAAACTCCACAGTATATTCACACTGCAATCATGGGCCATCATATGGGGTTACAAGTCCTTTTAAAGATGAATTCTTCCAGCCCAAACACAAAGGTTTTCTTTTTCCAATCTCTTTTAAACATAAATTATTTCAGCTTAAACACAAGGGCTTCTCTGCTTCTTCACAAACTTCTAAAAGCTGCTTCACAGCTACATGGCCTGGCATAGGCATTCTCTTACATCTTCACAGGCTGCAACATGAATTTTCACAGGCATGGATTTTTCATCTCCCCATACTTTTATAATGATTTAAAGAGTTCAGTCCTCCGCAGCTGCTAGAAGGGATTTTAAGACTGGCGCCGGAACGCACACGCCCTTTTCTCCCGCCGCCATCTCAGCGTCGTCCCACGTGACTTACTTTCTCTTTCTCTCTGACCGTGCAGCCTCCATGTTCTTCTCCCTCACGTCTTTCCCCACGGGCTGCGCTGCTGTTCAGTTCGGTGCGAGCTGTGCAGGCTGGAAAAGGAGGCTCCGCTGGTCCCGCTGGGTCTGCGCGGGCTGCATGAGGGGGAGAGGAGGCTCCCCCGGGCTGCATGAAGGGGGAGGGGAGGCCCCTCCTGATTCAGAAGCCGAGCCGGGTGAATTCGGCTATCGGGCAGCCCATAGTTAGTTTAGCTGCTTGCGGCTCTGAAGGAAGGGAGAGGGGAGGGCAGGCAGAAGCCCAGGCCGGACCCGGGCCCGGGCCGGGCCCGGAGGCCGCCCGGGGCTCGGAGGCCCCGCTTCTCCCTCAGGAGACCGGGAACCAGAGAGCAACTTCCCGCCCTTGCACGGGGTTTAAATATGCGAAATTCACAAAAGCGCATTGGCTTAAAAGCTTGTCAATCAACTCAGTTTCAACCCATGACAAGAACAATAAACAAAAACTACAGGAAATGTGAACAGCAGTAGGACAAATGTAAAGCCATATTCTTCTACCTGGCTTCTCATAAATGTGAGGTCATTTTTGCTCACTAAATTGTTAGGTTTTATATACACTTTTTAATGTTGACCTTGAAAGTTTCCAAGGACTTTACTTGACACATTTCCTCAGTATTGACTTGATTTCCATTTATCTCTCTCCCTTTCCATATGCCTTTTATTCAGTGAATGGGGCATGAATAATAAAAATAGAACTACATGAATTTTAGGCATTTTGGTTGAAATTTCATCTCAAATTACGGAGCAAATGAGCAGGGTTTTTATCATTATTTGTACCAGTGTATCAGAGAGGACCAATTAAGTTATCTCTCTGAGTTCTCAGCAGAGTCACTGGAAAGAGATTGAAAGCAGGAGCCTAGTTCAACTGCTCTCTATGTCCCTTGAAGGAAGCTATTTCTCTCCACTGCACAGTGGTTAAAGATTGATTTTGTGAATGCTTCTTCCTTATCCTACTTGTTGCAATTTCAGAGTGCTGGAACTGGTCCAGCCCACTAGGTACCTCCTGAGCACCTCCAAACATCGCCCACTTCCAAGCAGAAGAGCAAAGACCTGAGCAACCCTTCCACCTGTTAAAACATATGGACAGTATAGCAGGGATTCCCAGCTGGCCAAATCTGACCCTTTCTAAGCTTCTTTGAACAGGCAGACCAATCTGGTGAACTCAGAGCATACCAGAAATGTAGAGTCATTTGCTTAGTCTTTCTTACATTTTCCATGGTTCCTGGAATTCCACAACCTAGGACCTATGATTCCTAATGATGGTTTTGACGATAACTTTAAAGAAAATTAAGTCTTCTGAGACTAAGTAATGTTATGATAAATAGGGTTTGTGATGCTATAAATTTTTCACGTATTTTCACATATATTTCCTTACATTATAAAACATATTGCTACATCATAAAAGACTTCAGTGGCCCTGAAGAGCAGAGGATCATATGGGTTTCAAAACCTAACTTGAAAATACTACATTTTAAGGTCTGTTTTCAGGTTTTCAAGTAAGAAATTGCTTATGGTATTAGAAAACTTCCATCACGGTAGCAGATGATGCCAAACAAAGAGTTGGATGGCTTGATCTGAAGGAGCTGTATGTAGTAGCTGTATGGCAATGACAATACATATGGCCATAGCACTATGCCATAAAGCCACACAGTGGACATTCTACTACTTATCTGCTATGCTGCTGTCAGTAAACCTACAGCACCCAAGAGCACAGGCTCTAGTGATGTGCAGGTAAAGCAGTTTTCTCACATGGTCTATTACAAAGTTCCTCAAGACAAAACTCCCACCAAGAGAAGATATGCCACTGCCAAAACTGTAGATCTGATAACTCTGAGATGTGGAAAATTATGTTCTTATCCTCAGTAAGAAGACCATATATGTCTACTCCCTAATCATTTATTTAAACACCTACAAATTCCAAGTGAACAAGTGAACTTGCAAATAACTTCACAATCTTCTGTATATTTATAATAACATCCTATCCATAATTATTTTTTTATGCTATGTATATATGTATAATCATCTAGAATTAAGATTCTACTCAGAAATAAGGAGAAGGACCTAATGAGCCACCATTTTGAGTCACGTCTTCTATGAAATGATGTCCCATAGAAAAGTCAGGGCAGCTCTCAGATATGGGGCAAAAGTCTTGATAGACACCAATTTTATCTTTTGAACAGGGCAATTAACCTTAGTCCCCATAGGAACCCCCTGGGTTTACTCGCTGGCTTATAGGGATGAATTACACTGTGTATCTGGTGTGTCACTGGTGGAGGACAGGTCCTATCCACTAATTTCAACCTACGACTTCCAGAAGTCTAACACTTCAGACTCCTTGCTTAGCTTTGTCAAAGAGATCCTGTCACTTCCTTTGTCATATAAATCTAACTGAGGTCTCCAGTGTTTACATACTGCTAAGCAAGCAAAGAAATCTGATCATACATCTTCAAACAATCTGATAATATGAAATCTGAT
The DNA here is from genome assembly GCA_013397775.1 of Eulacestoma nigropectus. NCBI lineage: Eukaryota > Metazoa > Chordata > Aves > Passeriformes > Eulacestoma > Eulacestoma nigropectus. Next base: position 839,807 of record VZTE01001407.1, on the reverse strand, counting down.
GGATTATGGAAAATAGTACTTGTGAAAGACACAAGAAGATAAGGAAGATTTCTCTGGGAAAAAAAAGACATGAACAGTGAGTAATACCTTTGTTGATAGCAACTGGGCACATAACAAATCAAGTGAGCCCACTTGCAGTTTAAGATTAACCCACAGAATTTAAATGAGTTTTGCTCAGGAAATGTGAACATGCCTAAAAAGGTTTTCACTTTTTAAATTTGCACCGCACAAAGCGCTGGCCTGCTCTGGAGTTATAGGTATCTGGGTGTCTAAGTCTGTTACATGCTATGGCTTCTAGGGTCTGGGTAGTTATGACTACCTTAGAAAAGTACGAAGGGCAGAGGGTTTACGATGATCCTTTGTGTGTCTTTTCAAATGTACATTCTGCATATTCAGTTGTAATCCAATCGACCCTCTCTTAAAACCTGAAAATGGAGGATTCAACAAGTTCAAGGGGAATTCAAGGAGAGAGGAGAACAGAAGCTGAACTGAAGGTGACATCTAACACTCCAAAAGTTTTGCCTTCAGCTGCATACTCAGGGGTGGTGGTGACAGAGGTACTGGCTCCTCGTTACCTCGGGGTCCCACTGCCCTCCACTGCACCCCTGCTCTCTCAGCATACACAGCCCAGCTGTGGTGAGCCACCAGACCAAACCAATGTTCAATGGATGGCTGAAGAGGCCAATTTAATTCACTGAAGCTGCAGAAAAAAAATCTAGCAAAAACCCCTCAAAAATATAAATTTTTTGCAAGGTTAGCGTATTGACCCAGTTTATTGTGTGATCACACGAGTGTCAGAGTGGTGCCAAGAAAGAAGACATCAAGCATCTGGGAGCAGACACAGAAGAGGAAGGAACAAAGTAGTGGGAAGGGGACTGACACATCCTGCTTTTACTGGAAGCAAGCCCTTAGTTGAGTTTAACTGTAATGTGAAACTGTACCCTGGGTGTATATTTACCTCGACAAAGTGCTCTGCTACGTAAGGAAGGTGCTCAGGGCACTTCTTGCAGAGAATGAACAAACTGCTTCTCATAAGACCAATTTTTCTGGCCCTCTGCTGATTCAATAGGCATCACTGAACCAAATTCTACTTATAGGTGATTTATAAAGCTATGTTTTTAAAGTCATGCCCAGCAGAGTAAGAATTGAAAAGGACTATCAGAAAAGGAGGGTACTGAAGGAAATCACTGTCATTCTCTGCACACCTAGATAGGAGTCATGGCCCTGTGTCTGAAAAACAACACTCTAGAAAAAAAAAAATGTATTTGGGAATAATTTTTGCTGACATACTATGGGACATCCTTGCTTATGTTCTGCTGGAGTCCAATAGCAATTGGCAAAATCTGAACTCCATGCCTAAGGATGATGATGTCAGATCACGATGATCCTTTCTGTTTTTGCCTTTCACATCAATAGACGAAATAAAGGCTGGAGACGGTGAAGTCAACATGAGGCCTGTCCCTGCCAGATTTGCAGGATCAGTCCATGTTTCACAGGCTGGGAAATGGTAACGGCATGACGATGACACAGGTGAGAAATCTGAAGTGTAAATCTGGTGGCATAGGCTGCATTTGACACAACCCACAGGATCACAGTAGTTGGTGATGCTAAATGTATTTCCCCTTCATAATCTGTAAACTTCATACTCTTTCAGAAGCAAAAGAAAGTGTACAGCTGGATGAGGGAAGGGTCAAGTTATATGACTGTAATATGCATGTTGAAAATGAAGGGGTTTGTATGTTTTAATATAGCTCTGTGATCAAGAAAAATAAACGGTTATACCGGTGACTTCTACTTTCACAAAATATTTATTAAAAGCTGCACACATACCGAATATTTCTGAATGTAAAAATCCATGGCATTTGTTTTCAGGTCCATACTTAACTTCACTCCAAACCTTGGACCTAATGCCAACAGCCTATGCTGACTGAAATTATGGGCATATGTAGTAATTAAATAAGCCTCTGATTTTTCCTCATCTTTATATAATGTGCAGGTGTTGAGGATTAGATCAGCAAGAGGACAAAGGAGCCACAGCACCAGGTGTTGCAATGCTCAGCCTGTATAAGCCCTGCACCATAGTGGTCATTAGGCTCCAGATTTCTGTGGCACATGGGAGAGGTAAGCTGGGAAAAATGAAATAACCCACTGCCAACAAGCAGAGTAGGAACAGTGTAAACTGCCCAGCAGAAAATGCTGGTTTTAATCAATATTCATTGACCCATAGGAAATGACAGTAACTTGGTAATACAGTGTCTGGGAACTCAGCTGAGGCCTTTGTGCTGATTAATAGCTATTTTACATGGACACTTATAGCACTGGTAGATATTGGAGGTCTCTGCTCCAGGGTACCCAACAGCCTGGGAGCTCTGAGAAGCAGAAGTGCAGCAGAGTGAAGAAGGAACTTCTGTCACTGACCTTCAAGTAAATGACTTCATATCTTGTACTATTTACTTTGAAAACATTGGGTGGTTTTGTTGTTTAATGTATGTTAATTTAATGTATGTTAATATGTTATTTAATGTTAATGTATGTTTAATGTTGTTAATATGTATGTAATTTTAATGTATGGTTTTCTATTCTGTAGATCAATCACAACTTGTTAGTGTGACCTAGAGGAACTCAGAAGCAGAGTTTTCCCAACTCGTCTTTCATGACTCTATTAACAATGACGCAAGAACATCCCAGCCATTTTCCTGTCTTCTTTACTGCTTTGGTAATGCCCATCTTCTGTATCTATCAATTTCTACATGACACTATGCCTAATTTATTACCTCTTCTTAGATGAGATCCATCATGTTTGTTTATAAAATTTATTTTCTGATAAAAGTAAAATACCAGGCATTTTCTGATAAAACTAAAATACTACAGTGATGATCCTGGAAAATCCATATTGTGTCACATTATATTTTCTGTTTACTTACAAGTCTTTAATTATCAACATCTGTCTATTTATTGCAGTACTGCTGTGTAATCTTAAGATCAGGCTACAATTTCTTCAGTTATTCAATTTTTTTTTTCTGAAATCATAGTATCATAGAATGGTTGGGGTTGTGAGGGACTACTATGTTCATCTAGTTACATCCCCCCTGCCTTGGGCAGGGATGCCACCCACCAGATCAGGTTGTGCAGGGCCCCATCCAACCTGGCCTTGAACACTTCCAGGGGTGGACCATCCCATCTGTACTGTATGTGCTGCTCTCCAAGCAGGCAGTACACACGTAGGTTTATTTAGAATATCTGCTTTCATTTATCAGCTCTTCAGAACTGTAAGATAAAAATTATTGTATGCCTTCACCAACAGAGTGTTGAGTAAATACTGTCATCATGTTTTGGGCAATCTGCTATCCAAATCCTCATCCTCATTACCAGTCTTCTCTTTATCCTCACTTGCTGTACTGCCATCAGTATTGAAGTGTGCTAGCTGGCATAATAGAACATAACTAAGCAGTGCCTTTACTAGCAGGATTTTTTCTCCATTCAGACTAGGAATTCCAGGGTGCCCCATACTGACATGGGGCTTCTCGTGGGAATTCTGGTAGCATTTTTCTCTAATAATATTCTAAATATTTCTGCCCAGATTCAAACTCAACCATAGATATTTACAGCAGATGCTGGTTACCACTGCTATGCAGGAAAAGGGTTTTTTTGTCTTACCCTTTTCCTCACTTTCCCCTAAAAATATTTAGAACCAGGAAAATTCTGTATTATACTTTATCCATCTATGGTTTTTTACCAACTTTTACCTAGTAAGTTTAACCAAAAATCACAGAAATTGGTTTTATATTAAAAAATAAAAATCAAACTATCACTACACAATGCATTTACTGCATCTTAACTGAAGTAATTACATAAATTGTGTGCCAATTTGTCTCTGATGACTCTGTGAGTTTGTCAGTGAAAGCCAAGGAGATCTGTGGGTGTTCTACTCTTAAAACTGGGCTTCAATTTTCCTTTTTTCTCCACTGCTGAATCATTGACTTGTTAATATCCAATCTTGACCCAAAATCCCGTCAGTTCCATCATGGACTCATTTTGATTCACAAATTAAGTGGTAAATGGGTTCTTTCTGGGAATACTTGTGCATGGCCTTCCCTTTTTTTCTGAAGTGCAAAAACAATTGCTCCATCTCTTTATCACACAAGGTGAACAGAAGTGGAAAAACCTGGTAGAACTGTTCAGCTTTGAAATGTATGCACTGTTTCTGTGGGGAAAATCAGCAACAAATCTAGATTGGTCTTTCTCCATCATTCATTCAGAATTGAACCCATGCTCCTATCCAAGCCTAAATGTCAGAGACAGAAAATAATGAACATGAGAATAAATTTCAAAAACTCACACTTAATTTTTTGCTTTCCTACAGCACCCTTTTGAATTAGAAACAGGCTTTAAACCATTAACATATTTCATGTTGTAAAGATAGTTCTATAATACACTGAAAACATTAAGGAAATATTTCTTAAATTTTTAAAACTAATTTCCAAGCTAATATGAAAGTTATTACTTGAAGCTTAATATTATCATATGCACCTGTAAAGGTTGGTCAATTACAAGTTACCCATAAACCCTTTTTTGTTATTTTAACATCATAAATAGTAATCTGGCATTAAATATTTGTGATCTGGGCCAGTAACCTTTTTCAGTCTCATAGGACTTTTTTTAATTAAACTATATCTTTGTCCCATGTCTATAATCCTCTCTTTGACATTTTATATACAAGACACCTTGCTGCAAAAAGGTCAAGCAGTACAGTTATAAATGGAAAAGAGATTAAAAGTATTCTCAAGCCACAGTGATCTAAAAGAGAGTTAAATATGGCGTGTTCTTCACAGGCTTCCTTAGATGAGTTAAGAGGAAACCCTGTTGGCAGATTTTTATTATAAGAACACCAAAGCAAATGAAAATGATTTGACAAAAATGAATAATGCACAATTTTAATTTGCATATTGGAATAATTATCTCCAAAAGAACCCTATAGGGTTTTGTCTCCATAAAACTTTTATGTATACCATTGCCAAATGCAGCTTATGTATTTATATAATTTTTCTTTTTAACATAGTTTTGTTGTAAAAATAAAACCCCAAAACAACTACAGTAATATCTTGCTACAGTTAATAACACCTTCTTTTTTTTCCCCTTTTTATTTTCCCTTCTTTTTTTCCTGCAAAAGAAACATGATGGACATAAACTGCTCCTTCCTCAAAAGTATGTGAGAAATTCAAGAATGGGAAATGGCAAGAGATCTTGCAGGAGCCAGTGTAAGTCAGAGAAGAGTAGTCATAATGTAGTGTAAGTAAACATAATGACAGTACCAGTGAGTGGCTTCTTTATTTTTATCAGAACATTAAGCAGAAATTGAAGGAACATTTTTCCCTAATATTCTCCAGCTGGCATATTTTGACCTCAGCTTGCTCACTCTGTACCACACTGGAATAGCTTTAATGGTGTACATGGGTACAACTAAACAATACATTACTTGTAATGTCTTAAGTGACCTAGCAAAGCATGGTACCCAATTGCTGAAATGCTGTTCTGTATCTTTCAGAATCTACTTTGTTACCCCCAAGAGGCCAAACCCTGATCTGGAAACTCTTTACTGCTAATTTCTTTCCATCAATTTTATGTCGTCCAGTGAAATAAGCGTGTTTCTTCTAAGTCTGTGTCATCAGAGCGCCTGTTGTTTAGATGCAAATGCTGGAAACAGCATGGTTTGCAATGACCCAAAGTTCTCTCTTGCAGTTTTGTTGAGTCTGCTAGCGTGTGTGTTTTCAAATGGTCCACCGGCTGACTTATATAGAGAAGAGGGGTTTTACACCATCTGTTTAAAACTACCTGAGACATCTAACTGAGGTGTGATGCAGAGGATCTAAGTTTAGGGGCTGTTTCCTTTAGTCTCTCTTCACAGACAGCTGATCAATGTGTCTAAAGCAGCAGAATTAGTGGGGATACCCAAAAGATCCCAGTGCAGCCATAGCATTTGTGGGGACAGCAAAGCCAGGGTTGGTATACTTTCATTACAGACCTAAATTTACATCACAGCGATACTATTAAAAATCTTAGGTGTAATATGAACCTCAGTCCTGTTGTTACTTTCTTCCTTTCTGCCACTTTAATCTTTATTTGCCCTAATTGAAAGGCTACTTACTGTTTCAAATTTCTTTCAGCTGTTAGGAGATTGAATAAAGCAACCAAACTGTTGGTATCCAACAAATCCAGCTCCTGTCCAAAGAAACTAGACACCCTGTTTGTAGAACATCATATCTGACAGGACTAGATTAGTAGCTCCAAGCCTGTTGACTCAGTCTTATTAGATCTGTGTGCTAATGAAATAAACATGTGAAGGAGAATCCATAGCAATTTATGAGGTAAAAACTTGCCAGTAGTGCAAATTGTAACAAATGTGAAGGTAAACTACGCATTAGTGTGATGAACAGGACACCCTTCCCACACGCACACAGCCTCATTATGCATGTGAAATCCTATCTGCTTACTTGGGTACAGGATTTGCTGTTTTCAGCTGTTCAAAATAAAAGCAAGCTTGTGACGGTCACACTCCACATACCTCTGAGGCAGGGTGAGGGAGCTCCATTACAAAGGGCACACTGCAGAGCTTGGGCTTTGGGCTTGGCAGACTGTGAGACTCCCCATCTCATCTATCAACTTATATGATAGTCTGATGAGTCTGGCACTACGACTCAGGATTTTCATCAGTGTTCATAAAGCACCATGCATTAGAAATCTGTAAGAGGAAAACAAATAGCATTAATTTTTTTTATTACGCAAATCATTTTTGCACTGGAAAAGATAACTGAATATATTTTAGGCATATTGTGAATGTTGCAAGGGTTCAGAATTGTTTTAAAAACAACAGGTCCATACACCAGAGACTATGGTTATATGTGACACTTTAGTCCACCTAAAAGCAAGCTGCTGTGAAAAGTGTCTCACTTTTATCATTCTTCCAGTCTTCTCTATTTGTGCTGGCTTTGGCACATGCCCACCTCTGGAGTGAACTGGTTCAAATCAATAAACTGGCAGAAAAATGTCCGATAATCTTTTTGTGAATGTTAGTTTTCTGCTGATTTAACCCCCTAAATCTAGTTTCCATAGGATTGGATTAGTCCCAAAGACAGTGCCAGGAAGTAGCAGGAGCATATGGCTGGGACCAGGGACAAAGGGGACATAGGCTGCTATTGTAGTGGCTCAATAGTGGTACAAAACGTTTTGCTTGGTCTGTCTTCTGCCCATGGGAATTCTCATGAGATGTGGTTTGCCTTGATTGAAAACTTCTAGGTTTTACTCGTTCTTGTTGCCCTTGCAGAAGGTATGGTTAAAGAACATAATCACGTTTTGATCGCTTTCTGGTTTTCTAGGAGTTCATGGGACCAGTGGGCCTGAAATTGTCCCAACAGCCTATGGCATTGCACTCATGTTTCAATCTCTGTAAACATGCCAAATATGTCTTGGTTTTTTTCTGAATGTATCTTTGGCAATACTGTGATTAGCAACACTACATTTATGAGAAGTGAGAAAACATAAAACATCAAAATGATATACTGTGTAATTTGCTAGTTTCCATGAAAACAGAAACTTTAGGAAAACGGTATTATTTCTGTATTCACTGAATACCAAATAGCAATCACTATTTATCTGACTAAACAAACTTGGGTGTTGGCATTTCCAATGCATAAGGAGACCCACCTGGCCTCCATCTTCCACTCCTAAAGGTCTCAGGACTGTGTCACTTCTTCCAGCCCCGCATGGACATCTCAGATAAGCCCAAGAGTATCTCAAATCGCACTATGTTTTGGCAACTTATTTTATGACCTTTTACTGGGATTTACGTACTCAGGTCATGTGCCAACAGCTACATGTAGATGTTTACATCCAAGTGTCCTAATCTCAAACCAAATCCCATCCTGAAAGCTCAGCTCATTTCTTAAACTCATAAGGGTCTAGTGCCATTTTAGAGGTTCCAGAGTATCTCAGATATCTATATGGGGGTGCCAGATATAACACAGGATATATTAAAGGTATCTGTGCCCTCTTGCAATGGCAGCTGGAATCAAAGGACCTCTGAGATATCAATTGCTCTTATGTTTTCTCAAGTGAATTGAGTCCTGAGCTGTCCAGAGTCAAAAGTAGCCTCTCTGAAAGGAATTGTTTCAAAATGTAACAGCCTAAACAGCATTCACAAGTTGGGGTTTTTACTTGTTTGTTTGTTTCGTTGGTTGGGGTTTTTTTGTCAGGACTCCTTTTCTTCAATTAAATAATTTAGTCATCTCTTTCTCATAGCTCCATGCACACAAATGGGTGAATACACACACTTTTTCCATCAGCTTCAAATTCATGCAGCCCCAGCCTATGGTCCCTCATCTTCCTTTGCAAGAAAAGGCTGCTCAAGGCATATCTATCTCTTGGTGGGCTGTGGTCAAAGAGCTGGCAGGAAAATGCCCTCACATCTCCAGAAAATCTGTTACTAAACTTGCTTTCTTATGGTTCCTTAAAGAAACTAGTCTGTTTTCACAAGGCTTCAAAAGAAAACATGGGGAAAATGGAAGGGAAAAGGAAAGACATAAGTCAAGCTGACCTATTTAGAGAGCCCTCAAGGACATACTGCACACACCCCTGAGGTTGTCCACCTTGACAGTTGAGAATCTGCCATTTGGAATTAGAAATATAAAAACACTGCAGGAAGCAGAATAGGGGAAACAAAGAGTGTATTACTTCCTTAATCACTTCTGTCTCTTATTTGAAATTAAGGCATGTATGAAACCGCATATACTTTTTTCCCTCCATGGAATTCAAACTATATTGCGTATGTGATAAAAATTGCTTTCCTATAATAATTTAGTTTCTCATTCACATCAATATTCATACCCTAGTGTACAGCTTTAAAGAGATTTTTCCATTGCATCTGTCCACAGAGCAAACAAGTCTTTATGCATGTTCTTCAATTAACTTTACTGGAGCAGACTCCATTAACATGTAAATGAAAAAGTCACTTTGGCCTGGTCTACAATGCCCTAGAAAGTTTCACTGGTCTATTTGGTTACAACATGAAGAAATCATACATTTAATAAACACAAACTGACAAAAGCCTTAGCATGGTGTGGTTATATTAAGAACTAATTTAATTTACTATTGTCTCCTCTCTTTGAAAGTTGGAATATCACAGTTATACAAGTACAAGAAAACATTAAAGCTTAGTTACTTATACTTTGATAGCTTAGCAACAAGAATAGACCATAAATGTAACAAAGCCACTATTCTTCTTTCTAAAGATTAGCAAAAGCTATAAAAGTTCACTTTAAGCTAGCATTGAGGTTGTTATGATGTCAAAAGTTGTGTTGTTCTAACCCCACTATTGTCAATAATCAGTGGGAACTATAGTTACTGTTTTGCTAAACACTATTATAGACTTAACTGTGATTACAGCAAACAAGTTACCACCTGCCAAAACTTATCCTCCTGCTAATGAAAAGAAAATCATGGAAAATGTTGGATTCCGCTGTAAATCACTTTTCAGGATCAATCTACTGCTTTCACAGGTGACCATACATTATGAGAGAACTTGGAATGTAAAATTATTTTTGAAATATTTTACATCTAGTAATTCACTGTGAATAGTTTTGCATATTATTCCTAGTGATTTAATGTGCTACACAATAAGCCTGTCTACATTATTCATCATTATTTTCACAATCTTTCTTTCTGCAATATTCTCCAACAATATAATATCACTATAAAAGTAAATATCCTCCCCAAAAGGGTTATTTCTTTTATGAAAAAAGGTCAGAGCCAGAGTCTTTAGTTAACTGCAATAATGAGATAAAGCATAAGAACATCCTGAATGTTTGGCTTGAAGATGTTTGCTGGTAATTTTGCCTTCTTTTTTGGGACAAACCTGTCTCCACCCAAAATTTTTCAAAAACCCAGCCTATGCCCTCCTTCAGTAGTCATGTTCCTGCAGGTTGCAGTTTATTTCTCAAAGCTGAGCCCACAGCTCTGTTGCCCTTCAGTGCAGTACCTCCCACTGGATGTGATGAGGAGAGAGTATTCGTCTTGTGTTCTCCAGAGACGCGTGCACTCCACGGCTCAGGGGTTCACCTGGGAAGTGCTGGGCTCTCCCAAAGATTGCTGCAGGTGTTGTGGATGGTTTGGGAGGTTTTTTTAAGGGATAGAGCTCTCCTGGCAAAACAAGAATTTGCCTGGGAATAATTCCTATCCTTTCTGCAGACCGTTTGTGAATATAAAGCATGTTAAATCTTGAGTAACTCAGATAGGCTGGCTGATGACTACTCACAAACGTTATCCCATCCACCAAACTGTTTTTGGTACAAGGCAGAATTTTTTGTTCTCAATGTGCTGTCATTAGTATTTGCCAACAGTCCTTGGCAAGGGACATTGTTAGAAGAATTTGCAAGTAAAGATAAATTATACCTACTTGGATTCCTTGCGAAATATCTGTGGTTTCCTTCCTGAATTTTTGTGAGGTTGGAAAAATAAAAATTACACCCAGAGAAAATGTAAAGCTCAATAAAAAATGTACCATACATTTATAGCACTAATACCTAGATGGTTTTAAAAAGGTTCTTTAATGGCTGGTTATGAAAATGGTTTTGGACAATTTCAGTGGTTATAAAGCACTGTTCCTTTTTCTCTAATTCCCAAGGTCATCCTTTGTTCTTTCTTTCCTTAGATAAAAATCAATCCTCAGGAATGGCTCCTGCTATTAGAGGTTTATTGCCTATTTTAGTTAGTAGTTCATCTACTTTTTGTTTTTCCCTTTTAAAACTCTCAAATGAATATTATCCAGCCCCAGGGATTTTCTACCATTAACTTTATCTAGTTGCTAAAATGTCTCATATTCAGAGGCCACTTTCTCTGACAATGCCTCATCTGTAAAAATTAACCTTGAGTTAGAAATGTCTGCCTCATACTCATTAGTGAAGACTGATTACAAAGAATTCATGTAATTTCTCCACAATCTCTTCATCCATTTTAATTACAAATTTAGCAGTCCAGCTGACCTAGGCACGCACTTAGCCTATTCTTCCTGATAGAGTTAAAGAATTTCTTACTCTTTGTTTTAATGTGTTTTGACTATTAGACTTTTAAAAAGATTTGTCATCGAAAATTATAATTCACTCTATCAAAAGATGGTTTTTTTTCTCATGAGAAGTCCAGCTGTTTATAAGAAGATTGATATCCGTTTTTCCTTTTGTGTAACTTTCTTAAGAGAAGTGTTAAGCAGGCAACCCAGCAGATACTAAGGGGCACTGCCCACCATGACATTTTTTGTTAAGGTCACTACTAGGATGAATTTTGGGGACTGGAAACACAGTCATTACTTGGAAGAAATGGATCCTTTATGTCCACACTATCCAGCAAGATGCATCAGCATTAGGAAATATGCTGAATCCCATCTGGATCCAGGTACTAGCTGCAGAGTATTCTATGAAAGCTGGCTTTGTCTAAGTCACGTCTCCATTTGATTAACCTTCTTGTTTTCCCTTTCCTAATTAATTTTTTTGTGCAGCTTAAGAATCAACTCTCCTCTTGAGTTTGTGTATTATGACTGAAGAGACAAATGTTTGCTGCATTTGGTCATTGCATATTCTATGGTAACTTTTGAATCCTTTGCCAAAAAAGGTGGTCTGAGTGGTCCCTGTACACACCCAGTAATGTCTTCAAATCTGACAGGTTTTAAGAGAGAAATTTTGAAATGTTAACAGAGATTGCATAAAAGGAGTAAATCCCATATTTTTGGTAAACTTTAATATTGCAGAATACCCTGAATAAAGTTGTCCTTTTCTAAAAAATTTTCTGCATGAAATTGTATCTCAGCATTTCTGAGAAATCCATATTTTCAAGCCATTCCTACCTTGTCATAATTGCACACCACTGAATAAGGTTTCATAATAGTTTATGACACTTCTTAATTGTGCAATATAATTATATAGTTTAAGGTATTCTAGTATTTTTTTTCTTTTCAAAATTAGAATGCTGAGAAATTCATATTTCCAGAACTGCTTGTCATGTCTCTAAACACAGATACATAACACATAAATATAATAGCGTAATGCCTACATTACCCATTCAAGAAAATATCATTCCTACATATTTCACAAGGACTGTTTTAAACTTTTTAAAAATAGTTGCCCTGCAGCTCTTGATGGTTTTTTTTCTCTTCATGCAGCACACATAACTTTATTATGTTGAGGTTTTAATGTGTCTCAAGGTTGTTGTCAGTTTTAAGAAGAAATTTTTGAGATACTCAAGGTCAACGCTTATCATTTTAATCTTATTCTGGTTATTTGGTCTCTGTTGTGTCACAACAGTAGACATCTCTGTATTTGGGATTTGAGTATTCATGCTCTCATTCTTACATGTGAAGACAGTTTATGTATCAAAACAAAACAGCTCAATTAAATAATTTAAATTTTATTTAAGAACTGCATCTTCTTGTTAGCTACTGAGACGCCAAGACGTATAATTTTAAACCTAAGAGTGAGTCTGGCTTAGCTGCTTAAAGGAAATTATATGGGAGCCATACTTCAGCAGGAGCTAAAAATTGTGGTGGCTGAGCTGTCTTTCTACATCTCCAGGTGCAAGAACAGACACCAAGTGTTTAAGCCTCATAGGCACAAAAAGCCTTTACAGGGCTAGGTCTTTTCTTGACTGGCTTCTCACCAAGAAGGTGAAAATGTGAATTGGTATCTTATCCATCCTTTTAGACCATCAGTCCCAAATTTGTTGTTAGTTGGGGTCCAATTCTGCCACCCCTTTGAGCAGTACCTCAGTGCACACACAGAACCGTTGAACTCAATGTGACTAATTGTGCAGTAAAGTACTAATCATGTTGAATAATGGCAGCAGAATAGGGCCCTCGGTAATAAGAATTAATCATACCAGATCTTTGAAACTGATTTTTTCATTGTACAGCTGAGCTGAGAGAACAGATGAAAGTAGAAGCGACAATACTCAGGAGCATAGTTACTGATAAATAATTGCAACAAGGACATTATAATTATTTAATTAAAATTTGTGCATGGGGAGAGATTATGAGTCTTTCAGCTTGCTGCCTCATTTAGATGATACTAGTCATTAACCAATTTTGCTGTAGTCAGCTACTAAATGTCCACACAGCCTGCCTTATTTTTTAAAACTCTTCAATCAGCAAAACTGGCTTCATGCACTGTGTAATGCTACTGAAGAACAAAGTGCCACACTTAGTAATATAATTAAAGGCAGTCTCGACATTTTAAAGGAAACTTGTCCTTTAATTAATCAAGATCATCAAATAAACAGGAACAAAAGAGTGTTTATCTCTGCTTTTGAAGTTATTAATTAGCAAACCACACAGAGAGCAGTGTGGTGTTGACAATGGGACTGTAATTCTTCCTACTGAAGTTATTTTGTTCCTTCCCTTAATATCATTTTCTACTGACTTTTTTTTCTGGGAATATAAACATCACAGACGTATAACGTATCGGAAAAGTGGTAGACACAGCACAATAAAAAACGTGTTTTCAAGATCGTCTTCCCCAGCAATCTCTTTAGATCTACTAATTTTCTAGCTCAAGGCTGTCTTTAGGAGCAATTTCCCAGCATGTCCTTCTGTAGCTTGCTGCCTGAATTTGCACCCTTAAAGCAGGCATTTTGCAACCAGCTGTAGCTTTCTTCCAACTGGCAGATATTTTATTTCTTCTTATGTTTTCCCTCAGTTTCCAGCTGGTAGGTATTCTAACACCTCTAATGTTTTCCCTCAGTTTTTAGCTTCCCATTGCCAAACAGATGGCATGTTCTCACATTTACACAACAAATCCTAATGTTCTTTCGATTATACCAATACACAATAGGAGTGACACTTCTGCAACTGAGAGATCCAGGCTGTGTAAAATAGGTATTTGCAATGGAAAAAATGAGGCCCACAAACACAAGATATGGATACACAAAATACACAGAATTAAATATGACTCACAGAATTTAACTTGCCTAAAAGAAAAGAACTTCAGAAATTATTGTATAACTGTTGCAGAATAGTGTCACCATTCTGTGAGGTTTTTCAAACAGTCTGTTGTGGGTTTAGCACTACTTTGACACTTTCTGTTTACCTTACGTTCTAGAAGACCTCCCAATATGAATTTGTATACTCTATTAGTCCAGTAACGTGGAAATGGAACCGTTTAAATCTGTGGTGCAAAGAAGTGCTGAAGGCAGATGTGTAAAATTATTTTGAATTTTCAGGGGAAACAGCACATCCAGAACAAAACCAACGGATGCCCTTAGTCACCTGACTGAAAAATTTTATATGGGATCATCACACATGGGCAACTTCAGTTTCCTGAGCTGAAAGACTATTATGCTAAGGTAATAAGCAAGAAAAAATGAGAATGTGAACAACAAAAGCATCCATTTAAATCTCACAGGTCAGGTTCCTCTTAAAAATGCTTAACCAATAAGCATGAAATATACTGTTTTGACTCTAAAATGAGCAGGATGAGAAATAAAGCAAAAGAGCTTTGAGAAATTTCAGTGTCTGGGTATTCATCAGGAAAACAGAAAAAAAAAAAGACTTTTAAATTCTTCTGTATTTCAGTAATAGTTGATCCATGATAGTCAAGTATCAGAACAATTGTTTGATAGCAATCAAGGATAATTGTACTTATTCAATTGACATTAAAGAGATAAAACCTCTTCAGGTGTTTGCTGTTTTCTCCAAGTATTTTTTGGTTGGGATGCTTGCAAAACTGAAGCCACATTTCCCCTTTCCAGGAATGAAGAAATTAGGATACTTATAAAAAAACATTGATTATAACATCACAGAATCACAGAATTGTTTAGGTTGGAAAGATCATTGAGTCCAACCATTAATCCAGCACTGCTAAGTCAATCACTAAACCATGTCCCTAAGTGCCATATCCACAAGCCTTTGAAATACCAGTGCCCAATTTTTTTTTTACCCTCCTTAAAAATTAAGGGGCTTCGTACTCAGCAGTGCACTAGAATAATGTATGAACCACATCCTCTAACATGTTCAATATTAAGTGTAAGTGTTGAAGAGAACCCTCATTTACTCTGACATCACTGTTTCTTCTCTAGAACTTTAATACCTTCTGAACCAACAAAAAAAGTCATGTCTGGTTTCCCCTGAAACAATTTTTCAAATTAGTTATTAATTGTTCTAAATCAGTACTTATAATTTCCATTTTAACATTGCCAACACAATTGATCAAACTTGAAAATTTCCTCTACAAATAAAACTAACTCTATTATGAGTACCAGGCTGCTAAAGGAGGAGGGAGCTCTGCAGTTGTACAAACTGGCACATCTAAACTCAAGTTTGTTCCATGACAACTTGACTCAATTTCTTGAACATCTTGTTTCATAACTGTAGAGGACTTAGTGCCAATAAATTAGACAGTAATTTGAGTTTTTTCCTGATAAATTTTACTAGTTCCTTTGTATGTAAATCTTCCCTGTATAGAGGTCATTTGAAGGTGCACCCTAAATAAAGATTTCATTTATCTTGTCTGAGCTATATAATTAATTCTCTATTGAAATCTGTCTTTTTTTTTTCTCAGAGCACAGTTTTTGTTACCTGAACTAAATGCACTCAGTTTCAATGTTATTCTCGCATACCATCCAGTCTTCTCATGAGTGATTTTTAATGTAGCAAGAGCTCTTCCAAGAACAGGGAATGCACCTGTGCATGAACTTGCATGAACAATATTTTGTGGGAGATCTAAGACTCTCCTTGGACATGTGCTTGACTTGAAGGATATCATAAGCCCAATTACAAAATTTTCAAGATCCCCTAGGAAAACGCTGAAGGATAGGGACAGTGTTTCAGGCTGTGCATTCATCATGTACTGAACACTATTGACAGAAGATGCCATTAATCTTCAAAATGCAGTTTTTTTGCATTTTTTGAGATGTATATGTCCTCAGAAATTGAGGTAAGTCTCAATTCCAAAATGCCATAGGAAACCATAGTGACACAAGCCTTCTCTCTTGTTTTTTTAACTCAGGCATTCGTAGTTTAAAGTCACATCACGTCCTAAGGATACATATTATTCAAGTTACGACAAAGGGCAATGGAACATTTTGATTCCATCTGTGTAGACTGGTTATATATTCTTGGAGCCAGAGAAAGTGTAACTTCATCTATGTGTGACTTAGTGGTTGGGACACTAAGTGCCCAAGGACATTAGAAGCTGACATTAGAGGTGGAGAAAACTGTTATGATGAATGTTTCACCTAAAGATATCTGACAATCCAGTGGTTACAAAAGTGTGTTGGGAAATGAAAGTCCACATGCCCTTAGACAAATCTGAGTGTATGTTTCCCACATGGCAAATGACTACAGAAACCACTGAGTTTTGGGAAGACCATTTCAAGCAGGATTTTTTTTCAGAGTCATATTCATTAGATTTAATCTAGCAGTGTATAATAGATCATGCTCTGAACAGGAGCTGAATGGAGAATCATTCATGGGCCAGGCATGAAAGAGATGTCAGACTGCACTACAGCTGGTCATAGTCAGAAGCAGAACAGTAAACATACAGGAAATTCTACTGGAGAAACTAACAGTATTTATGGTTCTCATACTTCCAAGGTTATTGAGCAGGCTAGAGGAAAAAGAGAAAGGTGACCTAGAGCTTCATTTTGGCTTTAGATTTTTAACCCTACACAAAATTCTTCTTCTGATCTGGCCATTAAAACTTCGCCTTAAAGGAATGAATATATGTAATAACATTGGTGAGAAACTTGACCAGAAAAAAACCAAACCAAAATCTTTTTTAAGAAAACTGTCCCTCTTGCATGAAAGCTTGAAGTAGTCACAGAAGTAATCAGCCAGTGCTGCTGCTAGTAGGGTAATTGGCAGAGAAGTGTTTTATTGAGTTTGTTTTGATTTAGAAATACATCACATTTAATTTAGGCTCACAGAGGCCATGAGTTATTTCTTTTTATAATAGGCTAGCTGCTAACAAATCAAATGTTGCTGATGATACACTAATGACTCACTGATGACATGCTACAATATCTGCCAGTTCCCCAGCTATTCCAAACCTCTAAGACTTACATGCCTAGAAGTCCTCTGCATTTTACTGTAGTGAAATCACTCCTGCACGTTCTGCTTTTCTCAATGCGTGTGTTTTAGTTCTCATGATTTCTAATGCTTTTTGTGTAGAGATTCAAATTTCTTTTCCAGTTTTGTCTCTGAAGACATTGTGCTTCAGAGACATTTCCTGCTCTTAATGTGAAGTATCAATTGGAATGCCTGAGAAATATGCTAAGATAAATAAAAATTATATTTTTAGCTTCAGATGCTACTCAGATGTCTTTTTCCTTTGTGGTGAATTCCTAATTTATTTCCTCTTTCCCCAGCTGGCAGTCTAGACTACAAGTCCTTCCGAGCCAATCACGTGCCAGCAAGCCATCACTGCTGTGTGAACTAGTTCATCTCCTTTGCAACAGCAGTCACAGCTGCCTGTTGGAGACACAGATGATAGACAAAAAGTGCTGTGCTGTGATGATACAACATCTCATGGCACAGGGCAGCTAAGAGCTGAATAACCAGAAGCTGGACTGTGTAACACCATGGACGTGTGGCAGTATGACTGAGCAGAACCAGCTCATGGGCCGCGCTGAATTTGTTCCACTTCGTCTGATCTACCTTCACCACGTAGAGCACAGACAAAGTTTCACATCCTGCCTGCATCTTGTGTGAGAAAAGCATGGGGCACTCTTCCTCTCCAGTTTATTGCATTCCTGAGGTGGGTTTGCTTCACAATATTGCTAATGTTCTCTTGTCTTATTTGAAAATACACAAGTGGCCAATGAAAGTGCAGCCCTTTTGGGCAGCAATCCAAAGCAATATCAAGCCTCCTGTTCACTTCCCAGAGGGGAATGCCAGAGTAATTAAAATTAGTCACACATACAAGATGAGTGGGTAAGACTGAGAAAAAAGCTAAAGAAAATGAATTAATGGAAAGAAAAGTGAAGCTAGACAGTGAAAATTAAACAGAGAGAAAAATGGTTATTTTTATGCAGCTTGGCAGTGTCAGTGACCAGAAAATACACAATTATGTGAGTGGCATTCAAGCACTACAACTAGAGGATGGTAGTGCTTGTGATCAACTAGATGTCCTTGACCAGCTGGTTTCAAGCACCTCTGGACGCCAGGCAGAGAACTTTTCCAGGGCTACATAAATTGAGAATAAGATGAATGAACATTATTGAAAACAGATTCTCCAATGTAATTGTCTTTGCCTTAACATCTGTGTGGTCAAACTTCACAAAAAATGATGGATGCCTGAGACAGGATTCTTCTACTACTGATTACTGATACTAGACTTCATGGTCTTTCTTCACTGTGCTTGAGTATATAACAGTTTACGTCTAATTTTTATCAGTCCTACTTTTCGTAACAGTTTGTGAAGGGGACAAATACACAGGAGATAGTAGACATAAGGGAATATTTCTTGGCAGTCTAGGAGGATACTGAAGTTTCGCATGTAGGATTTTTGCAGATATGTGAGGAAATCTATGACATAGGAGTGCTCAATATGTTGCTGATGGGAACTGGATAAGCTAATTTTTAAAAAAATTTAACCAACTCTTCCCAGTGGAGGGTTGGATTTATGCTGGAATAGACCACTTCCATTGCTATCTTTGTTTTTTTAATGGTTCTTTTTTTCACCAATATTTAATTTGTTTTGCTTTTGACCTCTTTTTATTCACCAACTCTTGTATTACTCCTATTGAATAATCCATATTGGTGACCAAATTTGAAATGTTCCTCGGTATTTCCAGTGTGTCCTCTCAACATTACACTGCAGACACCCTCTTGCTTCTGCACACCTGTAGAAAAGGAAAGAATTGCTTTGTTGTTAGAGAAAAGCCTTTGAACTTCTTCCACTCTATAAAGTGGAAAATGTCAGATGGATAGAAGATACCCAGAAGAAATTGCTCTTTGCTACTGCTTAGTAGTGGTGTTTAGAGAAACATTTACAGAGAGAACATTTGTACTACATCAGTAAACTCTCTAGTTAGAAATCCCCCAATATTTTTTTTCCGAATGCACAAGGTTTGAATTAGTCAGTTCGTGGGACTGAACTTCACACATGGCAGATTCTTCACAGTAAATATCTGTACATGGGTACTTCGTGCATCAGGAAAAGTTATTCTGCCAGGTACATGAGAGTTGTATCAGTTAAACTCCTGGTGACTTCATACTCAACATCCTGTGTCCCTTCTAATAAGATTTTGCTGGTGTCACACAATGACAGGCCTGAAAAGAAGACGATAGAGCCTGCTAAGGGCAAAGAGCATCAGTGATTCTAGAAATGCTTTTCTTTTTCATTTTCTACCTTTTTTAATTATCAATCTTATCAAGATTCCATAGTTATTTGAACCTTCATTTCCTCAAGGTAAACCATGACAAACACTGTATAGTGTAGAACACCCCAGGACATAAGGAAGGAATCATGAAAGCAAGGGAAAGCAAAGCATCAAAGCAATTGCTGCAAGGGGCTGGGTAGTCCAGGGAGGAAGCACGTGCCTCTGAGAGGGGAATGTGGCCAGGGCCTTCACCTGAGTCATCTCCAGCATGAAGTTAGCATCACTTCGCAATGACAACTAAGTTTTTTTCACAGACTGGCAACCACAGTTGTTTAGGATTCTTATTTTAAGTTTCTAGGTGATTACTGTATTACCCATTATACTTGGAACCTAGATTTACACAGTCTTTGAGCATGCATGGAAGCTTATTAAAATTAATTTTGTCCCTAAGGATTTCTTCATTCTGCTTTTTCACACACACTCTTCATGAGAGAAATGGCTCTTCAAAACTCATGCTTTTTGTCATAATAATTGGTTTACACCTCTTGGCAACTTTTCACACCATGTGTAAAGTACTGTTTCATTAGGGTTCATTAAGAGACAATATTTTCATTACAGTAAAAATCATAAAAAAGCCTTAAAATTTTTTATGTTAATCATGTTGTCTCATTTATGGAGAAGCATAACTGTATATTCAATCACAGACACAAAAACAACTTTTGCAAAGCACTTGTGGAACTTAAGTGATAAGGTAACAATTATTAAATGAAAATATTTCATTCTGATTGACAATAGGGCACAATAAAATAACTTATATTGCATATCTAGAAAAGAAAATTAGTTTTTAAAGAAACCTTAAATTGTTGTGAGAAGTTCATTGTGAAGTGGAATAAAATCGTACATCACAATTAATTAGACCTTCACATTCCTGAATTGATTTTACGATACAATACTTCTTTCTGTTTAAATGAATATTTCATTTATTCTTTTAGGAGAAATGAGAACTCAAGAGTTAAATTGCTAATATAAAGCTCTTGTTTTGATTACACAGGGTGTATTTATAGACTACTAAATAGAACAGTAACAGAAAGATCTACTGGACAGTTCCTGCTTTTTTCAGATGAGGGAGCCTGTTCTGTGATCAAGCCTCATCTACAAATGTTGAGAAGCATCTAGAATTTTGCCTCCAGAACAGCCTAATGACCAATGTTCCGCCAAATTTTTCAATTTCATTGTGTCTGAAATTGTTTTTTTCACAATTACCACTCTCAGTACACATTACAAGAGTGTTCAGCAAATGAGGTGTTGTATGCACTTGCTTGTTTTGTAGTTAAGAGACGCCAAAACACAGTGCTCAAAACCAGGCAGTGCTATAGACCCGTGAAAGTTGTACTCAGCAAATGGCTTCCACGTGCATCTCTGGGTGTGTGACTGTTATCACCAGGAGCTGTTACCTAGGAAACAAAGTGTGCTTACGGACAATGTATGAGTTCCTTCGGAGTTTCCTTTTTCACTAATACTCTCATACATTTGAACACTGATCCAATACTTATGATATACCCTTGTCTGAATATCATCAAAACCACAGTCATACAACTGGTCAGATTGGCTAGACTGGTCTTATTCAGACAAAAAAGAATTTTTATTAAGATGAATCATCTTTTATCCATTACTTTTTTTTTCTTAAGGAGGTGAGTGTACTGCTTACACACTTGTAGGAAGCGGTTACCAGAAAAACATGTCATGGAAAAAATTAAAATATGTAGCCATCATTAAATTCAGCATTCTTTTGACCAATATTGATACCAAAATCTGAGGTAAATTTATAAATTAAAAAAAAGAATATTGAATCGCACATCTGATTTTCTTATTCCAGTTAGGAGATTATGGACTTTTTGGACAAGTATCCCAAGTTTTTACCTGTCATGCGAGCCTTACTGCCTTTGCACGTGTACATAATTCAGTTGTAGTTTGCTGTGGAGGTAGTGGTTCTTACATGCTTGTTTTCCCTTGTGCGTTACATGTTGGTGGCAAAGACAGCACTGAGTTTTCAAAACATTCACCTCTAGAAAGGTAAATACTGATGATTATCTTTACATCTAAAGTTAGCAGGAAAGTTTTCTTAGAATTGAAAAAGGATAGTATATCTGTAATTTAGGATAAACAGATACAAAACTGTACGTAAATATGTAAAGCCACATGGGAAATGAAGTTGCTAAAAACTGCTGTATCTCGTGGCCACTAACTCTGAGGCTTGTATTGGCATCTAAAAAGTAAATTTTGAGGGTTCCTGAGAATATCCTTGGTGGCATCCCTATCCATGGCAGGGTAGTTAGAAGTAAATTATTTTTAAGGTTGCTTCCAATCCTAACCATTCTATGACTCTATGAGTCTTCATCTGATGGATATGAAATTGTTAACAAATGAGTGTTGAGATACTATGGCCAAATGATTCAGAATAAATCCAGACCTGATCACTCTCTTTGCTGAACCTTTCATAAATTATTAAATGCAGTAGACTGAATGGTTTTTAACACAAGATAATTTCTGAGAGAGAAGGAAGATAACAGACATCTATCACTACAGCGAAAGGACAAAGGAAGATCTGAAACAAAAATACAAGATGAAGCTGAGAGCAAATGCCAGTGATGAATGTGTATGTGAATAACCTAAGGTTTAGAAATCCTCACAAGAACTGTTTGTATTAAAAATAGGAAAAATATCAGAAAATTTAGCTCTAAATATAAAAACCATTACAGTGATGCCCAGAATGAGACATTCTGCTTATAGTACTCTCCTTGAAGAAGTTTTATATTATTAGCTATAGCAAGCAGCTCTTCAGAGTATGTTTGTTGTGCAAATTGGCTTATTTTTCTTTGTGGTCATTCCATACAAGAAAAAAGCCACATTTTTTTGACTCTTCTTTAGTCAATTAAGGTTTTTCTCCTTTTGTCTGTAATGAACCAATTCTGCAACCAAGCATTATAATTCTGTAAAAAATCAACTGCCTAGTTATCATTAGGCAAGTCCCAAATATACATGTCTTTGGAATAGAGTGCTTTTGTTTACAAGAAAAGGGGCTAGAGAGCTTGGCAGGAAGATGCAACCTTTCTTATATGGCTCTGTACAGTGAGGTGCTGTAAGAGCAATGTTCTGGAGCAAACCTTTTGTTGGAAAAGAGAAGAGGAAAAGATCTGAAGGCAGCAGGGTTAGGAAAGTCTGTCTTTGACTTTAGCTGTCAATGGTCAGAGACCTACAATTAACCTATTGACTGAAATTGGGGCTTTATGCTTAGAAATTATGTTGTCATGACTTTGTATGAAATTAACAGTTATTAATTTACTGATTTGAATTTTCCATTTTCTGTACTTTTCCAGAGATTTTTTGTTGAGAAACAATGCACAGAAATCAATCCAGTGCCTTCCAGAGCACCAAAATACTCCAGACTCTGGGGGTTACGATCTCTGCAGCAGAAGGAACCTCTTGTTTTGCTTTGTCTTGTTTTGTTTTAACTGCTCACCTCTGGCAGAACCAGAAGTATTTATTTTCTGTCTTCACACTGTGAGTTCAGCAGGAGCTTAATTACCAGCCAGCATATTGTGATTGTCCAAGGAGTATCAGAAATGAGCAAATATATCAAGGTTTGCACCACGGCTCAGGAGTAACAGCTGCAGTCACTCACCAGCCTCAACTGTCAGCTCCATCTTCCTCCTGCATAAAAATAAACATTTCCCCCACAATAAAGTCTTTTTATAAAAGCAATAAAACAACTCAAGGGAGCATTGTTATCATGAGCTAATCACCCCCTTAGGGAATTAGAGGCACTTAGCTGCATCTAGAGCTTCAACACCTGAGGGGCTGTGATTATTTCATGATAACCAACAAGGCATGACAGACTGGGAGGTTAATTAGATAATATTCAAACTTAGTAATATTGAGTTTGAAGATTTCTTTTGAAGTTGTACAAGCAAAGCTCTGCTTATAAAACAGCAGTGGGACATCAGCACAGAAAGGATAATTAACATTTCCTACAAACCAACCAAGGTTTTGAATAGCTAAAAGAAAAAATAATAAAGTCAAAGTACTAAACCCTGAGGCACTCCTTTAACAATGAGTAATCCTGATGAGTTCACTCCCTGGAATCTTGGGCAGAAATTGACTCAAATTATATAATGCCGTTTAGTTGCTAACCCCTAAATGGTGGAGGCACTTCAGTCAGCCTCATACTACTCAATGGCCCATTGTCTCAAAGAATTTAGTGGGATAGTAAGTGCAGTGTTAATAATAAGAATTCATCTGAGCTGCAGTCATAGCCATTGGTTATGTGCCACTGCACTGCAAGAGATTAAAGTCAAAAGACACTGCCAACACTTAAAATTGTACAAGCAGTAATTTTTTTGTGGAAGACCATTTTATTTTTGTGAACAGTGGCAGTGAAGTTTCAGAAGTAACTGTATGCATGTACAGGGCTGGAGCCGTGCTGCACACACGTACTAGTGGTTAGCTGCCTTGCAAGGACCTGGCCTATTAGTCCTTGGGCTCTTTCCCACCCTCCTGATCCACCAGATGGGGAAGGTGGGGTGAAGTGGCCCATCTGGCTGAAATTACACTACCAAACCTAACAAATGGACTCTACATCAGCTCGCTGATCTGAGACATGCTTAGGCCACATTAGAAGTGAATACCACACAAGGTGTGTTGAAGAGCTGCAGGTTACTGAGAGGAGTAGGATGTCTCCTCTTGGTGGACAGCTGGCTGTAACATCAGATTGTAACTCTCAGCTGTAATGAAGTTTCTAGAAACAACCTGTAATTTTTAAAGGTTTTTTTTTTTAATTGTTAAAAAAAAATAACAAACTTGTCTATCTCTGACTTGTTTACTTGCGAAATGGAACATGAAGATGACTATTGGTGTATGAAATAATCTCTGATTTGGATAGCTTTCTCTTTAAACTAACTTCTGTTGAGTTGTCATTGAATTAAAGAATATAGTTAAACACTTCTGGGACTAAAATATATATATTCTTCAGGACACATCATTACAATGAACTTGAGATTTTTGGTCAGTCAGAATTTTGACAGTAAGAGCCATTCTGATGTAATTCTGATTTAATAGAATCAAAACATTTCACTGGAACCTGTTGATTCCATCAAAACCTTTGACAGGGAATCGAGTAATTTTGTGTCCTTTCTCAGCAGCCTTCCGGTGTGCCGGTCAGGTTCTGGCAGCTTGCCTGGCTCCCCAGGCTGGCTCCTTCGCTGGCTCTCTGCTGCTCCATGGGCTGCCAGGCTGCCTGTATGCCTGGGCACTCACAGCCAAACACTCTGCTGCTCCTGCAACAGGCCCCGTGTCAGTGCCCTGGCACACCTGGCGTACGTTCAAGATTTCCTGCCTTTAAAAAAAAAAGATAAAACCCACCTACATGTAACTCAACAGGTAGTACAGATTTTTTACATGCTCTTTCTCAAAATCATTTATAAATCTTCACTTTTCATTTCCATGCTGAAAAACATATTAAAAAAATTCGGCCTCTGGAATCCTGCAAGGAAATTAAAATTAGATAGAAAAAAAATATTTTCACATATGAAGGAAAAATTACGTATTTAGATGCCAATGAAACAAGAATATATGGCCACTAGAAAAATATTAGGAAGAAGAAAATACAGGAAGGACTCACGTAATTTTTCTCAGAAGCTTAAGAGTTTGCAAATCATTCTTCTTTTTAGATATGAAACAACAGGCAGTTACGAGGATGCCCCAAAAATTCTTCTGTACCTCTGAGAAGTGTACCAGTCAGATGAGCCAGCTTCTGAAGGTGCCTGTTGCAGTGGCTAAAGAGGGCAGTCTAACATCCACTTTGCACTAGATTTCTGAGAACAGATTGCTCAAGTTGGCAGAGGAGTATTCCATGCGAAAAGATGAAAAACAGAAACGGAGAGCAAAGGACAAAAGCCACATGAAAATACTCAAACTGCATCTTCCTCCATATCATATGCACTAATCATTATCTAGAGAGCAGACTACTCTTTCCAAAGTTCTGTTTCTTATATAATTTGTCTCCTTCGCCAACATCATCTTTAAGTGCTTTCTTTTACATTTGCTTAATTATTTATTCCTTTATGTGTTTATATATTTTTATCACTAAGACATCAGATATTTAAGTCACTAGGAACACATCATACTATTAAAGTATTTCAGATCACTTGTCCTTTAATTTATACTTATGAAATGCCTACTGACATTTGTGGTATAAAGCACATGAATGTTCAATTAAGTGAATACACTTGAAGTACCAGTGCAATTGCATCTTAGGGAAAAAAAAGAGAATTGAAAACTTCTCCCACTGGATGTAATCCAGAATCTTCTAAATCAGAGGAAAGAGCCTCTGTAGTCATTGGATCTCTTCAGACTTTTTTGAGGAAATGTATCTTCAAGCCTAAAGCTCTGGAAAAAGATACATCAGGGTTTCATGTGGGTTCATTAGCGTTCCCTGAGGCCGCTGATCAATAGCCTTTGTTGTTTCTGCTGCTGTTATCCGAGATGCCTTTGAGTTCAATAAATAAGTGCCAAGGTTTCAAGAACCTCAGTGGCAGCAGGGATACAGGGAAGAAGTCTTAGCACCAGGCTTGCTTGAAAGAGTGATCAGGTTCTGTGGCAAAAAGTTGGTCAATCTACGGCATAAACATGGTCCTAACACAGTTTGAATAGGAATGATCAGAGAAAGAACTGAAGTCCAACCTGCCAGTGCCAAGGTGAATGGCATCCCCAGAAGCCTTCCCTTGGAGCACATGCTCACCTCTGTGTTTCCACTCCTATGTCTACCATGCTACTTCCATACTTGCATTGCACCAAGTCTTTGTTGAATGTTCAACCATGCCAGCTGTTTTCATTTCAACAGCCTTTCTTTCATCCTGCATCTAGGACAATTTATGGTTTCTCCATCCTGATAAGTTTGCACACTTAGCACCGAAGCATCCTTATCATAGAGGCAGTTTTGCAGCTTCTTATTAGGTAATGATTTCATGTATCAGTATACCAGCCATACCTTCTAAGCCTTCTTATAAGCAATTTACATGGACCATGATTTTGGTGAGATTGACATAGAGCATACATGTGCACATGGATCGGGTAGTACAAATCCTTTCTGTCAGCAGGTGCACCAGCAAAATGAGAACCTGATAGTGTCCTGCTTCCACTGCCATTAAGCTCATTTGGTATTCATGAAAGCCATAAGAATGTTAAGCTTATAATGGTATAAACACTTACCTACAGTTTTTCTTAAAATTGACTCCCATGGGGCTGCCAGAAGAGAAAAGAATGTATGTGAGTCTATACAATAACTAATTTATATCGTGCCTGTAGCTTTCAGTGTCATCTCTAGTGTACACATAAGCTTTCTGGTCAGAGCAGCGAATCAGGATCTATGCAGGGATATAGATATTTATGTACACTGCATGTTATCAGCTTATTGATGTGTAGTAAAATTCTCCTACTTTTACTCACAACGCATAGCAATTTACTCCTGAGAGGAACACGCTACTCCTTCCTGTGTTTGCACTGCAACTCCCTGGAAATCTCAATTTCTTTTTTTAGTGAAGAAAAGGAAATCATTTATTTTGGATGCTTCATTTGGCATCGTCTTTTTGCCCAGCTGAAATTTTTTGAAAAAAAAGGTCAGTCGCAAAGTATGCTGTTTAATAACAATGAGAAATGGATTAGCCAAAAAGCCCTCAGCCATAAATGGATCCTTTAGGTCTGGTCCTGATCTCTTCTGTCAAACAACTGCTGCTGAAATAGTGTCTAAACACTGAGAGTAGATGGGAGAGACAAGAGGAGAACAAGTAACAGAGAATCATCTCACAGAAGTCAAGGACTTTCCATGTGAGTAAAGTTACTCATAAATATCAAGAGCCAGCATTTTATGCTGTAATTCAACATAACTTGAGAGAAAAAGATTAGTGCTCATTCTGCTTCTCCTTTGCTCATGCTTTAGGTAAAACTTTCTCCTTGCTGTTTCTTTCTTTGATAATTATGGCATATATCAAACTCCATAGCTGAGAAGTTTTCAAATGCTTTCATAGTGGAGACCAAAACTTAACAGATGCAGCTTTCCAAGGTGGCTTTCTCCCCACTTGACATTCTGTGGGCAAGCTCCCTTCCCATTAATGAGTGAATAACATCCCTGTGACAATTGCAGTAGTGGCTCACATGGAAAACAATATGAGGAAAGCAGTTAACATACGTGCAGCTGTCTGTTGTGTCACTCTAGCTGGTGGAAATAAACTCTAGAGATCGACCAGTTATTTCGGAAACACCATTGGTTGATAGGCCACAGTTAGTTGTCATCTATATGTTTATACATCTTAGCAAGAACGTAAATGTCAGAAGGAAATCTCTTGAGAGGGTCCTCCCAGCTCCCAAGTGTACATCCTCACCCACAAATATCCTGTATCCTCAGTTCATGTTTTGATTTAAGGGTATGTCAACTAGCTCTAATCCAAAATTCCTGTCAAACATTAGTAAGTTTTAAAACAAATTTTTTATTCTTTTGGCATTTTTGTGTATTTCTATAAGACTACATTTCCTCTTTCTTACTAGCAGAAGAATTGCAAGTGGAACTCTCTGTGGTTCACAAAAAGGCTGAAAAAACTGTTGCAAACCTTCCAATCTAATTGATCAAGCTGGTTATAATACAAAGGAAAATGGAGGAAGTATAAATCAGAAGTCAGGAAGTTAACTGAAGAGGGAATCTAAAGGTACTAGGAAAAGATAATGAGTCCAAGTTACTGAGACCAACAAAAAGGAATAAAATGAAATACTAAAGAATCATTTTCTGTTTTGAAAGAAGATTATTGAATTAGTATTTTAGTTCATTTAATGTACTATGCATTAACTCCAGAAAACTCTTCTCAGGAATGTTAATAGAAATGGCTTTAGAAAGAAGTGTAAACCTAAGGCTTCCATAAACAATGTAGAAAGGTACTGGCATGTTCAAGTTAGCTGAGGTATCAAAATCCCTGGAATAGCCTTCTGGTAGGTTTGTTAAATCACCTGAGAAACAGCCGAATATTGTGCCATGGATCATCACATCAGGATTGCACAGATGAAATCAGAAGATGCAAGACATTAATGAAAAACCTATACTTTAAGAACTGAATGATCCATTAGCACTGAATGATACTGAATGAACTGAATGATACAGTTAGCACAGGTAAGATTGTACATAGGGTCTGGTTGCATCTGAGGATTATTTAAATGCAGTATCAAAATTCCCTTTTGTTTCTAATGAAAAAGTCCACTGGCTAATAAATTCTTCAAGCACATCAGACACAGACTCTTGCTAAGTTTCTTCAACCCAGCTAGGCACAGCATGATTTGACCTGGAAGCTGCACAGTTATGCAAACACTATCTTGCAAAGAGGAAAATTATCACTCATTGGCGCAAGATCTCTGTCTCCGAAGTTTCTTTTGTAGGCTAATATTTATGTCATGAGACAAAGCCAGTTTTCCTAGTCTTTGGTAGGCACGCAGGCAGTCCCAAGGTCTGTCGGTGCAGGAACATTTCTCGTATCACTGCTTCGGCTCTGACACTCAACACTGCCCTTGAGCAGGGAACTGCCACCGAGGTGAGAGCCGTGGGCTCTGTCCCACAGCCAGCAGAGCAAAAGCAATGCCAGGAAGCGGGGACACCTCCTAGAAACGAGGATTTAAGTGAATTTTTGGGCCTGTGGAAAGGTAGTTTCCCTGCATGTGCCTGGCAGCTACACTAGCAGCAAGTCGCCCTCGCTGTCTCGGAGCAGGCGGCGACAGTTCACCCGACCCCCACGAGATGGCGCCCGGGATCCGGCAACCGCCGCCCTGAGCAGGCGCTCTCCTCTCCCCTCGAGCTGAAGCTGCCCCGGGAATCTCGGGGAGAGCGAAAGGAAAACCGGCCCCTCATCCGTGGATTTTTCACTGCCGCGGATCTCTAGTTAAAATTAGTGACCGTCCCTTTTGCAAAATATTCCCCAAAACTGGCATGATCTCTCTGGTGCTCCAGCTGCTGCCTTTTCTCTTCTCCGCTCTGCTTTGCTTTGCTGCACCTTTGCCTGAAGCAGTGCTCCTGTGGAGCGGGGACACCATCTGGGGACATCGTGTTAAGACCTACAAGGAAGGAGAATTATGTTAGTCACCGCTGTCCAGTGCAGCAGTGCTCGATATGGATGCTTGACTTTGACGTTGAGCTCACCTCCAGGAAAAGTCCCAACAGCGTTAATGTGAAGGATACAGGAGGGGTATGTGTAGGTTTGTAGGCATACACATATTTAAATATATTAAGACATGTGAATTCCCGTTTTTTAGGTTACTTGGAGTGTTATTTTTTTCTTAATTTTTTTTCCTAAACATTGTTTCCACAAATTTCTCTTTAGTGCAGTGGCTCACTGTTTTTCACAGTGATACCTGATTATCTGGAAGACTGAATCTATACTCGTTTCTGTGGATGAATTTCTGGGTTTATTGGGAGCCATTCCCTTGGATTCCATGGAGACGCACTGGAAAAAATGCAGGTTTCTTGATTGCAAAGGGTCACAGTGTTGGAATTTACCTCTCTTCTGCTTTTGGCAAAAACAACCCCTGTGTAAATCTGATAATATGGGTGGCAAACACATGCTAGGTTAGAAAACGGTACAGCAGCTGCTGTGCTACTGGTAGTAACTTAGTCAAATAGATTCAGTAATGTCCAATATTTAGACATGTACTCTTGCAAATACAATGGGCCTTTGGGGCTCAGGAAAACCTGATAAAGCAGCTCCCTGATTCTGGACACTAAACGTAATAAGGCTAATCATAATAATCCTTTTAAAAATAAAATTTACAGCCCTTCCTATTATATTAGACTCTAGAAACTGAAAAACAATATTTGAGGCAAAAAGCTTATCAAAGCCAGGTTTTAGGTATTTTGATGGTTTGGTTTTGGGGTTTTTTTCTTCCTGGGTAGTGGGGTGATGGTGGGTTTTTTCCTCAAAAACTGAAATTCAGTAGTGTTTTCCTTCTCTGCTCTGCAGGGCAGTTTTCTCCTTTGAAACATCTTGAGGTGTCTAGCTATTTCAGTGATGGAGACCATTGAAGTACCTTCATAATAGTATTAGGAAAGCAATGCTCTGGGTTAGGTGCTCTGTTGCAACTAAAATCAAGTGTAAGTGTAGAAACACCTCTGTTGTATTCCAATTCAGTTTGTGTTCTGATTAAATCACTTACTGCTGCAGTTAACATTTGTTACATTAACGTCTATAAACCAAATATTGCAAGAGACCCCATTGTGTTAGGCACCATGAAAGAAGAGGGCAGACAGTGTGCTCTCAGCTGTTGTTTCCCCATCTGTCAAGTGAGGACAATGTGCTTGCTCTCTACAAGTACATGAACACTAATTAATTAATATTTGTAAAAGGATATGTAAATGCTAAGTATTATTTATGAATTATATTATAAACGAAGATTTGTGGAGAGGCCATGGAGCTAGGACACAGATGGCATTAGAGGGCAGAGAGAGCAGCACAGAGTGCCAAGATTAGCCTGGAAGAAGAAAAAAGGAAGCAAAGCAAAGTAAATTGTTAAAGAAGAAGAGTTGGTTTTGCTTAACAAAAAAAAAAAAAGAGTGAAAGGGGTATGGGCAATATAAAAATGAGTTTTAAAAAAAAGTCCAGCACAATAGTGGTCTGAAACTGGATGGAACATGCTGGAAGTAAAAATGGTAATAAAAAGAAAACTTGAAAGAAATAGACAAGAAGAACCCTACTAATGGGCGTAACACAATGATTTATATATGCTCTTTATTTTAAAGTAGCTCCTGTACCCTTAGAATGTTAAAGCTTTGCTCAGCACAACAAAGGAAGTGATAAGAGATCCTGCTCTCCCCAGGTGAGTGAGCATGTAGGTGTTCATAGGATTGCGGCCCCAGCATCAACCAGAAGGCAAGTGAGGGAAATGTTATAGACACGTAGTACTGTATGGTACTGTGTTATATGAGCTCTTCTGAACTTCGCGAGTAGCTCCATCAGGGGACACCCAGCAAATTAGAGTAAGTGGTTCTGGACAGAGCAATTACATCTTCTTTCAGTCACATCCAATGTCCACGTGGGCATTTCAGGTTTTTTCCTATACTGTAGAGGTCAGGCATGTGCTTGACTTTCCTAGATAGAAA
The DNA here is from genome assembly GCA_013397775.1 of Eulacestoma nigropectus. Classification (NCBI taxonomy): domain Eukaryota; kingdom Metazoa; phylum Chordata; class Aves; order Passeriformes; genus Eulacestoma; species Eulacestoma nigropectus. Next base: position 808,273 of record VZTE01001407.1, on the reverse strand, counting down.
AGGGTATTTTGGAAAAACAGAATAATATAATGAGAGCAGAGTTTTTCCCAAATACTGGGAAAAAATATTTATAAATATTCGTACTAGAGTTCCAAACTAAATTTTAGTTTGACTTCACTCTAACCAATCTTTTATTTCCTTTCCAGGAACGTTTAAGAACATAGCATTTACTGACATACATATTTATGAAGTGCAGGCTTTGGAGATGAACTGCTGCACTAGTTCTACAAAGCTTCAAAATTGCACTGTGAGATGTAACTCTTGCAATTTCCTATTTAAGTTGTAGCTGAAAAAAATTAAAGAGAACAATGTCAGCTATGCAGAAAACCAAAACAATGCATAGTACTTATTTCAAGAACATGCAGTAAAGTGTTTGTGAATGGTCCCACACCAAGATTAACTAAATTAGGAAGTAACCAAATATTCAAAAGGAATGGAGAAATCCAAGAATTGAATGATCTGCTCAGACACTTCACAAACAGACTCCACAGGCAACATTTTCCCAAGAGATTGCTCAGGGAAATTATTTGCTTCATTTCAGTTGTTAACAAGCATGAGCAGCTGAGCTCCACCTCCTCTATGGCACAGAAGTGATCTCCAAGGTTTTTTCCTACCAGCATCACCAGAAAATGAATGAATTAAGTTTGGACAGGTCCTCCTCTGTTATTTCACTGACCCTCAAATCCATCTGGCTGCTTTGAGTAAATGTGGAGAAAAAACATGAAAAATATGTATCCTGGGTTTACTTTGATCTCTAAAAATGAGGATGATTTTATTTTAGGTATATAATAATATTGCTAACCTGTGTTCACTAAGCAATCCTTCCTTTTCCCTTGGCTCTCAGTTTGACACATCTCCAGCATGAAATGGACTAAGATTGCCATGAAACTGAAAGCTCTGAGTGTGGAAATTGAGGAATGCAGAGAGAGATTATTTTTTCCTTTTTAAACATATGCAAATGAGTAAGTCCTTTTTTTTTTTCCTCATCAGTTTTCTGAATTTCTTGGTAAATATTACTACAAACCTCAGCTAGAAAGCCCAAAGCAAATTCCCTTAGAAGACTTCTGTTAGAGGCACAGATTATCAGAGGGCAAAACCAGGGACTGACTCAACTCTGAAATGGTACACTGGTCCTGGTGAAAACTGCCACGAGGATCAGGTCACTTTTCGACATGAGCTTTGCCAATGGGAAAGCAAGAGAAAAGCAGATCACTGCAGAGCACTAAAAAGAGCCAGGAAGCAGCTGCAAATGTTCTGATACTGATATACATGTTTGGCCACCATGAGGGGTTTAAAGGAGCAAGCATGGATACAGAGGTAAATTTCAGAAAGGATGGGCATGTTAAACTATAGTTGTTAGGTGCATTGTCTGGTGAAAGCTGTATGACAGCTTTCCTGCCTGTTAAACATTGTTCAGAAAATTTTAAAATCTAAACATGTCAAATAAAATACGAACATGAAACACTCTGATTCACAATGTTTCTAGTTCCTTTTGTGCACAGTAAACTTCTGTATCATTTTTACCTGAGGCGTACATGATGTAAAGATGCATTTTAGGAAGAGACAATTGTTAAAATATTGGCAGAGTATTCTTTGCAATCTTTATGGCGTATCACTTGTACCAATCTGCTGCATGTGACGTCTGGACAGAGCACATTTAAGATGGGTAAGAAGAATTCCTGCTTCCTATACTTGCACTGAAATAAACCCTTCCCTACCTGAGCAGGCCATCCCAACCTAGATGGGCAGGTTTTACTGGAAAGGCAAGGAGCATTTAGCTGTCAGCTTATACACATATGGTGAAGTGCAGGACACTTGCAAAACATCCACAAGCCCATGGCTGGGGATCTGCCTCTTTAATGGCCAAGTAGCTGCTGAATATTTCATACCAACCATACTTCCAGGAAACGCAAATACTGAATGACACAGAACCTACTATTCTGTTGTCATACACTCTGTTACCTAAACCTTGCCATATACAATTTCAGGACTCCTAAGAAGATCTGTGATATATTTAATAGTTTTTACAGTGAAAGAAGAAGCTATGTCTAAACACATGGAGGAGGGAGTCAAAAGCAAAATGGGTACTGAGGGTTAGAATGTATTTGTCTGCAACCAAGAGCAGCCCTAGTGATGGCCACACAAAATTTGGGCAGCCAACTGTTGATTGCCTCAACTAAAAGGTATTTGAAGTCTAAGACTTCTCAGCTATCATAAGAGTATATGAAAAAATTGTCCATAAACTGAAATTATTTGCGTGTATGTGTTTAAACATTATCGACGTTACAGAGAAAAAACAAAGTCTTTCAAATCATGTTTCAGTTATGTTCGTTTTAATTGAAGGTGTTTAGAGATAAATACCTGTTACAGATTTTGCAGAGATTTTGCTACCAATGGCAGAGTAATTTCTTGCTTAATGTCGTTAAGTGAATTACATGAACAGGAATTGAGAAACTCGGTAATTTCTAAATATAGTGAATACATCTGTTCTTTTCCTTCCACCCTGCTTAACTTAAAAGAAAGTCAGCCTGACTATTCTTTAATGAAATTTTCTATCAAAGTAGTTGCATATTAAACATCCAAAATACTTATGGAACACATATTTTCATGAAATACATGTTTTCGTTAGTTAGCATTTGTATGTTGTAGTTGTTTTGCTACATGGGACAGCATTTTTACATTTGCCTTACCTTTTAAAATATCTCAAATATTAAAACATCTCAAATGTATAATTTTAACTTATTAATGTTGTAATTTGTTGTAATTTGGAAATAAGACTGTGAAAAGCTCAGGTAAAACATGCTAATAAGGGACTTATATGTAGTAGAAAAGAATAAGTGCATTTATACATCTCTGCATGCTAGTGACTAGTAGCTGTTCTTAAACTTAATCTTCTCTTTTTTCCTCCATAATTCACCTACTTATCCTCATAATATCTCCTTTTTAAAATTCTTTCTTCACTGAGGCAGTTCGTGAAGACAAATCTAATGGAAGAAAGATATTTACATATTAAATAGGTAGAAAACTAATACTCTGTTTTGCAACTGAGAATGTCAAACCAAAGGACTTCACGATACTTTTCCTTTTGTAATCTCTTTTTATGAGTTCAGTGTGAGAGATATGACCATGATTTAGAACATTGTTGGTTCATTTAATATGCATCCAAGAGCCACAGAACCATCTACCTTCCTGCTTTTATATGTGCTGGTAGGAATATTAGAGAAGAATGGCATGTTCCTTGCTGTGACATATGCTTTCCAGGCAGGTTTAGTTGAATCATTTAATGCAAGATCCACAGAGACACCCAGACCCAGAGCCAACCTACTTAATTTTAAATTTGAATATAAAATGAAGTGAGTGTCCCCAGAAAGGGCTTTGATAATCTGATAGTCAGGATCTGCCTAAAAGGTAGGAAAAAGTGTATCTGATTTCCTTGAAGTAGAAAAAGCAACTGAGCCTTGCTCTTCCTCATTAGATCCCTACATTAAAGAATAGGTAACCTTTTCTTTTCTTCCTTTTTTTTTTTTTTTTAACGAGGTGGACATACATCACAAGTTATGGATTTTTTTTTTAAAGCTTAGTTTTGTCTGTGTGTTTAGGGATGCCCTGAGCAGATTGGATTGAATTGCTCACTCTAGGTGAGGAAATACAGTGTTTGAGGTTCTCAACAGCACTTAGACGAAGGTAGGAACCGATCTATTCACGACTTTCAAGACATTGAAGGCTCTCCTTTTATCTAGGGACTTCAAAGCACTTGATAAATAAAATAAGTATCGTTTCCTCATTTCACTGACTGAGAACCCACGGAGATGGAGTATTTACACAGGGCACTTTACCTGTCTTCACACAGCCATGAGGCAATCTTACTCCTAGTGCTGCCTTCCCAGCATTCTTCAGGTTGTACTAACTTTACTGTGTTCAGGATTGCTAGTTCAAACACCACAACTCATAGGAACTGTTAAAATCAACTAAGATAATGTTTAAATTAGGCATGGCCAAACCCTTTGAGATCCTAAGATTTCTCTTCTACACATGTTTTATAAACAGAAAATAGAAATATTTTTCTTTGCAGGTTTGGTTGAAGACTTTTGACACTCTTTGTTTCAAAACTTCTCTTCGAGAAAATAAAAGGAAAATATTGCGTCTCTTTATAGCAGCAGTTAATCTGAAGAATCCAGTTGCAAATCTGAAACACAAGCTATACATGTATATATGACTACACAGATGTGAAGGGATGCTGCTGAGTAGTGCTGTAAGGAGAAATAGCTGAGACGGATGAAAGAACCAAACACCAGTATTAGAAGACGGAAGCCTTAGGAGTCAGACCTTTGGGAGCATTACTGATCAAACAGACTGATGTGTCAAGGTATTTGGTCAGGTATGCAAGCAAAGAAAGGTTCTCTGGTTGTCTGGGTTTTCATGTATTTAAAACAAAAAAAATCTGAAAAACCCCAAACAAACAAACAAACAAACAAAGATTAGGTACAATATTGTAAATAAGCAACTAAGAAACCTGAGTGTTGCTGATCTCTTATCATTGCTAAAATAACCCAAGTCTGAATTAATAAAAGACCAGTTTAGCACGTAAACAGAAAATTGATCAGGAGTGTTCTAATGAAAGTGTGGTAGCATAAGTTGCTTTTGCCAACCTAAGCACAACCATGGCCTTTTTCAGAAGCAATCCTGCCAAGGAAGTTTTAGGCTCCCACATTCAAGGCAAATCCAAGCGCAAGCAGTCAAGACCCCAAGAAACTAACATCTTCCAGTTCCCTAGAAATACTCACTGGAATGATCCACACTTTTATTCTTACATTGAGAAGCTCAAGTCCACAAAAATCCTTGGAATAGCTCTCTCTAAAGGACTCTCTAAACGAGGTTGAACTCTGAAGTCCTCTCAAGGAAACTTGAATTTTTGCAAATGACACTCTAGAGCCAGTGTTTGCTGACTCCATTTGCTGCAGTGCTGCCAAGAAGTCTGGGCTCCAGCCGGTGTTCAGCTTTTGTGTTTACTGCTGGGTCTAAAAGCCAAAACTAAGAGAGATGCTAAGAAGCAAACCACTTTTAGTTTTCTTTAGAAACATCTAATTTCCATGCCCAGGAAAATAATGTTGAAAGACTTTCATTTGAAATTCCAGAATTCTTTGAAAAATGCTTTTTCTGACTTCTGGTCACTCTGGCTCATGGCAATATCTGTCTTCAAGATCTGACAATGGTTTGAAAAATGAGATAGAGCAGAGACCACAGAGCAGGATCTTAAAGAATTCGTATGGTTCATCATAACTGAAGTGAGAAAAACAACTGTGAGTAGGCAGAAATATCTGTTAGCAGTAAATGTCGTGCTGAGTTATAACATAGAATCAAAATCAGTTTCTATCAAGCCCAGCACTCATGGAGAGGCAACTGAAGAGCTTTGAGTTCTCCTCCCTCTACCCTACCATGCTTACCTTGGCACGGGAGTTGCAGCAGGAGTGAGAGAATGCTGGTGTTGTAGATCCTGGTCAGCAGTAAGCTCACCCCACACACATGGTCTGCCCCATGGGGAGGGCATGGCACTGCCCAATGGGGACTGACCTTCAGGGAACACATTCTGGACCCTGGCAGGACTGCCAGCTTGAGACCAGGACATGATGGTCAGAGTGCTCTCTCCTGTTTCTGCCACCCAATTGGTTTACTTAATTCGGCCCATTTCTGTAACTTCTGCACACGCATGTGCTTGTGTCTGGAGATGGTTTGGGATTGTCCACAGCATGAAAACAGAATCTGGAAGAGGTGATCAAACATGGCATGATCAACCAGCCATATAAAGGGAGGGAATAACATCTGTCTGTGGGAGACGCAATGGCTCCAGCAGTTGTGTTCAGATGAGTGAATGCTGGGATGACAGGACTGTCACAGAGCCTCAATGAGGGGTCAGTGGTGGGAGACTGGAGCACTTTGGCGGTGCTTACATGCTCATTCTCTTCCCTGCATCCTACCTAGAGTCTGCTCAGCTTTGATCTGGAATGGTCTTGATTTTTACCTTCTTTTCAGGTTTATAACCAGACATTTGTGCAAAACTAGGATAAGAAAATGGTGTTAAAATGATTCATAAGCCCTGGCACACACAGAGACAGGGTGGTGAGACCACTGCTGTTCACAGCCCGAGGGTGGTTTGAACCAAGGCTGAAAGCACCAGTCTCATGAAATGAAAGACACCTGCGACTTCATTGGGGTGGCTGCAAGAGAGAGTGCCTTTACAGACCTAAGGTCTACCTTGTACATCTCTATCTGCATTATGTATGATAGAGTGGGGAGATTTGCAAGAACATTAAACAGAGAAAAAATACATCATGTGTTTTGTTAGTCAGAATGCTTTATTACTCTTCATTGGACCTGATTAAATGCCTAGGACATGAATAAATCAATACAATGGAGTTAGTAAATGAGTGACTTGCTCCTGGTGACTGTCATATATTCTTGACCAAAATGAATAAAGGTGTAAGTGCAGGAGACAGACATGTGATAGCAAATAATATAAAGAAGAGTGACTTCATTTTATCTTATTCTGTCACACAAATTGAAGAAACTATGAAAAAAAAAGAAAGAAAAATAATAAATTAATTACCCTTATGCTGCATTTACGGCAATGAATGTCTACACCTGAATGATGGAGGCAAAGACCATTTTTGAAAGGTTCTTAATGACAAAATTCAGTATCAGAAGGGGCATTCAGAAAAACACCAGTGCTTGCTCTTTGAGGAAGGTGAGGCACACCACGGGGTTTTCTCTCTCCTTCAGAAGAAGCAGACCATTATCAGAAACTAAGTACCACTCTAACTGTGACAGTGGATTTGGGTGGCGGCTCCTTTGTTGTTTTCTAATAACTAGATAATTGTATTTCTATATTGAAGTGTCAAAGCAAAAAGAAACTTGAAGCACAAATTTAAATATGATTATCTTGTTAGTGGTGGTTTTTAGGAGTCTATTTTTTTCCCCTCAGCTCCCATCCTATTTTTTAAAATTTCTCCAGGGCATGTCATATATAGTGAAAAATCTCAATGGAGGCCCACAGGTATCACTGCTGTTTAGTCAGACTTCAAATTGGGCTCTAATGGTTTTAGATAGAAGAGCAGATGGAGAGGGTTTGTTCACTAGTCGGTGCCCTTGCCTCAGAGTTCACCTCAAGTTGTTTTCAGAAATTCTCACTTCATGCACATTACTTATTTATATCATCACTTTTTTTCCCACTTCATAGATAATTGCTACTTAATTGATACTGCCTTTATAAAAGCCTCCACAATAGCAAGCAACAAGACACACTGCTAAATAGAGGAATCATTAATCTGTGTATATATTCTGTATTTCTTTTAAAGATGGGCTGGAAATAAGCAAAGTCATTAGTAGTTTGTTTGCAACAGTGTATTTATGAAAGCTCTATGGAGAATGTGTCAACAGTCAGTATGTAACAGAGCAATTAACACAGTACTTTTGTACTTTTGACTGTTAGCATGGGAGTAAACAGAAGCAGATGTGAAGTGTTTGTGCTGTTAGTATTCACAGACTGTTCTGACATATGCAAATACAACTAATGCTTACAGAGCCTGCAACTCTTATTGTACCATGACCTTACTTACCAAACCCTGGGACAGGACTACACACTTTCCTAATAATTATTAACAATACACAGATACAACCTGTTTGTTTTTAAAGCATTACGGACTCCAGTGGCTTCATGGATAAATGCATTGATAGTCTGATGCATATATGGCTTGTTTTAGACAGTGCTTTCTTCAGTGTAAGAAGAGAACAAACAATAAAGAATTAATGAAAAATGCATACAGAAAGCTAGAACAGGAATCACCTCTGAAACACTGGTCAGCTCTAATTATACAAGCCCACTGAAGTTCAGTAGTTAATACATGCATCAGATTCTGTGTATTTAGGACAGAGTTCAAACTGAGTCCTTTCACTGCTACAGTCTTAAAATATATATCTTGCTAAAGCAGCTCCAGTCAGACTGTTAAAATAGGATGCCAGCACTGAAATGATTTTCTGCCCTGTAAAAAAAAAAAAAAATCATGTTCTTGACCTAATAAGATCACCTGTATCCTGAAAAAAAAAAATAGAAAAGAAGTCGTCTTGTGTTCAGTTATTTTTCGTGTGAACTATATATATCTGATATACCTGGAGTTACTACAGTGATTTTCATCTTCAAATACAATCTAAAACCTAGCTATGTTACACAGGTGAAGGTCAGATGAGCTTTTATTTTCAAATTTTTTATTACAGATGTGTTTCCAGGATAGGAATTAATCAAAATTGAATGAAAGTATAGGATTTAGAGTGATGTTTGGCATTATTTACTACATGAAAAATATTTTGCTTCAAAAGAAAACGATTTGTAGAAAATAGTGCCCAAAATAAGATTGACAGGTCATCTCTTCCAACGTTTCCCCATTTGAAGGCAGAAAAACTGTCTCCTAAACATACTGTCTTTTTGTTATCTTCATGATACAATGGCTCATGAAATGAAAATCCTCTTTTGAAAGTGACTATATGCTTGTTTCCATTTTGGTTTTGCCATTACAAATTTGTTTAACAGGTCTCACCATGCAATATTGTGTTTCAACTGGACCCACAGTGAAGCAGCACCTTATTTTGGCTCCACTGGGGCAGGAGGCTGTTGCAGCAATCGCTTGGAGCAGAGCATGGGGTGGAGCAGCACTCCCCTGAATGCAGAGGCAGAAAAGCAGTGGCTGGAGGTTTGGAGCAGCAGCTCTGGGGCCAGCTGTGTCAGGAAGCTGCACAGGACCTGGGGGGTGTTACAGCAGCTGCACACCTCAGGTGCTGTCAGGCCCACCCGATTAGTTTCAAATAATTAACATCTGTAGTCTTTGTTGTAAAGAAGGTGTTTTACTGTAGTACTGCCACTAAAACAGTGCAATTGTGTACTTCGTATTTCTTGACTTGCCAAGATTATAGGGACAGGCTAAGTTTTTGGAACCTTTCATATATTCACGTGCTTGGGAAAGTAGTGAGGATGTTAAAAGTGTTTAGGCTTTTTCCTTATCAGCAGTTTTCTGGGTTGTTCATAGTATTTGAAGTACCTGGAAAGGTTAGTTTTTCAGGACACAATTTTTTTTTTCAGATTTCTTTTGATTCAGGGTTTGTTTGGTAGTTTGGGTTTTGTTGTTTTTTTTGGCATCTGAAAAACACAGGTATTACAATTCATTGCAGGTATTTATTTTCTCATTTAGAAAGCTATATGAAATTATCATTATCATAGCTTTCCATTTTTCTTGGCTGCCTTTTTTTCTTTTTTTTTTAGTCTGAAAGATACCACTTTCTAAATAAACAATGAGCTGTGAAAAAATGAGGACCGGTAACGCAGGGCTCCAAGGGGGGTCGTGGGGAGGGATGGAGTCGCTGCGATATAACCAAAAGCGCCTCTGGCAGGGGATCGCTTCAGCCTGTGCAGCCTGGCACTACCAAGTCGACTTCCCACACCCGAGCCGATGGCAGGCACTGAGCACACGCTCCCACCCTAGCTGGGATAGCCCACGTTTTACCAGAGACAAAGAATCAAGAGGACTCCTTGTGTGGAATTCCGAAGGGCTTTTATTCCACCTTCGAAGGTGCCCAGGGACAAAGAGGCCGAGCCCGGCTCGGGTGCAGGCTTACATAGGGTTACAGGGCCAGTGATCTGAGGGCACAGGGGCAGAGAGGGGGACCAGGCCAACCAGACAGACCAAGTTAGCAGACAGCAGCCTGGCAGATGGGTGAGATTTCCTTGTACCCTGAGTAGGGTGAGTTATTTATATTTCACTAACCCACCAGAGCAGTCTCACCAGAGCTCTCTGGTGCTTCAACTCTCACTACAAAAGACCGGGGCTGTGATGTTTAGTAAAGTTGGTTAAAATAAATGTCATTCAGTAGTACTTTGCTATTCACAGCCTTATCCCTAAAACTTGGCCACAGTTTAAATCACAGCAGCATTTAGAAGTAAATATTTGTATTGTAAGCGGTCAAGGACATTGTATACTGTTGTTGGCTAATGCCAAAACAAATACAATAGCTAAGTTTACCTGGACCCTTTAGTCCCAATGTACCACAAGAGTTTGAACTGTTCCTCCAAGCACCAAGACTGAGTGACTTTCCTCCAGGTTTCTGGTTCATCTCATCAACTTGCTTGCTTATCCAAATAATCATTTGTCCGCAGCTGCAGGCAATCAGCATTATGTGCATGCAGTGTAGATTCCCAAGCCAAATTACAAGATAATGAAAATACATGTAATTACATGTTGGTATGCTAGTCTAAATATAATTTACACTTGGGAAAAGGGAAAGAAGACAAGATAGTAACAGGTGAATAAGAAAACAAAGAAATGTGCTTTAGAAATTTTTCCTGATTTTTTTTTTCAGCCATATAGGTATACTCATCTAAGCTGTGTTTACTTAAATGGTTATTTGTGAATTAGAAAGTTCAGCTCTGTTTGAGGAAGTACTGAACAGCCTGCGATTGCTACAGTGTTTAAGTGAACATTGAGGGAGAAAAGTCAAATTGGCCGATTGTGATTGCTGATACATTTTCATATCAATGTAAAATTCTGATTACTTTCCTTTGAATTTAATATAAACAGCTGCACAGAAACACTTTCTCAAACATTTTTTTTGTTTCCTGTTATTTATTCCTTGAAAAGATGATTTGGATCATGTTTGCTTTGCAGGTCAGAGACACCTGCCTTTTGGCCACCATCCACAGCTTATGGATGATGTGTACCTATCTCCTATCCAGTGACTTTGGATTAGATCAGATTTTGGATGAGATGCAATTTGGTAGGCTTAGAGAGTCTCTCATGGCTTTGAATGTTATTTTGTGTGAATTCCTTCTTTAATTTCTCTTGAGCAGTTTTTAAATGCAATATTATTTCAAGCTTTCACAAATTATTTTATTGCTGACCAGCAGACTTCATTTCCTGAAAGAGCTGTTTCAGGTTAACACGTGTGCTCATTCCTAATACCTTGGTCTGGCAAACCTTCTGTGACTAAATTTGAATTATTCTAGTCTATAATTTCTTTTTTTAAAACCTGGAATTAATCATTTTGTAATGCTTGGCTCTTAAAAGAGATTTGTTACCATAAAGAACTATTAGAGAAATATTTTCCCAAAGATCCCTTTGTTATATCATAAGACAGATGATTTTCAGGATCAAATACACATTGTGTTCAGGAGTTAATTCACACAAAGCCTTATATGTAGTGGACATAATGGAACATTCTTATTTTGTTTTTAGTTTGGGGTATGAGAATTTCGCATTCATTTCATGTCTTCTTTTCCTGTGCTTTTTCTGATATGATATTTTTTGGAAAAAATATTTGAGGAATTCAGTTTGCAGTCACGTTACCTACAGAAAATATATATAGTAACTTTTTCAGTTTGTATATTTTTTCTTTAATACTGCTTTTTGAGTTTTGTTAAAATTGCGTCATGAAATCAATTATAACCTGGAAGCTTACTTAATGTGTACCTTGAATAATTCAGGTGCACTGAACTCTAATTGCTCTCAAGTTTGGAATTTTTTTTTATATGAAAAGTACCATTTTTGAAATGATACTTCTATCAATTTTAGAGTAATATATGGTATTTCCTGCTGAGTTTTGTATTTTCATCATTAAATACATTTTCAGTGACTAATACTTCTCTGTGAGTTAAAGAAACATCGAATTTAGTACAATTCATCAGTGTGTGAATACAGGGTAAGATTCTGTTCCTGCCTTTATTTACTACTTAAAATACCTGGAGCTGTATTAAAAGCCTTCATTATACTCTGTGTTTTCCTGAAGCATACAGACAGCCACAAAATAGACATCTGCAGGCATTGTTGCAAGGATGAAGGTGGAGAGACAGATGAAACCATAGAGTAGGATATGATGAGAGCAATACTACAGAGTTTATTACTTCCATAAGAGGTTGCTGTCATGGACACGTTATTACCAGGAACCTCAAGAACACCAGAAACACTGGTCTTAAAACCTGCCTCTGGTTCCCGTTAAGCTGAGTAACAGCTCACCAATTGCTAGTAAAATCTCCATCATGGAATATCTTTAGCAGGATGTTCCTGCATATTACTGACTGATTTGCTAAAGCTTCACTAAAGTTGCTGGACTTGCAAGAGGAATTACTTCCTCATTAAGCAGTGATGTTAGGTGATCCTGTAGCCTCTTGTGAGCTCAGAGAAAAGAAAGGAAGACTGTTTCTTTGTGGATATTCCTTCAACTCTTCAGAGCTTGTTCCGTTCTGTCCTCAAGCTGACTCTGAAAAGCCATTAAAATGCAAAAGGATGTGCAGATAATGAACAAGCCTAGGCTTCATGGAGGAATTTTGGGGTGAGATATGTTAAGCCTAGACTTTAGCTGTTAGCCTCACTAATCAGCATAGTCCCTTTGGTCCCTTTGGGCCTCAGAGGCATTTTTTTTTAATTGGGGCATCAATATGCACATAGCTGTCTTGAATGGTGGAAACATCCCTGCTGCACACACCCAGTGAGAACAAAGGTAGCCAGCATAGCAGGCTCTGTGCTACAGCCTAAGGTAAGAGCATCACTCTTGCTCACCTTTTGTGCATGTGCTCCTGGGGCTGCTATGGCTGCTCTTCAGCAGGGAGTAAACTTACTTCACATGATAATCTTAAAAGCAAGATAGGAAAACATAGTTTTCATTAAACTCTTAAGTGATGAGGAAAAACCTATACTCAGAGAGAGCTTAGTAGTGTTTCACTGTCAGGAATGGCATGGGCTTGTTCTGCTGCTTTTCAGTATTTTGCTAATGATCTGGATGATGGAAAAAAGTGGTTGCTTATTAAACCTGAAGACCACACCATGCTGGAAGTGCTGTAAGGATGCTGGAGAACAGGAGCAGGAATTCAAGAGTATTTTAAAATTTGGGCAAATGATACTAATTACATTGTTTTTATGGAGTTCACTGTCCACTTTCCATTCTGTTAAAGCTCATTATTATTGCTAAACCCACAATTTTATTCTCATTCAGATAGTTTATTGGAGTTGTTCATGCTTCCAGAATAAAATAGAAACATGCACTGTTCTGGAACCCTGAAATAACTGTGGAGTTGTAGGCAAAAGCAATAAATTCAGCCTCATGCCTTAGTGCCTCAGCACATATTTTATAAATATATGAGTATAAATAGGAGTATAAATACGAGTATAAATACTCATATAGAGGAGTACTGTATAGCATCCCTAAATTATATAAACTCATAAACTTGATTAATGTGGAATCAATGTGGATTCACTTCAGAAACTTGACAAACCTTTGCACCGTGCATTTTTTTTCGACTGTGCTGTTCTAAGAAACATGGTTTTCAAAAAATAATTGCCCTAAGTAGTGTGACTCAATACCCTGAAAATAAACACAGAGATCCTCAGTGGATCCTTGATGCCTCCATTTTCATTAGGAACTTTAACATTTATCTCTTTGTTTTATGCCTGTTACACAGAATTATAGTCCCCCTGGAGACATTGGATTAGGGATTATAAAATCAATGTGGTGTAAAACCATTGCTCCAGCACTTTCAAGCCGTCCCCACAGAATGGGAAAAGGGCAGCTGGCCACTGACCCACCATGTGGGACAACATTGCCCAGCTGAATGATCTCTTCAAGAACGGCTAACTTGACAGTCTGTGTAAAGCTAGATAAGCGGAGATGTTAGTGTTCACTGAGATATAAATAATTATTCAGCTCACCAAGCAAGGTAGCACTGCACCCTGCAGGACCTAAATCAGACAGCTCAATATGAGCCAAAGTGCACTGGATTCACTGCCAGATTATTCAGCTTAATTAAGACTCCAGACTTGGTCAAGATATTTGACTTTCCTTAAAACAAATAATAAGAACTGCAGCATCTGGAAGGATTACGTTTTTACAAGGTTTTATATTCCTATATACACAAAGATATTATTTTTCTGTGATGCAAACTCTAGTTTTAAATCTAGTGACTAATTCTGTATGTATTGTGTTTAAGAGATGACTTGAAAGTCTGGCTCAAAAAATCCTGCTCACCCACAAAAAAAAAAAAAGTGTAGGATAAAATCTTTATTGGGGCAAAAAGTAGCACTGCTTTAAATGAACCATATTATACAGCATGGTGCATCTTTTCTATTCAACTCTGAAAAGGGGCAAATGTGGTAAACTACCCCATAGAAAACCATACTTTTATAGTCTCTGTCTTAATGTGTATAACAAAGATGTTTGGTTAATTTGGATGATTTAAATAAACATGTTTATCCAAACTAGTAAAAAACTTCCAGTTTCTCTGAAAACCATTCAATATATCTGTGGATCTTTATTGACCTTTACTTAAATACAAAAAGTTGATTCAAGTAATATGATTAAATTCTGTTACTAAAGACTAGAATCAATATAAACCCAGGAGCAAAATGAAGAGTGTTTTCCAAAAAACTCAACAGTTTCCTGACTTCATCAGCCTCTGCTTTACACATTGCATGGGAAGAAAGAAGTGCGGTCCATGCATTCATGTTATCACCACTGCATGTTGTTGTATTAAATGTGAGAGACAAAAAGTAGAGCACGTGCTGTTTCAATATCAGAATAATTTTCTTGTAAAGATGGTTTGCTATTGTTTACATAGTGAAGTTGGTTTAATTACATATTTGCATATTTAATTACATAGATGTCATTTTACTAACCAGTACAGTTCTCAGAAAAACAGACATGGATATTATTTTGTAAGATAACATTGCATTTGAGAGGTGATGCAGTAACAGTCTAAACATTGCACGCGTTTCTTAATGAAAATCTTTTCTTCAGTAAGAGTAACAAGAAAGTGACGCTGGCGTGATACCTCTCCTACAACTAACAGCTCATTTTTCATGCTTTCCAGTCTAGTTTAGACCAAAAGGGAACTCTTACAAAAATAACATATTTTTTCTATTATTTTATGTTGGCAATTTTTCTTTCAAAAAGCTGTAGGTTCAGAACAGATGTGAAAAAGAACATTCTGTCTTTAAGCTTAGACTGCAAAAAGGGAATCCAAGCAGGACAGAAGAGTGTCAACGCTCTTGTTAGTGACCAGCCAAGGCCTGGCCACAGCTCATGATGGCTTTCTCACACAAACATTTTCACTTCAAAAATGTTTGTATTAAAAACCAAGAGATTAGGCAGCTGGGATGAGAAGTTACTCATCTCGTGCTGTCACTCCTGTCCTCTGCCTAAACCCCAGGCATGTGCTCCCATTACACTCGTTAGAGGGGGAAAGTGACCTGGTCCCTTGCCTCTCCTGGAGGCAACTGCTAATCTCTAGGGAAGGACTTGAAAGCCATAAGTGACAGCTAAGTACCAAGCTTCTAACTGAACCTTTGAAAATACCCTGAACATTTTTATTTCACAAAACAGTGATGCACATGTTTCCTGCTTTCCACAGCCTGCTTTTCTTCACAGTGATTTACAAGTCCAGTGAAGCATATTTCTTTTACTCCATGTATCTTAAAATTGATAAATCAGAATATGTTCTCTTTATGAAGAAAATAATATATATTTTTTTACTAATGTAAACAGAGTAGATTTCCCTAAGAACTTTATACCTCACTGTAATAAAATTGGAGTATATCAGCTTGTTATTACCATAAAATAATTGAGGTGTCCGTTGTGGTGAATTCAAAATTCATACTCTAAATCCAAACTTCCATCCTCAAATCTCTAGGTCTGTTAACACTTTATTTTGACCCTGGAGTAGATCTGTAGCATACATTAGGAGACAGCCTGAGGAGAATGAAAGCCTTGGATGAGGTACCCTGTGTGCAGATGTACCCTGTGTTTCATATTGCAGAAATATAGGATAGTTATGTATAAAGGTCATCATAAGATTTAGAGCTGAAACTACCTAATTCTATTAAAAAACCTCATTTCCAAGCAAGGCAGATGGTGTGGTGTTAGGGGCTTGGGTTTATGCTTCAGAAGTATCCTTGGTATCCTTTACTTTCCTCAGGCACCAAACATACATTGCGTCCCCAGCTGATGAGGAAAGTTGAACTCACATGTCCTACTTTCTCCTACTTAAGGAGGAATCCTTAAGCATTTAGGCTAATTAGGGCCTAGGGTATTTTACAGTGAAACATCACCTTCTCTTCTGGAATGATTCAGCTCCAGAAGAACGCAGAACCAGAAAAAGTGTGCATACTCATGTAACCTCTTTTAGCACATTAACATGGAGAATGTGTCATCTCTGCATGGCTTTACAACTTCCAGCCTGAGTGCTGCCCCATTCCAGCAGCCTGGAGTAGGGACAGGAGCTCATTCCAGTCTTACCTTCCACATGAATATGCCCCATCTTCCACAAAAACCACTCCTTTTTATGATTATAATGCTCAGATTTTTAGTTTGAAAAATAACACTTCTGTATCACACCTTTTTTTACATTGAGAACTGAAGACAAAGTGGGTAAAAACCTGTAATTTAAGGAAGGACACAGGAGAGAAGCCAGCAGTCCTGCTAAACAGTTGTCTATGGCTTGAATCTCTCCTGTGAACATGCTGGGTGTTGAAATCCCTTGTACAACTCCTTAATATTTTAGATAAAGGAAAAAATTGCTAAAGGAGTTTTAGTTAAGGAACATCAATGGGTTTTAAATGGAGACTTTATCTAATACACTGGCTTGCTGTATGGACAGAGTCTCATAGAGTGCCTGTTTTCCATATGGAGAAATATGGCATGCAGCTTGCATTTTCCCCCTATTTTCATTTTCCTTTTATTTTTTATTCTTGTTTGTTTTAACTTGAAACTAAAAATCTTTAAAGGGAAGAGATAAAGAAAACTTTGAGATGAGGCATGAAGAAAAAAGAAAAAAAGCAACTTAAATAAAAATATCCCAGAAGTTTACTCTAAATTAGACTATTTTCTCTCCTGTAATTCTCTTTTTTTGGTCTATATTATTAAAGCTACCAATGTACAGTAAAAAAAGCATGTGCATCCCCCAATAATGAACTTATGCAAAGTTCATGTAATGTGCCAACATGTCCCATGGCTGATATTGTAAGCCAATATCCATGTGCAATGGAAAATCTAGATTTCTGATTTGTTACTATATTTTTAAATAAGGGAAAAATAATGCTGGGGACTCCTACTCACTTATTATTTTATAGCTTTATTAATATTATCTATACAGTGTGTTGAAAAAGAATACGAACAGCGGCTCACAGTGAAAAATATTCTTATCCAAATCATTCAGTTCTGAAGTTCTAAGAAAAACAAATATTTGGTAACACATTGAGTCTGTGATACAGTCTAACCTCGAAAAGGGAAGACAAACAGGTGCTGAGAAAGATAAAAGAAAATCATCACATAAATCATCAACATAAAATGCAGCTCACAAAAATTGTTCTTGGTTTCTGGAAGTTGCACACAGACTGCATAATTGTCAAGATGTACATAATTTAAGACCTTCACCACACAGTTATCGTATTGCTAAACATCGCTAAGTTTTACAGAAAATGCCACCTTGTGTTGTCAGAAATTTAGTCTGAAAAATAGAAAATCTGTTGAGGAAGGATCTGTGGGGCTGCAGTCCCTGAAACTTCTTATGACTGCCAGGCAGAAATGAACGACAAGAATATACCTCATGTGCACAGAGCTAACAAGTCAAATTTTATAGGAAAAAGAGCAGTATAAACTAATTCATGAAGTCTAGCACAGCTTAATCAAAAGAATCATTTTAAACTGAATAACCAGGCATAACCAAAAACCCATTACATCTTTTAGCAAACAAAACTTATCTCTGTATTAACAATCTTGCTGTTCACCAGAGGACTGCATTGGTGCGTAGGTGCTGAGAGCATGGGCACTGAAATAACCTTCCATGCCATTGGCTAGGGAGTTCCAGTGACCTGGAGATGAGCAAGAGCAAGGATGGGCATGAGTTGTGGTCGTGCCAGAAGACCTGTTATGTTTGTCAGACCCCAGGCCATGGCAGCCAGGCTGCCCTTCTGCCCCAGACCTTTGATTTCCACTGACCCCATGGTAGTGGGGAAGGGAATTCTTGACCTCCGAGGAGAGGAGGGGAACATAGATGTTCATCTCTCATTTTTGGAGTAGAACAGAGAGTTGCAGAGAAGGCTCCTTTCCATTTGACATCTTCTGGAAAATGAAAATGGTTGTGAAGCTCTGTGAGGTTTGTGTGGGGCACCAGCAGGCAGTCACTAACACTGTACGAGAAGCTCTTCCCTAGGGCAACCAATATGAATATCAGATGTGCTGGTGGGCACATGGCAACCCATCCCATGGAAAGGTCAAGCTATCCATTCCCCTCCTGTGGGAGCCTCTGCAGTACCTTCAGTTGCATCCTACATACAGCAATACCACCTGATGGAATGAAATCCTCAACAGATGGAAATGCTTACATTCTTGGCATGTTTGATCAAGGGAAGGGCCAGGAAAACCATACCTTTGTCTGAAAGGGAAAGACAAAGGAGGCCTTACCGGCCTACCTTTTTGAATGGAAGAATGAATACACAACTTCACTTTTACCAGTAATATGATTATTCCCAGCAGGGGACAGTATGTGCTAAAATACAGCAGCATGTGCCTAATTATACAATTACACCTACACATCCCTGTCACCCACTCTTTGCAATTTTCATCTGAGAAGACAAGCAGAGCTTAAATACAGCATCTTTTGGTTCTGGGTGCAAAACCTCTCACACAGTCCATCTCCTTAGGATCCAAGTTTTTACATGTGCAAATGCAGCCCAAAACCTCAGCTGAACCCTAATATACACTACAATCTTAAATGCATACATCTCTTACTGCATCAATAGGGCATGCAGTGATCATCTGAATCCTTGAGGCTGGACATTGCTACCAGAGATGAAATATCACAGACTAAACAAGTTTTGTTAGTGAAGGATACACCCTTCATAAATGGATCAAAAAAAGAGGTGAACTGTGGAAATAGCCTGAAAGAAGACAGTGTTAGGATGTAACTGTAATACATCAGGCGGGAAAAAAAAAAGGAAAGGGAAAAAAGAGTGTATGACTAATACAAAATGTAAATATGTATAAGTGGTGAGATAAAATTATATTTATTTTTTTATTCACTGTTCCACTATGGAAATATTTCTTACTAATTTGAGAAGAACCAATATTTATTAAAATAGGAAGACTATATATACTTACGTTGCTTCAGTCATACCACTATACCAGCCTCTTAGCTGGCATCTGTGTTCTAGCATATATTGTAGACTTTAATATAATCTGCCTATTGTGGAGAGTCAGATGTCATGTTCTGCAGGGTTTCTTTGGATCATGCCTGTTTCTGAATTTATGTGAACCACAACTTCACTGAACTTGTTGAAAATATTTAGCTATGCAAAGCTGCACAGAGAAGTTACACACTGGTAAACTTACTAGGTTTGGACCAAGACTGGATCCAAGCCCATATCAATTGTGAAAATATGAAAATATAATTTACTGACTGAGTAAAACTAACATTATAAGTGTCACAGAAAAATGTATTTAGTGAAGCAGTTATGGGATCAATTTTGCATTTCCTTATGAGGCAGATGTAAGAGTTGTTAGTGCTGCTTCTGGACAAGTAAAGCTGCTGCACCTCTTTCTTTTAGGGTCCAAGACCGTTGGACTGTGAAAGGACAGTCCAATTATTCTTATTTTTCTCCTGCTGATAATCTAAAGCTAATACTTGTAACCCTCTCTTCCAAGGTGAGAGTGTATGCTAGGGAATGTTAAGAATATTTGGTTTATCTGTGCTTCTGAACCCAGATTGCTATGCATGAAAAAAGTTAGAGCCTACCAAAATGACTATTTCAAGGGCATTCAACACAGGTTGTCTGCTTCACAAGTAAGGCAGCAAAAGCATTTTGACATCAGGTTCAAATGCCAACAACAGCGAGCTTCAGGTTTCAATTTTTTTTTTGTATGATTTATAACGAGCAACAGATAGGATAAAATAGAATCATCATCAATGAAAACTAAAAATGAAAACACTTCTATATCCCAGCCCACAGGCTGAATCTGTCTCTCTCTCTCTCTCTCTAATCCGAAGTATGCTACTTATTTCTTCATAGCTGGGCACAATAAGGGTAGTTGGGTCCTTGCATCCACCAGAACATAAGATCTAAGATCAGGATCCTGCTATACACATCAGCATGTAAGAAGAAAGATGAAAATGGTCCCATATACTTCCATAGCTGCTAAGTATAATAATCTCTCTTGAAATGCGGTGGCTTGTTTAAAATGTGGTAGCTGATTCCATATGTGTGTTCCTAGAGGTCTGCAAAGTAAAATCAATTTCCTTGAAATATATTTTTAAGCCTCCATGAAAGGGTTATTCTGAGGAAAAAAAATGCTTTTCTCACCAGGGAAACTTAGCAGGCCTGTTCCTGGGGCCTCAGCTGCTTGGCTATTTGGGTTTCATTTCATTTTGAAGATGTGCCTTGTAGATATTCTAGGCCTAGATATAGCCAGAGGCCAATGAAAAGAACAATCCTATATGGCTGACCTAAGCAAAAGGAGCTAAAAAGCATTCAAGCAAACACATGGGTTCAAACTCGAAAGTCCAATAAATGCTTGGTGGAGAAACTCTGGAAATTAAGCCAGCCTGTTAATCACTAAAGGTTCATCACCACAGAAAATTTTGTGACTGCTTTGCGGACAATAATTCAGTATTTCTTTTCACTACAACAAGTATTTTCCAAAGAAATTCAACATATTCTTGTTGCTTAATAGTATGTTCAGAAGATCCAAGTTGAATACAGGCAGATCATGGATTTTCAGTTGAATATAGTATTTCTACAGGCAAATATATCTTGGCTTGCTAGGCAAATCAGTTTGTAGACACTGTAATCTAAGCACACTTTTCCTGAACACCATAAATTTGTCATAAATATTCTGATTCTGTTCGGTTGAAGTCAGCGGGAACTTTTGCACAAACTCAGGCAAGTGGTGGGTCGTCCTGCTGCCAGCAAGACCTAGAGCCACCTTTGCATTTTGTATCTGAAAGGTAATAACCAAAATGAGCATTTCAGGAATATCAGTTTGACACACCAAAATTGTGTTAGTCACAATTTTTTTGAGATTGAAGTAATATAAAAGAGCACAGTAAATACAACCTTCTTTTCCTCCTACACCCTCACCACATTCACACAGTTGCTTGGGTATGAAACTCCAGCGAATAATCTGACAACACAAACATGAACTCTTTAAATGTTTAAAATATCCTGATTACAACAGTATTAAATGTGTCCCTTTACTTGGGAACTCTGGTCTTGACAGCAACTAAAATTGCTCTAAACCTCATCTCTTTTTCAGACAGAATTTCCTAGCTCCTGCTGTGTGGCATCTACCACTAATCTGACATGCCAGAACAGTGGCAGAACAAAGAGGAAACCATTGTAAATGTATTTATTTTTTAAATCTGCATAAAATGAGTATTTCAGGGATGCAGTATTCAATCTCTGACTGCAAAGTTTAGTCACCCCTAATCAGTCTTCAGTGTAGAATTTTATCAGCAAATGCAGAAAGAAATAGTATCATTTCGTAACTGCGTCTGGAGGCAATAAAATGTGGGTCTGTCTGTATGGGGAAGTTACAACAAAATACGTCAGGGCATGAATTTCAAGCATAATAACTGCTATGCTCTAAGTCTCTCTGTAGATGCTCTGCAACGCTAAGACTTCACGGGTTTATTCCAGTTTAGCTTAATCCATTTTCACAGTGGACTCCTACAGAGGAATTAGTGTCCACAGAGAGAACTATTTCTTAAAGGTATTCTCAGATATTTTCCAACTAGACAAGCACTAATTGTTAATATATTTTAAAATATATATTTCCCCATAGTAATAAAATAACAAACCTGAGTACTTTTTCAGGGGAAATTAGAGATCCTCAGAGACTAAATCACCCCCATCTGCTGTTTTGCAACCCGTGTTGCATGGCAGCCTCTCCTACTTACACATGCTAAAACAGTGCTTGAACAAAGAGAAACTCTGGCACATGCATACATTTTCCAAATTTACATAAAATTAGAATTTCCAGAATGCATAATGTGCCAGCCATCTCAAAGTATTGTTAGTCTGACTTGTCTTTGAACTGGGTTGGTACAGTATCGATTATATATGAAAAAGGCTGTTACTTTCCCTGTAGTACAGGCTGTATTGTAGCATATGTCACTAAAATATAAAAAAAGTGCCAGACTGCTCATATAAAGCGACATGCAGAAAGCATGCATGTTTTTTTTTTTTTTTT
>VZTE01001407.1:706354-785966 GCA_013397775.1 Eulacestoma nigropectus | reverse complement strand
TTTTTCCCACTTAGGAATTGATTTCTTTATCAAGGTTTTGGCTTTCCATGCCTGAAAAATGTGAAATGTAAGCAACCAGACACATTTCCTGAAACTGAGTCACCTGTTTCACTGAGCAGAAAGTCTCGTGTATTGTCCATCAGGATGGGCATCAGCCAGTGAATCACAACACTTCTAGTTGGGACGTTTCAGATACAAATATTTTGATGCTAATGTGAGTGTTACTTAGTGTCAGAATTTTAGATTAATTTTCAATATCTAGAAATTTAATCCACAGTCTGAATTGCTTCAGGTCTGCCCTAATGAGTGTTACTGGCATATCACATTGTTATTGATGTTATTTTTAAAAATAAGACAGATATGTGAGAAGAGGGACTACACAGAGACAGCATTTCCCTCCATTAGGAGTGCAGCAAGCCAGCCCAAACTGTATCCTGTCTGCTGAGGATATGATGTGAGATTTATTATGAAAGTTATCTCTGTGTTTCAAGCTTAAACAACATTATCAAACTACCAATTTTTTTTCAGAACCCACACTGAGGGAAAACAACATATTAATGTAGTGAAAATAGTTTGAAAATATTAATTTTACCGATACTATTAGTAAAAGGAAAAAGTAGTTGTGGAAAAATTGTCCCAGCATGTATTAAAATGGTACCCTGACATTTTTTACAATGCTTAGAACAATGAAATACTGAACATTAGCAGTATTTAAAACTGTGTTTCCAAAACCAGTCTCACTGTTGAATATTTTCTTGCCCTAAATTGTGCCAAAAATATTAATTCATCTCTTGATATTCCATTTTTATTCCATGAAAAGTGTACGGATATGAGAAATAGTTGTTTCATTTAACAGTTTTCAGGGCACTAAAGTGCCACGGAATAGCAACGTACAGAAAAAAAATCAAGATTTCCTGGGTTTTGTTTAAAATATTTCCACTACGCTTATAATTTCAGATGCTAGGTGTTAACCAGATGACAGTAGGTAAATGGAGGGTCTCACAGCATCTCCTTGTTTGTGAACTGAACATTTGTGTTACTGATATTTAGCAGCCCTTACTAAGCAGAGTTTGAAGACAGCTGGGAGAAATTTCAATGGCCTCCAACTAATGTGAGGAACTTCTTTATCTTTATCTTGTTCTTCAGTTCCATAGTAATAGTAGATCTAACCATTTATTGGGTTTTGCTGATTGGAAAATGGTGCTTAGTAGACATAAAGTAGATGTTTATTTCAGTTTTGTCCATGTAATGATACTGTAGATTCATACCCTGGTCTTACTGCCATAAATGCCTGTCTTTGAAGTTGAGAACATGATGCTGGAAAAGCTTGCAGACATTCTGCAGACATGTGCTTTTGTCCTTACCAAGTAACTTCTAAAATCAGCATACTTTCACTCTATTTATCTCTTAAACATGGAAAGAGTTTGGAGTTTAAGGATTTTTTGTTGTTGATTGGTTTTCTTACTTTTGCATTGAAAAACTTCCATTTTAGTGAAAAGCACTCATACAATCAAAGAAATTGAAGTTCTGGGAATCTTCCAGTAGTCTTTTTTTTTTTTTTCTCCCCTTAGTACCAGCCTAAGTGGAAATACATATTTTTCTAAAGATGCTCTATGGATAACCTGGATATGTAATAAGCAGCCATTAGACATGATTTCCTCCCTCATGCAGAAACCTCCATAACTCACTAAGGAAATAACCACTTATGAGTCTTTCCTTGAAACTGGGTTTGTCATATTTTGTGGCAATTTTCATGTCCCCTCTATTCATTACTGTTCCACCTGTACATACTCCATTTACATTTTGTGGTACAGTTTTTGTTTTGTTGCATTATGTCTTCATATATTCTGAAAGCCATTTGGACACAGAAAATATGTTGTGGTAAAACTTCTACCAGCCTAATTAATACAATCATCTAATGTGAAGAAGCCTATAAAATAGGAAAAAACCCAAAACCAGCACCACACATCTACTTTTATTTTCCTTTTCTAAAATACCCTAGAGACATAATGCAAACTCCACTTTGGTTGATGTTATCTAAAATGTGTCATGGCAACTACTTAAACACTGATGGAACAATACACCATGTAGTTGTAAATTGGTTTCAGACAAGTAGTTTTCTATAACATATAATTCTATTTTAATTTTTGGTGCACCATTCTTCATTAAGTACTAGCTACAGTGATCAAGAAATTCAATAAGGAATAATTTCAGTATTTTTATTCAGTCTAAAGCAGCACAATTTTCATGCAAACCTACTGAAATAATGTAACATGGTCATGAACTTCAGATGGTGTTTCACACAGAAAATTACAACCATAAAGGATCTGTGAGTTATCCACTTCAAGAAATTTTATCTGTCTTTTGACCCACTGCTGTTTCAAAGGCAGAAAACAGGTCTGAGTACAAATATTGTGCTTGAAACTGTATTTCTCCTTATCTTGGGAACAGTGATGTACTTTTCCACCGTATCTGAATTTGTTTTACACAGTACTATGTTAAGTTTCACTTAGAGAGAGCAACACAGTGCTAAACTAAATATCTGACTTGATAAAAAGTGGAATTACCTTCAAAGCCATACCCCATGAGCTGTATTTTCAATTTAAAGACCATGTTTTAAGTACTTGGTGAAATGTTCCTGAAATGGGTGAAACCTGTGTTAGAGATCCAAGACTACTTAAATACACCATGAGCACAGTACTACAAACCTGTCTTTAGAGTCTTGCAGACTCTGAGTTTGCTGCCTGAGTGGCCACAATAAGGAGCACTTACAGCAGTTTCTAAAGACAGTAGGGGGTAAATCCCAAGCAGCCAAAGATGAATGATAATGAGCTTTTTGAAAGGTCACAGCAAGTCACCTTCCTGCAGAGTAAGCACCTATATTTACATAGGTGAAAGTCTAAAGAGACATTAAATTGTGTTTTCTGTCACACACACATCACCTAAAACTAGAAAACACAAGACTGAGACAAACAGACTGTGCAGCCATACCTGAAGTACTTTCAACTTACCAGGATAGAAAAGATAAGAGAGAACTTAATAAATTATGGTTTTTTAAATTGATTTGAAGTATGTTTATCCATAATGATAGAATTTGGCTGTGGATTGTCCGTGCTCCAGATGCAGGTGACAGTTGAGATCCAGCAGGCGTGGGAGAGCGTCCCTTCCCAGCCTTGGCATGTAGCTTTGGGAAGGTTTTGACTACTCTCCATGTGGCTTGGAGATGGAATAAAAAGTCGGGTTGGCTCCAATGAGAATGAGCTCATGCAAACCCGCAAGTCACTTTCAGAGCTGGAAACACTCACAAACGTCACAGCAACACTCAGCTGATCCCCCTGGAATCAAGCTGGCTCCTGCCACGTTTATTTGCTCTGGACACGTAGGATCTGAACTGGTTCCATATTGCTCCACTAATTTTCTCATACTCCAAAGTATTTTTTACTTGCCCTGCAAGGACACTTTTAATTTGGGCCCTGTACTATTAGGTCACAGAAACCATCCCAGGCCCAGCAGTTTGCCCAGCCTGGCAGGTTTTGTCAGATGCACAGAACTCCTTCTTAGCTCTGTGGGAGCCAGAGGAAGTGTAGAAACATGAACAAAACCAGTAAACCCAGCTGGACCCATCTGTTGGATGGACAACACAGTGCCTGTAGTCTCTTCAGCTATTTTATCTAAGTTTTAATACAACTTCAAGCACTGGTTGCCCATTATTGCAGATATGGCAAGCCATTACTTTTCCAGTATGCTTTTGTGTGGAATTAATGATACTGTGCTTTTAAAAGACTGGCAAGTGGCTAAACTGCCCTATAATGCCTTCCAGGAGAGAAGGATTCAAGTGCAAAAACAGGTTATTAGTTTGCCAAGGTGAATGCAGTGAATTGGTGCCAAAAGTATTGGACAGAAAGATGAAAATTTCAGAGGTTCCACAAAATCGAAAGGCCAGTTGAAGCTTGAGGGGTGAAGAAATGAGGCACTGCAGTTGTGACAAAGCCTGCATGTATGTATTGTTTCTAAAATGAGTGCTGGGCTGTGTGAGTAAGAGCAGAAACACAGAACTGGACATCAGACACCTCCTCAGCCTGCAGCCACCATCTGCCTGCAGTAGTGCTGTGTCATCATGCTGTGATAGTTCGTGACTGCAAAATTAGTGGGTCTGCAAGGAGTTTAAAGTATAAGTAGAACCCATGTCAAAGAACAGTAGTCCCAGAATAACTCTCAGGATGTCAAAACCCTCAAGGTACCTGAGATCTGTGAGATCCTCTCCCCCCAACCACCGTAACTGACTCTTCCTTGCTATGTCAGTCCCCAGTGTTTACCAACTAAAATCAAAATGCTGGCTGTGTAGCACTTCCTGGTTCTCCAGCCTGGGTGCAAATCTCTTTTTTTTTTGTCTCAACTGGGACAAGAGTTGGATGCATAAAATCTGTCTTGGTCTCTTGTATGGATAGGGAAGATGGGTACCTCCTAGGGCATTGATAGGTCACATCCCACATGGAGACGGCCAGGGTATGGACGCCAGAGACGCGCCATTCAGGGTTGATTTTCAGGCATGGATTCTTTCAACATACACTGGATTAAACCAGCTCATTGTATTACCATGTATAAACATTTTTTACTCTTACTCTACAATAAATGTAGGGGTGGTTGTAATATTGACTGGAAATAAGGAATTATTATCCTTAAAAGACTGAGGAAGACTGACCTAGAACACAAAGAGGTTATTAATGCTTTTGAAAATATACCACCTGGGCTTGAGTCAATAGCTAGCGAGGCAATTAATAAAGAGCAAGACTAACAATATATTTGTATTCTCTTTGTGCACAAAATGTAATTGGATAGACATAAAATCCATCCTGCTATTGTCTTTCTCTTCTTGTGGTTGTGATGGAAAGGAGATGAATGTATTTAAGAGTGGTTTCCTATACACTGTAGTCTTGTACAGTATCCCATTAACATTACAGAATAGGATTGGTACTGCAATGAATTATAGAGACAAGAAGCTCTATACACACTTCTCTATCACTCATGTAGGGTATGTGACTTGACTTTCCTACAAATTCACCAACTTTCCAGAGAAATAAAGTGTAAAATATGGCTACTCCTGTAAATTCTCTCTCTAGGAAAGCTGGAATCCTGAGGGTTTTAAAAATACCAATTTCAAGGAAATTAAAATACTTTTTCATTAAGATCTTTTATGCATTTATTTTTAAATGCTTAATTTATAATGTTATATTGTGTTTCATCCTTCACTTTATATAAGATTGTAGGAGTGCATGCTGACAGCTGGTTTTGGAGCAATTTGCTGCTGGAAAGGCAGGTTGCCTTTTCCCCACAGTCCCAGCTGCACGTTTCCCTCCTCTCTTCATAATGGAGTATCTTTCTGTGCAGTCAGTTGAGTTCAGTTAGCAAATTATCTATTTTTCTGGCATTCCAGGTAGACCCTGGTATGAGTGACAATTGATTTTACATTTGAGTAGATGGGCGCAAACCAAATCAAGTTTGTAAAATCAATTCATATTCCAAGGTAGGTTATTAGCTCAGGCACATTTAGCTACCCTGTTCCAAGCCAGGGCTGTAGTCCAGCACAGATTTCTATCTGTTTGTACATACCTTGAGTGGTCAACTCCCAAGCAAGTTTTAAAGTTGTTTTAGAGTACCACACATTAACTCTAGGGTTTTTTTGCCAAAATAAACACCAAATCAAACAGAAGGAGACCTTCCTGATAGCCAGTCTGTACAGCACTGTTCAAACAGCTGGAACACCTACTGTTGTGAGACCCAGTACTGAAAACCTGGGTGGGAAAATATAAAATTGCAATATGTTTCACAAGGTTACAGGTGATAAAAGTTGCCACAGTTGCTCAATGCTTTGATGTTTAGAGGATTTTAGTGTTTAATTCCTTCTTTACTGAAAAGGCAGCTATAGATGGAAAAAATATTTGGATGAAAAAAGTCATTCTGAGCTGTTCTGAATGAATTTATTGAATTTGGTCTAATGCATTGAGCATTCCTTTGTCTATATTCAAAGTTTATTATTTCAAAAATGTTGTTAAATGCTATATACATTCAAGTATGCACTTTTTTTTGTCTGTGAAGCAACACAAATCCTTGGAAAAAATGAGCACAGAGAGAAATCAGGTCCCCAAGCTACAAGTGCTACAAGTGGCCCAACATCAGATTATACGAGGACTTGCTCAAAGAACTCTGAATTTTCAGCATATAAATATTCACCTAATCTTCCATCAACCTCCTTTCTGTATAATTCCCACCTTCCATAAACTGCATTTTGCATGCTTAAAGGTGATGACAAAGAAAAGAAAATAATATTTTAGAATCTCTGTGAGGCAGGATTAATGAGTGGCTTAAACTCAGTCCCTTTGAATGGGCGTTTATTGATTCTCACTATAACGTAAAGAAGAGAATGATGGAGAATTCACTTACTCACTTTGTCTAACTCTCTTCTCTGATGTGGTGAACTAAAAAGAACTGGAGGTAATGGTTGTGAGATTCTGAAAGGAATATATGAGACCTCAGAAACCTGCATCATTTACAATACCATCAATTCTTAGTTTCCTCTTACATTCTTATTTTATAGTTGGCAGCTTTAGGTGCACATATGCTATTTTAAATTCAGAATTTGAATAAATTCACTAAAGAAAATTATGTGTTCACTTTACAGGGTCAAAAGCAAATTTTTTTGCACTGACAACTCAGCTTGGCCGTATCAGACATTTAAAATTTAATTTGTGTTATTTCTGCCAAATCTAGTACATAAGCATTAGCAATAATGATTTGGAAGCCACATTTATCTGGTTTAGCTCTTATTCCTAATGTGACCATAACTATAGTGTCTAAGTGGAGGACTGATAGCCTTGTTAAAGATTCATGCAGTGCCTGGGACACAGCTCTATTCTATAGCTACATTAGTGCTGCTGGACTGACAAATATAGCATTGTTTTTCTCACTGTAGTGTGACTCACAAAAATCTCTCACCGTAACAGGATAATACTTTTATAAAACAAGTTTTCTGAGCACAGCAGGATGTGACAATAATTTGTGAAATAAAAATAACAATAAATGAAAAATTAACATTTAAAAAAACTATCTGTAAATCTCATTCTCATTTAGCTGGACTTACTGTGGACTTAGCAGCAAATGTGATATCTAAGATCAAACTGCTTTTAAAACAGCAATGCAAACTTCAATTTACGCTGTTATGTCAGTGCAAACTGTAATAATTCAAGAATATTGCAATTACTATTCACTACATGAACTTATTTGTTTCTAATTTTATACAAGTCAACATCTTAAATCTTGGAAAAGCTATTGATATACAAAGGTGTGAGAACAGCACATCTGCAGATCCTTCTGTGCAGATACTGCAGGTGGAAATTCTGTGCTACGTCATGACCCACAGTGCCCTGTTGACTATGACGTGACTTCAGCACACGAGACATCGCAGCTACTATTTCTAAAAGCAGCTCTGTGTCCATCAAATCTGTCTGGCCCATATTCTGTTTCAGTTGAGTGCCCAAAATCACAAGGCACATTCACAAATGTGCAAAATGTTATGCCTCTTTCCTGACATTTCACTTGTGAGCTCCCCTATCATATCACTTGTTCCCACTGGGCAGCTTAAAGTCACATCTTGACTTGACAGCTTCCTGGGAGACCTTGTGCTGCAGCAGATCTAAGCTTCCACAGAAGTTTAAGAAACAAAAGAAATACTTCTAATCAAGTAGGTTTTGGCTTCCCATTCTGATGGTTGTTTCTCTGCTGCCTCTTGTGCAACAGTAAAGAAAGAGGTGAGCAGTACAAACTACATTTAGTTTAAACTACATGTCCTATATGTCCAGAACTGTTTTTAACCCTGAGAGGCAGATTCTGCTACATTGAGTTCTGCCGTCTTCTGAGATGCTTCAAGTTCTCACTGCTACTAATGCATGCAAAAAACAAAGGAAATACACAGTGAGATATGCTAGAAGATAAACTCGAGGACATAAGGCTGAGCTTTGGTGAGAGAAGTCATGATAATAAAGACATCAAACAGCACACCAAACTTCCGTATGTCCCCAGCTGCACCTGTGGAAGGCAGAGGCTGATGCCATAGTGCTGTCCTCCCATGCCATGCCACTGCCACCAGATGTGTTCCCATCACATGGGCCCATGCTACTCCAGCTGTGTGCAGGCTCTAGTCTGAACCACCACCACCATCGCAGCCACCCCAGCTGATCTTCACGCCTGCTTCTGGCCCTTCAGCAGTGATCTTTGCTGCTGCTGCCTTTCCTGGAGCTGGTGCCAGGCTGTCTGTGGTGCGCACCAGCGGGCAGCAGCTGCACTGCCAAGAACTCGCAGAGCACACTTCCACATGGCCAAAGGAGTGGTGTAAGATCACGGATGTGGGGAAAGGGCATCATGGGCCATGATGGAGGATCAGGCGTGTACTCGCACTCTGTATTCAGTGTAGCAACAGCACATGAATCTTAATTGTTATAACTTAATTTTTCATTTTTATTCTTTGAGAAGTGAGACTCTGAAACTAGCTTTATATTTGGGGCTGGCTCAGAATGGTGAATCTCATACGGGCCAGTCCCATTTGGATTGGAAAAAAATGTAGTCTTGTAGCAGTTAAGCTGGTAATGAACTACTACCTTAAAGTATTTTTCCCAATTAAAAATAAAATCTATATTTTTTTATACAAATAAAAATGTCTCACAACTTTTCATCCTAATTATAGTTTTAAAGTGCCAAATTCTTTGAAAAATCATTACAAGCCAGCTAAAGGGAGAGTGGAAAACAGTTTTATCCTAATTATACAATTGTGAAGTTTTACAATAAAGAAGTTTTTAAGAATTTCCATTTGTCTGAAGAGCCTTGTAGATTTCTTTAGAGTGTTTTAATTGCACAATCAAAAGAAAACACCTGTTTGAAATTAGCATACATCCAAATAAGGAACAAAGACATGCATTTTTGACAGCGAGAATAATTAACCATTGGAACAGACTATCAAAGGATACAATGCAGTCTCATTCACTCTCCTTAAATCAAGAGCAGGTCTGTTTTTAAAAGACACTGTCTCTTATCCTGGGATCGTTTATTTGAAGTTCCATGATCTGTGCTATGCAGGAGATTGTAATAATGATGGTAATTTTTTGCTAGAGATGTCAGAGAATATTTTGGCTCCTGGGACAGTCACATAGCACATCCCTGCACGCTGGCTCCTGTCAGCTGCCATCAGCCCGCAATCCCTCTTTCCTGCAAGTGAAACAGTCAGCAAGTTTTAGAGATATTTATCCCTATTTGGTCTGTAGCTTTCACATTGCCCCTAGTACAACCTCCCAGCTTGAAATCTCTTTACTTGTTAGAATGAAAATTATATAGTAGTTGTTCTGAAAGTGTTTTGCAAAAGGAAAAAAAATTGCATGTATTTAATTAAAATCTAAGAGCCCAATTCAGGGGTGTTTTAAGCATCTTTCATTGATTTCACTATCCCTACCTTTAAAAACACAGCTGTTACTTCTTAGACTTGAATATTTGGACCTTGTTGTGCCAAGACATGTCAAGCATTGAATTAAATGCGGTCTCAAGCATGAACAGCTTACATAGATGCTTCAAAGCAGTGAACCAAATTCCACTCCAATGCAAAATTTACTGCACTTATACCCTAAATATTTCTCATCCCTGCTGGTCTGGCTGGGGGTACAGACTACACCTGCCTCTCACTTAAATGACTAGCGGATCTGCCTGCACTCAATAAAGGACAGAGCCAGTCGCCTCAGGATTTGTCACCCAAATCCAGCCTTTGCTGTATCCTCCAGGCTCTGCAGGAGGATAGATCCTGAATGGGAAAGCTATTGCTGGCCTAAGTAGTACTTACAAGCCAGGTAGGGATTTCTGCTAGGAAATCCACTCAGGTACAGTGTGATTATGCTGTGATGGTTCCTTTCTGCTATTTCTCTGTTCTGTCTTTTGCTTTCCTCTCGATTCTTTGATCTTCTCCTTGTAAATAGAGTGGATCTCATGAGCGAAGCAGTGATTCACGGCCATCTTGGCCACAGTGCTCATAAAGCAACTGAGTTTAAAAACTCTGTCGACAGGAGAAAAAGAAGCAAAACTTCAGCTTCTGGACATGAGGAGAGCAAACTTCAGGCTGGTCTGGGAATTAATAAGTATGGTCCCCTAGGAAAAGGTTTTTGCAGGTCCATTGGTGAGGTCCATTGGTGCTGGTCACTTTTTAAATATCACCTCCTAAGGACACAGAAGCAGGCAATTCCCAAATGTTGGAAGTCAAGCAGGCAAGGCAGAAGGCAGGCTTGGCTGAACAGGATTCTTCTCTTCGAAATAAGGCAAATTAGGAAAGTGTATTCCCAGTGGAAGCAAGGTCAGGTAACATGAGAAAAATACAGAGATACTGTTTGCCACTGGAAGGAGAAAATTCATACAGCCAAAGCTCAACTGGAGTTGAAGCTGATAGAACTGTGAGGGAAAATAAAAAGAATTTTTTCAAATATATTAATGGCAATAGGTCAGGTGTAAAATTAACATCTGCTCATTATGGGATGAGGACAATCACCTCACAAGCAGGGATGTGGAAAAGCCAGAGGTATTTAATATGTTTTTTGCCTCAGTCTCCAACATGGATGATGGATCAAGAGGGTCTCAGTGCCCTGAGTTGGAGGACCATGGCTGTGAGAATGATCAGCTCCCTGTCAACCCTGAAACTGTGCAGGATCTGTTTCTCCAGCTGGACCCCTACAAATCTATGGGACATTATGGGATTCATCCAAGAATCCTCAAAGAACTGTCATTGTATAACTTCTCTTGCTGTTTTTTGAGCGGTCTTGGGAATCTGGAGAGGTCCTGGCTGACTGGAAGCTAGCAAGCATTGTCCTGATTTTCAAGAAGGACAAGAAGGAGAACCCCAGACTTCAGGCCTGTCAGTCTCACTTCAGTGCCTGGCAAAGTTATGGAGAAGATTATTCTGGGAGTACTGAAAAACACCTGAAAGACAACGCAGTCATTGGTCACAGCCAGCATGGCTTCATGAGAGGAAAGTCCTGCTTATCAAGACTCATTTCCTTTTATGACAAGGTACCCCACCCAGCTGACTAAAGGAAGCCAGTTGATGTAATCCTTTTGGATTTCAGTAAAGCTTTCAATACTGTCACAGGATCCATCTGGACAAAATGTCCAGCATTTAGCTGGATAAACACATCATGTGATGGGTGAGCTACAAGCTCACAGGTCAGGCACAAAGGGTTACAGGGAATGAGGTGACATCAGACTCATGACCTGTCACTAATGGGGTTCCACAGGGTTCCATCCTCAGCCCTGTGCTCTTCATCATCTTCAGAACAGGAAGGGAACCTGAGCAAGTTCATAGACGATACAAAACTGGGAGGAGATGTTGACTCCTTAGAGGGCAGAGAGGCCCTGCAGAGAGACCTCGACAAATTAGAGAACAGGGCAATCACCAACCATATGAAGTTCAATATCGGAAAGTGCCAGATTCTGCATCTGGGATGGGGCAACCCTGGATGTATGGACAGACTGAGGAACGAGATACTGGAAAGCAGCGCCACAGAAAGGGACCTGAGAGTCCTGGTCAATGGCAAGTTGAATTTGAATGAGCAGTGCCCCAGCAGCCAGGAGGGCCACCCATGTCCTGGGGGGCATCAGGCACAGCATCACCAGCCAGGCAAGGGAGGGGATTGTCCCGCTCTGCTCTGCACTGGGGCAGCCTCACCTCGAGTCCTGGGGGCAGTTTTGGCTGCCACAATATAAGAAAGATATAAATCTATAAGAGAGCATCCAAAGGAGGGCAACAAGGAAGGTGAAGGGCCTTGAGGGGAAGCCGTATGAGGAGTGGCTGAGGTCACTTGGTCTGTTGGGCCTGGAGAGGAGGAGACTGAAGGGAAACCTCATTGCAGTTACAACTTCCTCATGAGGGGAGGAGGAGGGGCACACACTGATCTCTTCTCTGGGGTGACCAGTGACAGGAGCCAACAGAATGGCCTGAAGTTGTGTCAGGGAAGGTTTAGGTTGGATATTAGAAAAAGCTTCTTCACCCAGAGGATGTCTGGGCAACAGATTCCCCAGGGAAGTGGTCACAGCACCAAGTCTGACAGAGTACAAGACACATTTGAACAATACTCTCAGGCATATGGTGTGACTCTTGGGCATGGCCGAGAGTTGGACTCAATGATCCTTGCGGGTGCCTTCAAACTTAGCTTATTCTGTGATTCTGTGAAATCACAGCTCAGTGGATGTTTCTGCTGCTCCTAGGCAGCAGGCAGGCACCTCAGAAAATGTCCTTGTTGTATCCGTCATTTTAGTCAGTGTTTTTAATTTCCACTCATTTGCATGAGATGAACATGTAGATGCAGCCTAAAGCATTTTGATAGGGAAAATATTCAGCCCAAAACATACAGACTTCGTAATACAGAGCACATGTAATAATAGCAAGGAGGACCTGCTAATAAGGCATAAGAAAATGGATTATCACTGTAGCATGTAACAAAAACGGTAGCCAAAATTACCCAAAGCCTCCTACAGTGCAAGACCTTTCAGTCACCCTCAAGTAACGCAAACCTGCTCCACAGGTTGTGTCCTAGACATGCAGTCTTTAAATAAGATTTTTTTTTTTATCACTGATGTCCAATCCCGAGATTTTTACTGGAAAAACTTTCCATCATGAATTTGAGTGAATAAATTCTAAGCACCACTGTGAAATTTTCATCAATTTCTTGAAACTGCATTTATGTCATTGCAAAATGACACAATGAAAATTAAATTTTGTACATTTTTCTTAATTTATATGAAATCATTAAGATTTTATGAGCAAATTACATGCAGAATTTGTCTAAAGTTCATGTATTTCAGACTTGGATTTATGGAGTAATTTTCTTGGCTTCACTTTATTCATCCAGCTACCCTCAGTTCTTCACCTTTACCTAGTTAATACATGAACTATTTCTTCCTTTCCTCCAAGAAGATGGGGGCTCATTGTGCCGTACTTTGTACAAACCGAATAATGTTTTCCCATCTTAGTAGTTCAGAGTAGCTCATCCCAGGGAGGGCTCACTGATCAAACTTGGCAGTGTGCTCAGCCACTTCTGCCCATCAGGAGAGGAGCCTTGTGCTGATCCAGAGTATAAGCAGACCAAGCCTCCACTTACCTGCAATGCACTGATTAGACACACCTATGTCCCTGCACAGCTGTAGGAGACTTCATGCCAGGAGGGGGAATTATAGTGTGACTAATAAACAACTTTGTCTGTGATGCCAGACAGGAGGAAAAGTGTTGTGAACAGACCAAGGTAGGTTTTTGAAGGGGGATTGCAATTATAAATGCTGCAGTTAGAGAGGTTTTCTCTGAAAACTTCAGCAACTGTAGGACTATGTCTTTAGAAGATAAACCATTCAATAGGTGTTCCACGGCCAGGAGTTTGAATTCCCTGCTTTTTTAGTCACTTCTATCTAGACTCACCATAGCAGAGCTCTATCTGCCTGACTGCCAGCACCAGTTTATCTTGTAGTTTTCTACTTTGGACCATGATTTGCTTACCACTATTGTGATGGTAATTTGTACTGTGGTATGGTTTTATTTGCACATAAGTAAATTATCTGCCATATCTTTGCATTAATATGCCTTTGTACTAAGCCGAAGTAAAAAAAAGACAAATGCAGTCTTTCTTAATGTCAAATTGAATGGGAGTGCTTGTGGAATACAAACATTTTCAAGGACATAGGTAATAAAGAATGGGTAACATGCAAAAAGGGGGGATTTCCTGGACCCTTAGTTTGGGGAGGTTAACTTGAACCTTAGTATTTAATTTGTCTGTCAGGAAAGCCTAGAACCTTGTGCCCAACCAGATTGTCAGCATTCTGTTAGGGGGACCCTTCACTGAGCAGTCCTGCTGGATCAGAGGGTGGTTTGACTGACTTAGTCAGGGAAACACACCAACGGCATAAGGGAGACCCCTCAGCAGGTGTTCCCACTTTATGACCCCTCAGTGGGTCTTCCTCTTATTTGAGTTTATTACCCACTGCCAGCGACTGTCAGTGTCCATGAAGAACTCACACTACCAGAGTAACACTCTTTATTAATATAAAATTGTGACAGGTTAAGGTTTGAGGATTGTCTGTGATAGTAGCTGACCGTAAAA
This sequence comes from Eulacestoma nigropectus, assembly GCA_013397775.1. Classification (NCBI taxonomy): domain Eukaryota; kingdom Metazoa; phylum Chordata; class Aves; order Passeriformes; genus Eulacestoma; species Eulacestoma nigropectus. The sequence goes on along the minus strand of VZTE01001407.1, from coordinate 771,798 downwards.
ATGCATTCAAAGCAATACACGGACAAGCCCCAATAAAATTATTTAGCACGGATACATTCCTCTTCTATGGGGAAGAAGACAGGTTCACTCCATTGACTGATCTCAGCAGTTGCAATGGAGTCTTCCCTAATTTTCCCCCCTATTCTCAACTTACTTTTATACTATTTCTTTATGCTTAGGTGGAGTTTGAGTCACTTTAGTCATAAAATCTTTGTTTGCCGATGGGTGTAAAAGATACAGTCAAAAAGATTGTAGAGTGCATGCCCAGTGAGGGGTGGACATACCTTGGAGGTGTGTAACTTCAGGATGGAGGTGTGTGTTAATATTACAGTTAGGATGTAATCCAAGGTGAGTGATTTCACCACAGTTGTTGGCTCAACAGCAAGACATCTCCTATCTCCCCTGGCTGACAGGTTTTATGCAGCTTCTCAGCTGCAAAGTACCATCTGCAAAGTACTTCCCTGCAAGGATTCCAACAGAGCCTGGCCACAGTCTCTCCACTCTGCTCCATCCTCCATTCCATCCCCCTTAGCAGGTGCTATGGTTGCAGATTGTGGTGTGGAGAATCATCATGGAATAGGTTTTGAGTATGCCAAATTCATTCCATCCAGGGACCAGCAACTGTATTTTACCCTGCTATATCTGTACCATTATAACTTCCATTATGATGTGAATGAAACTTCTTGGTTTCCTCTAATTGTATGCTCAGCCATCTTTCACCACCTGGGCATCTGAAAAGGAAGTTCTCTTAATTATAGCTATCATGCCAGACAAGAGGCAATAAGGTCAAGAAAGAGACAAGACAGATATTGAAAGGTAGATGCATGTTTTTGTTACTAATTTAATTTAGATTACTGTTAAATTTTCTTTCAAAATACTATGTCTTCTCATGCACTGAGGCTGAATCATGTTAGCCTACATACAATAAAGGTCTCAAATGCTGAAAACAAGAATTAAGTGGATCTGAGTAACGTAAAGCCAAAGTCATAATCCAGTGAATCATGTAAGGCAGGGTCCACAGAGTGCCCCAGGTTATGGTCTCCTGGTCACCCTGATCAGGACACCTGGCATATAGTGATGTTGCTTTCTCTCAGTAACCCCAGAGAAGGAAATGCAGATGTGCAGAAGAGTGGTGGGGCAGCCCAGTTTTCCCCAAACTGGAGTTCAGAGCAGAAAGCTCTCTGGGGGTGAGACTCACCACAGTATTGGCACATCGGCCACACTGTGTATACTTGACTGCAGCTTCGTCAAGGGTCTGAAAACAGTTCATGCATCCAAACACTGCTATAAGGTTTTGCTCATTGTAAAGAAGTTACAACCAAAGAAACCTCCCTGAAGATGGGGACTTTGGACTGAATGTCAAACTGATGATTAGATAAAGTGTAACCTATTGTTCAGTCATCTCAGGCTGAGGGAAAGGTATGCATCCACAAAAGACCAAAGCCACCAGCTGGCCTGAGAATCATCCCCAGCTGAGTTTGGGGTGGGGGGAGAGCACAGCTCACAGAAACCAGGTTTCATGTGAGAGGCAGCTGAGGGGGAGTCATAATCCATCAAAGATCCCCCAAAGTGCTCCCCAGAGGCCCTGCACCACGGGACTGCACGTGGTGCAACAGATCCAGAGTCTGCTGTAAGAGGCTGCCCCCCTCCCCCAGGGGGACATGCCTGGACATTGCTACCTGGCTCGAGGGTATATTATCCCATGGGATTCTACACTTTTTGGGGTGACCTTCACCACCAAGAAGACCAGCTGGAGAGGATCAACGGAACATCACTGAGATCCATGGAGTGATGATATTTTCCTTATTCTGTCCCAGTCACTCTCTTTCTGTCCCCCCCACCTATTTTCTATTTCTTTCTTTCTTTCTTTCTCTCTCTCTGTGTCTCATATTTGCTATCAGATAAAACCCATAGAATTGTCACTGGCATATGGTCTCATTTGCACCTTAATTCGGCCAGAGGAATTTCTAAAGAACCTTAATAGTTGGATCGTGACAAGCTTCTACCTAAATCTGAATTTATTTCAATTCACCGAGTACCCTTCTGTTCACAAGTGGGATGAGTCCACGTCAGTGGGTTTCTGAGATGTCACTCTGAAACAGCTCATTTTCCATTGTATTGGATTGTGAGCACAGAAACCTTATTCAGGGTTCCGGGTTCCACTTCCAGCTCATGGACACCTGAACTCTCCATTGCTTCAAGCCCTGTTGATGGTGAAGAAAACTTGCCTACAACAATATGACTGGCTTAAATACCACATGGAACAAATAAACATGAAAATTGTGATTTCTAGTGCATAGCAAAAAATGTAGCTTTGTATCCACACAATTGAACACTGTTCAGCATTGGTTTATTAAAAACATAATTAATGAGATTACAGTTGTCATTAATCTAATTTATAATCAATTTTTATTGCATGTATAAATTCTTGACTTCTGCAGAATTAAAAGGAAAGTACATGGCAAGTCATGCTATTGCCTTATGCAGAGACATACAGACAACAGACTTTTGAAAACAGACCGTGTTTGTTTCTCACTTGATAGGTCTTCGTTAAAGGATGATGTACAGCTACAGGTGTAAGTCTGTTCAGATCAGTTAGTCTAAAAGGTCACAACTGCAGTTGATAGTGTTGAGTTTCTTACACTGTATGTCTTCCAATGTTTGATAATTTCAAGATAACAACAGCTTATTTAAACATTTTTTTATACCAAATTATGTATCATGTAATGAATAACACAGTGAATTACTGTATATGCAGTTTGCCTGCACACTAGCATAAGATTGACGGCAAGGACACAGGTAGCTGAAGTGGTTGCTAAAGGCCATGTGAGTGGGTGTGTGTGAAAAGCACAGAGCCAAGTCCCAGCAAAGCAGACTGCAAGCACGTCCCGGCTACACCATCCAAACACTGCATTTACAGCAGCTTGCCCACCTCACCTGCAGGGTTAACAGAGGCATTGCCTTTGCCCCCAGGAACAAAGCCTTTATTAATTGGCTTTCTAATACTGATGACTTTTTTTTACTAATACACAAGGAGGTAAAATGAAAAGACTTGTCTGTGTTTGTGCCCTTTTCTGAAGGCTTAGAGGACAATGATGTGGTGCAAGCTCAACCTTAGAAAAAGATAATTTTCCTATCTATGAATCTCTTTACTATGGAACAGTGCAGGCACATGCCTGCTTTCTTGTTTCCTTGCTTCTCCCTCTCTTTTCCAGCTCTTTCTACCTTCCATTCTTCTGTCAATTCTGTAAGTTTTCTTAGTAATTCTGCCATAATTCCACAAAAATGCTACAGTATATAAAGGGAATAGACATTAAAATTATATCACAAAATTGCATAAAACTGTTCTAGCTAGTATTTAGAAGGTTCTTTTATTAGGCAAACACTTCTCTGTGGATAAACCAGTAGTTTATCAAGCACTGTTTCTCTTTCATACTTAATCTTATAAAGCTCTTATAAAAGCCTGACTTCTGTCTCCTAAAACATGAACTTAAGATGGGTACAAGCCAAGACCCCTTGTGACTGCTGAGACATTTCCCATAGGTTTGTCTAATTCTGAGGATGGTCAAGGCATGGCTTAATGTGCCTAAGTGCCCCAAGCCATTCAACAGCCTAGAACATTCAAGGAGGTATGAAACCTACAAAAGAGATCTCTTACCCTTGTCCTTTATCAGTCATGGATCTTGGCTCATTCATAGCACAGAGGGACAGAGAGGCATGTAGCTTGTATGAATAAATAAGGAGTTTCTGAGGAGCTTAATCGTGACTTTCCTCCAAGCTGGTCATTGCTTTTGTCTTTAAAGAGTTCAGGCATCTCCTAATTGTCCTTGGTTGTCCTGAGAGCAGAAAGTATTCCTCCCTAATTAAAGGGGACTTACTTTTTGTCTTTTTCTCAGCAGTTCTTATTTCCCCTTCAGAGATACTGGAAAATTGGCAGTATGGAGCTGCCTTCTGTCCTCCACTGGAGAAGGTATGGCCAGGAGCATGAGCAGTTGGCAGCCCCAGAATGATCACTGGTGGAGAGGATGAGAAATTTCCACATAGATACAGCTTGTCTAGTGGCTTATATGAGTCTGTATGTTCTATGCTCTCCCTGTCATCACATATATGCAAGACACGCTCATGCCCTGTAGTCCTTAGGAATCTAAATGTCCTCCCGCAGCCATGTATACTACTAAAAAATCAAAGAAGCTCCTGCATAGCTCTGAACTATACCAGACAACACAGGGACTGTGGGAGATGAACTATTTACAGGTAGTTTTATATTTCTGCACTGATAAGCACAGGCTGACATGTACTCTTGTTTTCTCCTGACACAAATAGCTTCATGTCATTGGGGACTGACCTGCATAAACGGCCATGGGGCAGGTTTGTGGCTCCAGCCTGAGGCAGTCCCCTCCTGGAGGGTTTTAACGTTCTGAGAAGGAGCCTGTGTTTCTAGTCCTCACAGCAATGCCCTAATCTTGAATTGTTGAATATTAAGGTCAAGGGCAAGATATTCTCCACTATAATTCCATTAAGCAGCAGTTGATAAGTTACAAAAAGAACTTAGCATATATTTCAATTTTTATACTTTATATAGCTAATACCGTATTTGTGTTATCTGTCCAACCTACTCAGAACTTATTAAACTTTCACGTCTCTAGAGAAAGCTGTTCAGAGACTTTCCAATTAGATATTCTGTTTACTATTTCTTTTCCATTCTTCTATGAAATCTAGTTCTCACCTTTCCATTCCCTTTTCCTAGAGCCACCCATACACATATGCACACACATCTCATATGTACCACCAAATCATTCCTATCACACTTGTTAAATATCTCAGCTCACCAAGTTCATGCCTACTCTGAAGGCAGAAATTATATGTTCCCTTCAACCTCCCCATGCTTTTGACAAATACTGTCCTCATTCAGGCACGTGTAGTTTTGGTCAAAAAACCTCCCTTGACACCTACCTGAATTCTGAATCCTCAGCAGCAAGACCCCCTAGATCAGAAAAGCACACTGAGTTCTCTCATTATCCATACAGCCCTATGGTCTCCTTTACAGACAGTGTTCTCAGAAGACCTGCAAGTCTTAGAAAGCTCAACTGAGAGTCACAAAAGGACATGGTTGCCTGAAGTGGAATTGTGCTGGGATTTAAGCACCTCTGTAGGCCTAAGAGAGAAATTCACAGTTCATGGCTAGAAAAATTCTCCACTCCTGGTTCATGAGGGACTGATGTAGATCTGGAAAAGTCACTATACAGTCTAAGGAAGAAGTAGACCTCACTAAGGAGACATAAAAGTCTTGCTATTGGTTTTGTATTTTATCTAAATAGAATTTTGCATAAAATGCACGAGTTACTCTTGGAACAGAGCTTATATCCAAATATCCCTCCAAGCTACGGCTTAAGGGGTTAAACTTTCTCCAGTCCCAAAACTCTGGGTTTGTTTTCTGCAAAGTTTCCTGTCTCTGAAGGCAGCCATTTAGGTGCCTCAGTGCACAAGAGGGCTGCAGAATATGGAACCTGACCCGAAAAAAGCATGTCCCTGCCACTCAGCATTAAGTAACTAATCCCACTGACAGGGCAAGGGTGTAAGACCTAACTCTGCCATCAGGGTTTCTTATTAGAAAACTTTGGCAGTTCCGTATTTAACACATTGCCTATTTTGATTCTCATTCATATATTCAATGACTAGAGAGTTTAGGTGTTTTATTCAGGGGTGTAGATACCACTGGGCATATAAAATTTAGTATAGTGACTCAGAAAATTATCGTATTAACCTTCCTTTAGGGATCTAGTTCATACTCTGTCCTCTTTATTATTCCATTTCCAGTATTAACTGGGTCTTTAAAGGCTGTAGCTTCAGAGCCTATCATCTGTTGAGCCAAAAGTCACTGATGGATAAGAACCAGCAAGCAATTAGCAACAACAAGTACTTAGTTTATTAATGATGTAGCTTGTTCTGACTATCTCCTGGCAAGGTATCTGGATGCAGAAATTCTTCTCATTCCTCTCTCTTCTGCCCTGAATTTATATTTAAGGCAATTCAACAGATTAGACATGCCGCAATACGAAAATGAATTTATTTGTTACATGTGCAGTTTGGATAACAGCTGGGGGACACACCTCCCATGGTATGGAATGTAGATACACCTCATATACCTTGCAATAATACAAGGAAGTCTTTCTCAATTATATTATTTTTAAACACTCTATCGTGCCAGAGTCGAACTCTTTGTGACCACAGGATTACCCTGCCATGTAGGATCACACCTTCTTTCTGTTGCATAGCTTGAAGAAATAACTAGAAGCTACTAGAAATTAAGGTTTTAACTAGAAATATGTTACTCAGGCCTTGTAGGCAAGCTAAACACAAATCATTGCAAGAGCACAACACACGACGTATTCCCTGAAGTAAGTAAAACTCAGTATTTTGCCAATGTTATAAAGGTGTTTCTTCCATACTACAAACAAAAATAAGAGGATTTTTAAAAGATATCTTATCAAATGATAAATAAAAAAAGATAAAATTACTTACTTTGTTGTTTTAAGCACTTACATACTTTAAAGTTTGGGCACCTGTGCTCACAGATCAATCTAGAGTCCTGTTTTGCAATCATAAGGTACGATATGCTGATTAAATATTTTAAATATAGAACATAAAATCCCAATCCAAATCTGAGAAATGCTAACAGTATTCCACTTGTGTGTAGATGAAATATGCTTTTTCTAACATTCAAATATTTACCCTAAATTCCAACTCTGAATGACTGTACGTGTTAAAATAGCAGACCCAGATGTTTAACCTGTTGGATACAGGAATACAGCTGCTTAAAGCACACTTTCTATAGAGATTGAAGTAATTTAGCTAAATGTTAGCTGATATTTAGGAATTGGGTTAAATATATTATGACACACAGTAAAAGCCCACTATTTGAATGTCTGTATTAATAGATTCTCTCTATTTATGCCTTGCATTCTGTTTGCAGGTCATATTGACTCTCCTGAGCTCTCTGTAACATTTTTCTGCCTTTGTCCAGAGACTGATTCAATTAATGAACTTTCCTCCACCCATGGTCCTGGGCCTATCAATCATCCCTGACCCCTTTTCTTGCTCTCCAATCAGCTGAGCTGAGCTTTTGACAATGAACCAAATATTTTGGGTCGAAATGCATGAGAAAAAAAAATTTCAGCTTGCAGATTACATACAGACAACCACCACACAGAGGTTCCCATTGCTCAAGGATGTCTATGCTTCCATGTGAAGGAGCAAAAGAATCCTTAAAATGCACACTCCTTAGAGTCCCCCAGATTCAATTAAAAAAAAAGGCTTTTTCACTTCCATGGTGACTGAACTGTTCAGCTCTGCTTAAAATACGACATGTGTCCAAGACATTTAAAGTTCTTAAACTATCTCAGGTGCTTAGGGATTTAGACTGTGTCAGATTAAGACCTCTCTAAAAAATGGACATTACAAGTTTGGGAAAAGAAAACCCCTCTCTGATGGGAGTATCAAATGAGTCTGTAGCCTCAAATGGAAAACAAAGTATCTATTGTTTTGAGCAGAGAACCATTTTCAGTTTAAGCAAGTTGAGAAAGTAGGAGCCCATCTATGCCCAGAGGTACTGCCAAACCCTGGTGACCACAGTCCCCCTCATAATAATACTCCTCCAGTGGTTAAAGTACATTCTGATGGATGAAATGCCCAGGTTTGGTAAAGCTGAATATATTCAAACATGGGTTTGAATCCTGTGACTTTAGTGTGTAGAGCTTTTACCTAACAGGTCAGAAACCTGGACTTTGGTCCTTGCTCTGAAGTTTATGAATTTTGCTTTAAAGAGCTATATGGTAAATTAGATTGTAGAGGCTTTTATATGCCAACTGAATCTAAAGATTCTAATTTCTGCCATGGTTGTTTTAACTATAAAATTGAAATGTGTCCAATGTCCTTGACTTCTCTCAGTTGAGGAATCTGGTACTTGACTGCATTATGACACTTTCAGCAGGACAGGTGGGGGATGCTTTCTTCACTTTTTATCCCTCTATCTGAGGACCTTGATTCTGTCAGAATGTATTAGATGCTATTTCAGAGCTTCCACTGTATTGGGAAGTGAAGCAATACCTGATGTCTCTATCCCAGTGAGGCTGAAATTCTGATCCACTTAGACCAGGGACTTGTCACACTGCAGGAAGTGAACTATCAGAAGTAAGGCAAGGTTGTGCCTTTTGGAGAAGTGTATATAAACACCATGAAAATGCTGGGTTCTTCCAGCATTTGTTGTCTCCAGGTAAAGGAAGGTCTGCAATCATTATTTTGGACTTACACTGATTTAACTTCAATCCTGCTTTAAGTCTACGCCTAAGCTTTTTATTGGATACATCTCCTAATGTCTATTGAATTAATTTTTTAATCTCAATGAATATTTTGCTCATATATACCTTTGAACATCTGGACACAGCCTTCTGTGTCTCTCCTTAATGCCTCTAGTCCATCGCTATAACTCAGTCATGGATTGCCGTCAAAAGTTGTCAAGGTATCCAGCCATCAAAACACATATCAGCAATAGATCACGCACATACTTGCTCACCGCACTGAATGCACTACTCCCAAAATGTTTCAAAGTTTTACCCCACCTGCAGAACAGGAATGAGAAGGTGCCTCCTGTAGCAGAGTGTCCTAACATCCTGAAACGTGAGTAAGTTTTACATGGACTTTAAAATATTTATTTCAGGGCCAAGCTAACAACTAATTAATTTTGCTATTACATAGCTTCAGCCATATATTGCAACCAAGACTTTCAGAGTTATGGTATTTCACAGCGGCAGTAAGGAAAGTGAAACAAACAGCTTAAAACCAACTCTTTTTTCTTCCTAATTTCTACGGCTTCAGGAACATTATGCAGTCTTGGTGCTTCTTTTAATATCCTATACCTGTGATGGCATCTGTGACCATCCTCTGGGAAATGGCTGAAGAGCATCATATCCTGTCCATTCTTTTCCTTCTGGACAAAATTTGGGCATGTTCCTGTCTGAGACACCCACAGTGTTGGAGCAGCAAAGCTGCCAGTGTGTCTGCCCCACAGAACTGCTGCACAGGACCAATTTGGGCTCTCCTTAGGGCAGGTACCAGCCTTTTTTGCCTCACCCAAACCACACAAAGCAGCTTCACTGAACACCAGGGTCATGCCCAGTGTTTTCTCTTGGTGTTTGATTAGCTCCAGGTCGCAAGCCATAGGAAAAAAGCTGTAAATCTAATTCAGACATGCTGCACACAGTCATAGCATTGCTTTGGAAAATTTATTTAACGCTTTGTAGATATGTTCAAGCAATACTGACGAAAAATATCATTCAAAGGCTTTGCCCAGATTAACAGTTCAGTGAAATTCTCAGTCATGTTACTCAGTCCAGATTTACAAAACCCAAAAACGTTTGTGCACGTGAGTGATCAGTATGAGGCCTGTGGCTGTGGCCTTCAATCTTTACAGGGTGGAAACAGCACATCTATTCTGCTATGTAGTTACACCCTGGAAGTTACATGATGTTACGGAAGTCAAAGCCTTACATTTTTCAAACAGGGGTACCGCTGAAGCTCTAAGTCAGAATAATGAAATAAAAATTTGGAAAAATATATTAAACTATCAACAGATGCATTGCTTAGAGCATTGGCTAATTACACTAGCAGATTATCAACTGCAATGTCAGCACCAAAATACTGACTTAGGTTTTATATTGTTCCTTTTGTTGTTACGTACCACACAAAATCTTAGGAAAAAAATCCCAGAAAGATATGAAGCTTTAATGCAAAAGAAATTAAAGCAAGTAAATGGTGGGTTTAAGTACTACAGAGACATGAAGCATTGCTTCTTCATATCCTGCTAAGAAGCAACAGCTGTACTTCGTTTTAACTTGACGTGCTTCAGAACTCATACTCATATAGGTATTTAATGATCCAAACATAATGGTCCTGCATAGTTTAATTACTTATACGAAGGCTCAACTTCATCTGTAATCTCTTAATAAAAGATGCTGCTGTGGAAATCTTGCTTTGGTTCTAACAATGTATAAACTCTTTAACAGTGAAAATGCTTTGGTGGAATTGGAGATTATTGACCATGGATCCTGAGCACTGTTGACAGTCAATGTTATTGCTTCTTGATAGACTCCTTGTTTCTTCTTCCTTCATGGTACAGCCAATATAAGGAGAACAGGTAGAGTGCAAGACAGACCATCAAATCATAGTGATAGAGTGTTCCAGCAAACAGAAGAAATAAGAAGAAATAAAATATTTTGAAAGCAATATGTTTTAAACCTGGAGAGTCACTAGGTAACTTGAGTGCTTCACTCTTCTGGTTAGAAATATCTGCAGAATCAGAAGTGTGTTGGCTTTCTCTCTTTGAGTCATCAAGCCAGTTTCGTGTTTTCCCCTCAGTTAATAAATGGTCAGATCGAGAGTCTGTTCCTCCATTTTCTTTGTTAGACTTACTAATTAAAGCCTCTGGCCTCCATGACTTCTCTTGTTGGAGCTCTGCTTGATGGAAACATTGACCTGTACTCCTTCCTCTTCCTTCTCCAGAAATTGCTGTGTCTGAAGTGGAAGGTACTTCTCCATTTTCAACTTCAGAAGAGAAGTTTTTGTTAATACATGTAATTTCATTTGTTAGATTTAAATTGTACCCTGACTCAGCAGCAACCTTGTCAATGACTTTGGATTCAAACTGTCTGTACAGGTGCTCCATATTTCCTTCCACTGTAGGCCCTTCTGAAGATGCCACTGAAGAGCTTTTATAATGGTAACTAGGCACAGTATTTGTACCAGAAGGTGGCATTTTTGTTTCAGCTTTAGAATACAAATAGGAAAGTGTATCAACATGGCTTTCTTCCCTGTAGAGTTCTTCTACTTTCTCACTGTATAGATGCTTCTGGGTGCTCAATGAACTTTTAGGTACTTCTGAACACTGCTGCAAATCTTCTTTCTTTCCTGTAGCAGAAGCCTTTACTGCTTCTCCTACAGGTAGAATATTGTCTGGTTGTGCTTTGGCACATTTTTCCCTGCAATTGCATACAGACTTCATTTCTCCTTGCAGTGTTTCATGTACGCATGCATTATAAATACCTAAAACTGATTCCTTTTCAAATTCAGTGTCATATAATACACCCACTGTGTTGAGTTGACAAAGAGCATAATGTGAACCATCATTTCTCCCTTCATGTGTATCAAACGCTGTTTCCTTTTCCTCTGTGGGCCTGTCACTTAGTGCAGTCTCTCGAGGTAGCTTAGCAATTACTGCTTTTTCACTGCCAGGCATTTTTTCTGGAGCACTTTCTGATGTTGTTTTAATTATATAAGCTGTACCTGCCTCTGCTTCCTCTGTAATACCCTGCTCAGAGACAGAAGACTTTTCACAACGCTCTGCCTCCTGGCAGGTAAACAACTTCTTTGTGGAAGTGATGCTCTGAGGTTCCATGCACCCACTCACTCTCCACCGAACCTCACTCCCTGTTTCTTGCCACCTCTGCTCCACGGAGTTTGTGTCGCTTTCCCTTCTGATTGGTCTCCCTTTATTTGCGTTGTCTGTCTTCTCTCTGTCTTGTAACCTCTTGAATCCTCTGTGTTCCTGAGTGTCCTCAGGTCGCCTTTCATCCACCCTGGTGGCCCTGGGTGTCTGCTTGTTGCTCTCAGCTGGCAGAGGTACTGGGTTCAGGGCTTTGGTTTTGTGTTTCCTGTGTGACTTGAAAGTCTTAGAAGCTTCCTCCTCACCGATTGATGCCAAGTCTTCTACTTCAATGACTTTCTTCTCCTTCGCTAAATCAGTGTTAGAGCTCTTTTCTGACATTTCACCAACTCCTTTTTTTTGTGTGGAATCTGTTGAGACACCAGCATGTGCAAAAGTGCCAGCATATAAATCTCCTCTTAAGTGTACCTGAACTTTGCTTTCAATCATCTTGATTTTTCCTTCATTTTTGTCAGCATCTGACAACGCTGAATCCACAGTTTGGTGAGACATTTGTGGTGCCTGGTGCTCCAGAGCTGGATTAGCATTGCCATCCAGCAACCTTGCTATGCATGCATTTAATTGCCTGGATTCATCATGCTCTGGCAGAACGGTTTCTGGTCTTGTTTCACAGGCCCCTTTTGAGGTACCAGCAGCATCCTCACTGATGAATAACCTCTCCATCATCTTAGTTCCCGAGGCACTATCTATTTCACCTTTCAAAAGATCTGTGTGCCTCTCTCCTTGTCGGCTTGAGCCAGTAGCCATAGTATTGATAGCCTCATTCTGCTTTGTCACAGGAAAATGTTTTGCTGATAAAAGGCTTTCACTGGTACCAGTATGTTCCAAAGACCGCTCATAGCTGTTTACTGAGCCAGCAGTGACTTCTTTCCCTGGTAGCTGACTATTATAATCTCTTACAGAATACTTAACTTTATCTTTTAATTCTTCTCCTATTGCATGTGAAGTGTTTTCAGATGAGGAACTGATAGGCACAGGGCACAAGTCACTGCTTCTTTCTATACAGGTTAGCTTTTTCACCAATCTTTCAGTTTCACTTGGAAAATTAATTGGTTCTGTTGTGTATAAATTCCTTTCATCTCTGGAAGAGGTACCTCTAGCTCCTGTGAAGTGCTGATTTAACTGAAACAATAGAATAGAAAAGAATGATCAAAAAGTGCTTTGCAAAAATATGCCAAATGAAGGAGGCAGGATTTCATTATGGAAAGTTTTGTTTTCAGTAACAAAGCTTTTATGGAAACATGTTCCAAACCATTTGAAAAATTTGCATTGCATGTATTTTTTAACATAGGTAATGAGCTTTATGGTGGTGCTGAAAGGAGCAGGAAATAAAATAGTGCTCAGAATCCTCTCTCTTTATTCATGAGTTCAGTAAGCTGCTAGTGCATTTTATACAAATTAAATCTGAAGAGAATATTCCTTTAAAGGCAGGCTAATTCGTTCTCTGTACATTTGATTCTAGGTTTGGAGGGAGGAAGCTGTGGGGCGAGGGGGGAGGATTGGTGCTTAAATGAGGGCATTGATACAGTACATCAATGTCCGGTAATGTACAGTATTGTCCAGTAAAACAAAGACACATTTCACACTGACAAATACTGTAAGGATTATCTGTGCTTCATTTCTCTCAGGGACCATTTTACAGGCTTCAAACCAGACTGTTTCTAGACAATCTGGTAAGACATGAGTTGGAAATGAGATTAGCAAAGCAAAAGGCCAGAAACTAATCATTCTCACTCCTAGCTCCCAAATATCATACTGTATTATTCAGCTATGCCTGCTTGTCATTGCACTCTCTTCTCACTTTAGCAGAGTCACACTGATAGCACTAGCTGATCAATTAGAGGCTAGTTTCTTGGGCACCTCTTTATACATTTGCACTTGCTGCAGATACCCCCATTACAGTTTCTCTTATTAATATGTTTTCTGCAAAGCCTCTGCAAACTATTAATAGTAAAACGTCACTCAAAGAAAAGTGAGGGAGCTAATGTCTCTGCAAATTCTGTTTTAATGACCCTCTGCCAACCAGTGCTCAAGTGTATTTGAGTTCTTCGGTGATGCCAACTGTCAGGATTTAACAGTGAGATGCCTGTGTTTTTTTCCCCTCCTCATAACTGACATTTGCATGATCTCAATAATTATATGCAAATCTTACGATTTCCCCTTCTTCTCACATAAGGCTCATGTTACTTGTCAACCGCACAGCTGTCTTGTGAGCCAATGCCTGTGTGTTTCGAAGATTTGGTTGTATTTCCATGTATTATAAGCCTTCATTGTTTAATTCATTAAAGAGCGCACAGTGCAAATTAACATCTAAATTATAGCTCCCTCTTCATTTATTGTATGGACAAGTCTGGCAATTGATAAACAAATGGTTATATTTGATCCTCTTTTTTGTAAAATGGTGGACTGGGAACAACAAGGGATTTTAGAGGTCCTCCTTTGCATGTTTCACCATTAAGGAAAAAAACCCAAAACATTGACTTTCAGGAGGTCCCACAGTATGCAAAAATTTTAAACTTTTTAAAGTAAAAGACAAGAGAAATTTATATTCAAATGAGAGGAATTTTTTCCCTCTATCAACAAGAAAAAAAGAACCGTTCCCATCTTCCTCTCATCTGATTCAGCATTCACATTTTCACAGGTGATAGCTATTATAATCTATGATTATGAATCTGTGCACCCAAATGATATGAGCTGAGAACAGACACCGAGAATAATAGATTGCTGTATGTGTCTCATTTATTGCCATTTTTTCTTTCATACTGAAAAATGCAAGGCAAACCACACACACACATGCACGCACACAAACCCAAATAGAATGAATGTTCACTGAGTGTGAAATTCATTGGAAAAAATATAATTTTAAATACTGATATAGAAAAATCTGCTAATATAAATATATATATACTTACTATGCTTGTATAGTTACAATTTCAAAAATCTCAGAAGTAAATAGTACTACAAATACATAAATTTTACAAATAGAAAGCATATATTTAAAAATGTTCACATTCTAGAGACTAAGAGGGGAGATTTTTTTAATGTTACCCTTCTAATTCCTTAGAACTGTCATTTAGAGCCTCTGGTAAAGAAATACGAGGGAGAAGTCATTAATTTAAGACCAGAAAAAGTTGTTGCACTATACCGAAATCAAAGCACCTTCTATTGTTGAATCAGTTAGAGATTCAGTGTAAGTACAGACCAAGGCTTTACATTTGTAAATTAGTACATCAGTCAGCTCTGTTAAAAGGGGGCATTTCACCAGCTTTGAAGAGTAAATGGATTCAAATCATTTAATACTGTAGATATAATTGTATAACACTTACCAGCAACTCTAATTCTTTTTCATCATCTTTGTGATCACCCTGGTTATATTCTGCATTTTTCTCTTTTATATTTTCATTAGCTTGTTTGGTGTCTTTGTCTTCTGCTTGTGAATAAACAATCTCTGGGATGTTTGTGCCTGAAGAGTTAACAAAAACATAGTTGAATAATTTCCATGAGGTTGGTTTTACACTATTTTTAATTAACATGTGCAGTAAGGAAGAACTAATTAAACTGGTTGTTGTACCTGAAGTCCTTGAGTTATTCCATGTGCCATCATCAGACGTTGCCAATATTTCTTCTTTTCTGCTAAACAAAAAGAAACTTCTTGTGTTACTCTGCAAAAATTATTGTTCTAATTCCTCTTAGACTCAAATATAAAGACTACTAGTTAATTACACAACATTTTGAATGCCGTTTGAAATTCTGAAAATAACAGCTACATAAAATGTAGCTTTTTTGAGTGACCTGATATTAAGACTTGGTCATAAGAAAGAATTGGCCAAGAAAATGAGAATGTGTTGACCTTCAGATTACATTGCAAATCTGATGGGTTTTCCCAGGTCTTTTCTGAGAAAGCAGCACAAAGGTTATTAGATGGGTCAGTGACAGGAGAGCATAATTTTGGGGTCAGGCAAGGGTCTGGAAGGATATATGTGTTCAAGATGCCAGGGCTCTCTCGTGCTTGTGTTTTTTGAATATTTGTATGTATGCAGAGATGTCTGGAAAAAGGCATCTTTGTTACCTGAAATAAATCAAAAGATTCTCCCTGCATGTGTACAGTATAAATCCTGTTGCTAAGTTATGCCTGGCCAGCAGGAACGAATTCTGCTTCCTTGCAGCCAGTGCAATTTTTTCTGTTGCTTTGCTGGCTGTGAAAACAAAGGCCAGGTTCAACACAGAAAACACCTACAGAGAGATGCTGAGTGCCTGCAGTCCTCATCAATATCAATTGATATCAATCGAATTGCCAAGTCCTAGCAGTTTGAATTGTGTGCTTATAGGGATCTAACCTTTAGTGGAAAAGGAAAAAAATGTTAAGAGAATGTCACTTATGTAAAATGTAAATTATTATATCACTCCTAATGACTCCTCTATGCGGAGCAATTTTTTTTCTGTAGGTCTTAATTTATGTGATTTTCAACCAGCCGTCCACCTCTGTTACTGAAAATTACTTTCTAATTTTCAAATATTAATCTTTTCCCCTTCTATTTTCTCCTAGTGTCTTTCATTTGAATTGATATAACATTAACTCTGCCACCTAAATTCTTAATTCAGAAGGAGGATGCTAAATTTATACTCTATTAAAAGAACGTAGACATCTACTGTCACCAACTTTTTAAAAACTAGTCTTTATAGGGATTGCCAGACTAAAGCAGACAGAAGCTCTTGCCAGTCTAGCATCTGATCTCTGACACTGGCTACCATCAGATACTTCAGGGCAAGATGTAGAGTTCTGGTAGGAAAATACTTGGAGTAATTTGCACTGCCCTCTTAAATATCTTCTTGGCCGTTTTTTTTAGAAGATGTCCTTGAAGCACAAGATTTAATGCTCTCAGCAATTCTTTTTCACCATTAATTGCAATAATGCTAAATATTCCTGCAATCTGTATGAATGTCATGTCACTCTTGAATTCTGGTATGTGCATAACCTCCATGTGTTTTCAACTCTTCCACTCACACTCAGTTGTACTTTCCCCTGCCAGCAGTGGCTATAATCTGCATTGCATTCTGAAAAAGGTGGAAGATTCACCTTTTTTCAGTTGATCTGTAGAGGTTTTAAGGTAAATCATTTGTGCTTATTATTTATACATAGAGTTTTGGGGAGGGTGGTTGGTTTTTTTGTTTATTTGTTGGGGTTTTTTTATTGTTCAAAGGCTTGTCTTAGTGTTACATCTAGTTCCCAGTTTTCTTCTGCCCTTTTGCATCTTTTTCACTCATCTGCTTCCATAAATCTAGACACTGTGTAGGTTGGGGTTTAACCATGATACAGATGCATCAAAACATTTAGGTGCTATTAGGGTGTCTGCAAAAGCCCCACATTAGGAGCCAAGACATGTATAACACATGAACTGAACCATCACCCCAAAACAGTGATCCCAAAACCAAACGGGCCCAGCAGGAAACCTTCCACTGTTTTCCAGTGGGGAAAAAAGAACACCTTAGAGTGTGTACATTTCTTTGAATGTAGCTGACTACCTGCAGTGTTCAGCTATATAGATGCCACAACTCATCGGAAGCAGGGATGGCACCATTTGCTGCTAGAAGGGACTCTTCTACTTCTTAAAGAAACAAGAGTTTGACAAATTTTTTCATTCAAGAAGCATTCCCAGAAGAAGGGGAGTTGTTAATACCTATATCTAGCATAATATTTTACTGGTAGCTAGAGTTCACACCCAGATACTGTGGCATCCAAGTAGCAGTGCCACTTTCAGCTTCTATCATACTCTCAAGTGACAAAAAACTCTACTGCATATCACTCATGCAAAAAATACCCAGATTACCAGGATACAGAACATTTGGGGAAAAAATGGAGGGCAGATTTGCCTACCCCTAATGAAGCTGGATGTACAAGCAGGATCCTTACTCTTTATCTTAAATTTCATACCTTGGAGAAAGGAGAAACTGGATTCTGCCCCGTGTTTGCTGTGTTTCCTATGCAGTGAATATTTTTGGTTTCGGTTAACAAATTTTCCGTGTAAAAATATAGACACAGTGTTTGAATAAGGATGCTGAGTACCTATTTTATAAACCTTTAAATGTACAGGTATAAAGACGCTTCAAGCTGGATAATTATGGGTGTGTGCCAGGATAGTGTTACCTTATCTAGCCTTATTCTTCTAAGCATCTGTGTTCAGGCGGTTCTGTATATCATTCCTATTATCAGTGGTGAGAGATTAACCCTTCCAAAAGGAGATTCATTCCCTCTAATATGGGCATCATGAGTAAGATGGAGTGATATATCCTTCGAGGGTGCTTCTCTACCTCTGAAAGAGACTGACCACAAGGGGAACCTACAGCTTCAGCCATTATGTAAAGCTCCATGAATCTCACCTTGTACCTATAAATTCAAACTGGAATGTGGTTATGGAGTTTTAGTGGCTGTGACTCTAACACTCAATGTATGTGTGTCCTGGGCCCCTCAGTTTTACTTTTGCTGTGATTAGAGCGGAATTTTTCCTTAATTTTTGTTCGAGTAGCATCTGGAGCCCTGGTCCACAAGTTTCTTTTCACAACAGCAACACAGGCAAAAAATAGCAATGATAACACAGCCTCACAGCTAGGATACACGCTGCAGGGCTTGTAGCATTATTTCTTGCCTACTGCACTGAATTTTATAATTATTTCTGTTTTTTAGCCCATTATTTGTGCACACCTGCTTTGAAAATACCTGAGTACAGGGAATGTCAATGGTTACAGTTATTTTACTTCATTTAATTTTATATCAGAAATATCTGTCCTCATACAATTATTTTTGGGGGAAATCTAAAATTGGCTTAAATTGAGGATATTGAAACTGCACTATTTGAGGATCATGAGGAGCATAAAACAATAGTAATTTAAATCACTACTTCAATTTAAGAAACGATATGAAGATGTTGAGGCTGGGGGTGCATATAACTATAGAACTATCTCAAACATATATGTATACCCTAAGGACTGAAATACTTCCCAGAAACCAATAAAAATTGGCCCCTTCATCAAACAGGGGCAATTAGAAGGTGTTTGTCTAGTTCATAAGTTTTTCTCCATATTTCTCTGAAAAGGTCCTAGCACAGTATCAGAATTCCATGCGCAGATTTTTAAATTAGAATATTAATTAAGCTTTTGTTTCAGAAATTAATTATTGCAGTTTGTTGTGAAGGGTGGTCTAAACTTGCCTTACATGATGAGAGACACAATATTTGTATTCTGTTAAAAAGGGTTTACTTTTATTTTTAAGTGATCCAGGTATTCTGACAACAATGCAAGCTAGAAAAAAATTCATTATGTCAGCTGATGCGATTCCACTCCAGCATAAGTACCTGTAAACCTGCAGAAGCTCTTTTGCTTTCTCTCATTCAGCTGAATGGGGCACATATTCATAAAATACACCAGGAATTTACGAATTTCTAGCAGCTGAAAAATCCCAAAACCTATGCTCATATGATTCATTCTTGAAATTATCATTCACTTGTATTGAATTATAAAAATAAATGAGGACTGATAACAGGTTATCATTGTAATTTTGCATTAGAAAGAACAAATATGAAGTTTGGAGGCTAGTTAGTAGGACTGAGAGGACTGAAAATGTGATGGACATTTTGTGAAGGAGTTCAGATGTCCCAGAGTTATGTGGAATTGGCATCCCAGAGAGGAAATGTTGAACTTGAACCCTAAAGATGTGGAGTTGATAGAAAATGTCTAAGTGGCAAGAAAAAAAAATAGCCAGCAAACAATATTCCTCTGACTTCATGAAGGGTTGGAATAAACTCAGACAAGTCAAGGCTTTCAAACTAGCTTTTTTGAGTTCAATAAGAGGTTTTTTTAGAAGTGAGGTTTCATCAAGATTTCAGATAATCTATATATAACCCAACAACCAAAAGGTTTCTCATAAACTCTTCTACCACAGTGCTATTGGTGGGGCAGATTCTAATAGGACAGAAATCTTGCAGGGCATAACTGATAGGAACAGCAATTTAGAAAATGATATTATTTCATCCAGTCTGAGAGCAGAACTTATTGTTTAAATATGCTCCAATTAAGAGAAGCAGATAATCTCCAACCCAAATCTGAGAGACCCAACAGAGGAAAACACATATTGGTTTAAAACCTTTCCTATTCAGATCTATTCAGTTGGTCCTATACTGTAACAATACCAAAAGAGTAGAAAAAGAAGAGAAATAGTGTCAAGGCAGCTACAGGCCCAGGTGTCTTCAAAAAGTTTTCACAATAGATTTAGAACAAAAATGAGAGAAGAAATATAGATAAATGAAAATGGCATAAAAATGCCAGACTCACCTGATAATATCTGTCTTTGATAAGATTACTGTATTTCCCTTGTCTAAAAATCAGTTATCTGGACTTCATTAAAGCATTTGTTGTGCAGCCACATGGGAAATTTATTAATTAAGCGGGAGAAGAGGGAGATGAGCATAAGAGCTGGGCGGTGGGAGAGGGGCTCGGTGCCAAGCAGGGTCCCAGGAGCTGGGCTGTGGAGCTAGCAGGCGTCGCTGGGGAATTGGAGAGGACAAGTCATGTAATCAGACTTACTCAGTCATGTTATTACAGACCAAAGCACAAGAAGTCAAAGTTAAATTAAATCCGTGGTAGAGAGGAAGTTGGGAGACATCACCAACACAGAGGAGGATTGAAAGAAATCAGTGGCCTGGAGGATCAGAATAATAGATAAGGGATGAAATTCAAAAGCATAAAGTGCCAGGTTATACATTTAGAGACTAGAAAGAGTTTCTGCCACAAAACTAGGCCTAAGAAGTCGGAAGAAATGGATGAACAAGAAAAATCTGAGGGTTTTTTTATGTCAGAAACCATTTCCAAGCCACTGGTGTGAGATGAGAGAGACACTGTGGTATGAAGGCAAACCAAGTTCAGCAGTAATGTCTCAGAGAAGGTATTCCCAGTTATGAAAGATTTCCAAGAAATATTCATGTTGTGGCACCAGGCACCAATAAGAACTCCTCTAGAACATTTGTCTAAAATGTCCAAGAAAAATTGATTCAAACTGGAACATGATCAGAAGAGGACTAGAGGAAGACTGGCAGGATGAAAAATCTGTATTAACCAAGGAGGCAGATTGAGTAGCTCTATTTTCAGCATAACAAAATAAAGTCTGAGAGGAGGAATAAATCCCCTCTATTGATATAGCAAAGGTGTAAATACTCAAAAGACAAAAAAGCAGCAAGACTGCTAACGAATTAATATAAAGAGTTCACAAAAACATTTGTTGTGAAAACTTAAAAGATCTGTAAGCATTAGAAAAGTATATCCAGTAGTTTTTCAGTGCAAGTATCAGACACAAGAAACTGAGAAGGTCTCAGTATGGAAACATGAATATATTTTTGTGAACAAGATTATGCAACACATTTCCCAAGGGGTAAGACTTCATGATCCTGTCGTCGCGATCCAGCCCTATTTCAAATGCTCCTGTGCAGCTATATGCCCTGAGAGTTATGCTTGCAGGAGTGCACATTTTCACTACGGAACAGCAGTGCTTTGGTCTGGCCTGACATCGGTTTGGGACTATAGCCAGGAGCAACAAATTTCTTCATAATGGGGTTATCATAGCTTGTCATGATTTTAATTCACACAGCAATATTTGGCTAAAGTTGTGTCCGTATGTTTGTATAACACATGGTACCATCCACTTTGCTCTGTGATATATCAACTTATGCTAGATCTTACTATCTAAATCATACAATATTTATTTTTAAAAATGTGAAAAAAAGGCTCAAATTGTTGGATTAAAGAGTATAGGATGAAAATGTACCTGAAAAACTCTGAAATTAATGGAACTTGACCAATTTTATACTATCTCATATTTAAAAGAAAATGTGGAATTATTTAGTCTAAAATTCAGAGAGGCATGAGGTTGTTAAAGTATCCAAAGAATGTATTTCTCAAATATTTAATTAAAATATGTAAAAGGGAAAAAGTTTTTAACACTATTTCATCTAAAAATAGTCTTAGGTTTTGTGGATTCTTTCATGCTTCTGATTTTTACTGTAGATTCAAAATCAAAACAAATCAAAATTTTACCCTGAAGGTAATGTACTTTAGTTGAAGTTGAGGTGAAGCTAAAATTTCCTCATGAAAAGAGGCAAGAGTCAGGTTGCTAACCAAACAATAGTTGTATTTTAATTTCAGGACAGCTTTCTAAGCCTAAGAGTAACCTGATACAGCAGCAGCCTACGATATAACTAGTGCTTTCGGATCTAGTGCCAAAAATAGCCAGCCTTGCTGAAGAATGATGCCACTGGGATGTAAACAACATGTGAGATCCTTGAAATGAAGTAGTTCCATGTGTCAGCAGTGTTTTACTGAGAAGCAGAAGAGCAAAAAGTAAATTAGTGCAGTTAAATACTCATGTTTGAGCTGTCACTGAAGCCAAACAGGCAATCCTGCACAGAACTGAAACCCCATGGAGCTGGGAAAGGGAATATGGGGAGGGAAGGGCAGGCAGCCTAGTTTGGTTATTTTTGTATCATTAGCAGCAGATGTAATTTCAGAAGAAAGTAGAGAAGGAAATAACTGCATTTAAACAAGTAACAACAAAAATAATTTTAAAACGTTTATGCACACATCAAAAGCAGAAAGCCTGTAAAGTGTTTTGAAGACCTGGGTGAGAAACTAGATAAAGGGTTTTCCACATGTAATTCTAAAATTCAGTAGTATTGTATGCAATATCATGCAAAATCCACAAACATGCAAAAAGAATTAATTTCTCAGGAAGAAGGAATTTTGGAAAGGATTAGGAAAGACTTTGTATGAGTAAAGTTCTAAGCAGAGCTTTAAATTTCTATTCAATTGTTTTCAAGGATCAGAAGAATAAGAATTCAAGATATTTTTTTACTAACATAACGCCCATAACAGTTGGCTTGCTTTAAAATACTGCTCTATTTGTGTTGGTCCTAAAATACCAGTTGGACAGTGGAGAAAATATTTCCAAAACCAATTCACACTGGGAGGAAAATGCAAGAAGGGAAAACACTCCTTGGTAATATACAAAATAAATAAAAAAAAAGGTGCCAAGGATCTTGATGTGAACCTTCAAACTGCAGACTTTGACTTCTTTTGTGATGGTGTCTCCATAGTTAATTTTATTCTATCTCACTAACTGAATACATGAACTAAATACTTAATGAGTAAAGACAAACTCATTCCTTGCCTCCATATTGCTCAGTCCAAAACTCACTACAGGGACAAATCTCCCTACTGATTTAAACTGATATCTGTGTTCTCAGAATTTGAAGTTATAGTTCTATAATACAACCACTCCACAATTCATTATCACATGCAGTTCTTAGTCTCAAGCCCTGGTGCTGCCAGAGAAGTCACAGCTGAGCTCAGGAAGAGGAAGTACAGCCTTGGCTTGAAGCCACCTTTGTGCCTCCTGGGGCCTTGTCTCGCTGTGCCTCAGCACCACCCAGGGTCCGTAATGTGGCGAGGAGATAACAAGGAGGATGGGAATTACCTGTCTATGCACTGGCATAAGAGGGCAAATATATTATTTCTCCTCTGGAGAATTTCTAACATGGAAGACTGCCTGCTGGAGGCGTGTCCAATGGCCTCACCACTGATCAGTGCTTGACCTCCTATTTCAGAACACTTGAAAACTGAGAGGCCACAAAAACGTCTGCAGCAGAGACGCGTGCAGTGAGACACGTTTATGTGCCACCACCTGTGTGTTATGGAGAGAAGCCATTAAGGGCATGTTCAGCCTCCTAGGAGCAGACCAGTACTATCCACAGAGGCTCCAGCGCCCAGTAGTGCCTGGCAGTGCTGGCCACACTGGAGCAAACCAGCTGGTGGGCAGTAGGATCTGGCCTCATCCAGAGTTCTACCTGTGAGTTGTATCTGCCCAGGCCTTGAGCACCCTGTGTCTATAGAAAAGAAAGAGCCTTGATAAAACCAAGGAGAAAAATCATTGTTATTGCCAGAGCTGGTGCTTATTTCTTATTTATTTACCTGCATATTTTGTCTAAATGAAGGCAGAATATTACTTTTATGAACGGTATGCTCTCATTTGGAATTGACACTAATGAATGCAAGGCCCTTTCCCCCTCTTGTTTGTACCATCAAATTAATTAGCTCTATTGTGACATCAGTATTTTTCTCAAGTAGTTCAAGCCTTGAGCATTTTCCTTTCTTTTTCTAAAGGGCATCTTCAGTGCCCTTTATCTACCATAAGAATCATGCATCACTTGTATTTTTCACAACTAATGCTGTTTATTACAAAAACTGATTGTGATGTGAAGATTGTTACACTGTGTGGCAAATTGCCCAAACAATTACTGTAAATGCATGAGCCATAAACTGTACTGCCAAGGACACTGGTAGGTTAGCTCCTATAAAAGAAACAATTAGAGTCTGAGGTGAAAATAATAGAGATGAGATGACAGTTATTGAAAAGGCAGAACATCCAGTTTAATGTTGTAAATATAGGTTTGTAGATTACACTGATGGTTTTAAAGTGTTCATGACTTATTGAATGGAATAGAATATTCCATACTTTAGAATGGGGCCATAATTATTATTCCCTTTTAATTGTGATGTCTGATGCATTTGTGAGCAGTTGTTGAGAACATCTTCACATTATACTGATTCTATTTCTAAATTATCATCCTGCTTCAAGGGTTGGAGGGTTTTTTTATTGTTTTACTTTCTTCGCATTTTGTTGTTCAGGGTCTGTTCTGAACAAAGTATTTTCTCTTGAGGAACTTGGAGTGCTTAGAGGGTTACAGCAATAATTATTTCAGTTTCAGCCTACACACTTCACTGCTTTAAATCATCATTAGAAGTTTCATCCCTCAGCAACTCCTGCTGAGACAGTCTTAAGCTCCTAGAAACAATTAGATAAGAATAGCTAATCTTTATAACAACTTGTATATAAAGGTATTGATAAGAATTTGCCAGAAATAAAGGAAATACTTTTTTTTTTCTTAGAAATCATCTAAATACAGAAAAAGGTTATTTATGATTGCTAAAGAATTTCAATAATTCAAACCAGATTTGGAGTATATGAAGATTAGGGTGCATAAAAAAGAGATGTGCACCCTACAAAAAGATGTGTTGCAATAAACTGTGGTATATATAAAGAAAATGCAATAAAATTGACATTACTGCCTGAGAATATTAAACAGCCCTCTGTTTTTTTTTAAGACAAGACATAGGGATAAAAGACAATTAAATAAAATTCTAATATTAGACCCTAGGGAGAGCACTAAACAACTGAACACAGAATTATGACTGTCTAAGAAGGCAGAAGTGCTGAGCACATAAAATCAGAACTAGGAAGGGTTTAAAGGAGAGGACAGAGTGAGCAGCAGAGCAAAGGTAGCAGCCAACAAAGGGCAGTCAGTGTGAGCAGCCTGTGTGAGTTCTAAGCTACCAAACCCATTAGTCAGGGGAAGCTGGAAGAAGCTGTAAAGTGGCTCTGAAAGCAAGTTGCAAGGAAACTAAGTACTCATCTAAAACATTTTTCAGAGAAATGCTCTAGGTCGTTTTCAGGCTTTTACATAGTGTTAAAAAAGGCTGATCTTAATATTAGGTAGGGGTGTCAGAGCTGTGTTGGAATTTGGTGGAGCTGCACTGAAGATCAGGGAGGTGTTGGGGAGCAGTGCTGGGGAGGTGGCAGTGCTGTGGGCCTGGGCAGTGGCTGCATCCTCAGGCTGAAAGAGCTGCTTCTTTCCAAAACTCAAGGCAGAGTCCTGGGAACTAGACCTTAGTTACAGCAGAAGCCAACAGCTGCACTAATTAGAGACAGACTAAGCCTGCACAGAGCAGAGAGCACAGTGTGGAGAACCGCTGTCCAGGCTGACAACAAAACAGAAGACAACTGAAGCTCTGCCAGCACCATTCCTCGCTTCTGGGCTCCTAATGCACACTCCTGAATTTTGACTTCTCAGGTGGCTTTACCTGAAAATATGGCCTATTTCCACCTAGAAGCATTTTGGCTTCAAATGATCCATCGTGGAGATGTCATGTTATGCCTGAACCATAACATTGTTATTATATGTCATGTGCGGGAGTATCGTGGCCTTCTGTTTATATATTTATTTTTTTTCAGGAGGTATTTAAAAAATAGAAGCACAACAGAAAATAATTTAATGTAAATGATGCAGAAAACAATAATTTAAAATTATGCTAAATTTAAAATTATGTTAAATTCAAAACTGATTGAGACCACAATGGAAAAGATTCAGAAGCAAAACCTGCAGACAAAATCAACATCTATAGATGAATAGCTGTGCGAACACTAAGTAGAAATAAGTGAATAATATTTTAAAATATTGCCATTACAACTGATCCTGTTAAAATGAAGCTGTATGTAAAACAGGAGCCCTTATTACAAATCTAGGCAAGACTGATTTTCTTATATGACCTTCAACTACCAGCAGTGTTAGAGAAGGCTCAATCTAGTTCTTAGTAAATAGGTGTCACCCAACAAATGGGACTGACACTAATTAGCTTCCTTGTTGATAGTCAGGAAACAGAGGACAGAGGCAGGAGAGGGAGTGGTGCACTCATTATTAGAGCAGTAGGTGAGGGTATTTGCTGGCTGGAATGGCAAAGGAGGCTGGCACTGCGGCTGCCGCTTGGAAACTACTCTGGGAACAGAAGACTGCATTTCCAGGACAGTCAGTCAAGCAAACTTCTCAAGCATTTTGAATGAAAAGAGAGCCACAAAGAACCTCTACTTAAACGTTTGAAATTTGAGGAAGACAATATTAACCTGTGGTATTTTTCCACCTTGAGGAAATACCCCTTAGTTTTTGTCTTCTCACCTAAGAAAAGGGGCTGTCACTAGAAGAGGAGAGAAGGTGAGCCTGAAAAAGGACAATAAAGGACTGTCAGTAACTTCTGAACAAGGAGAAATTAGAAAAGAAGTTTGGAATATGAAGTTGAAAAATATGCTCAGAGTAAGTGATATGTGGTATGACGATTAATAATATCAAGGGGGACAATTGATCAAGAGAGCAGCTGTAAGGGAATTTAAACATTTTTTCTGCAAAGATAATTCCCAGTAGGATTCAGACAATGTTTGTAATAAACCTGTTTTTATTAAGATTATTGGATTGGAGTTATCCAGGGGATTATATTTTCCAATTACTAATATTTTCATTTTTCAGTCTTAGTTTATGATTGAAGCAGGGACATGGGTGGCACAGAACAAAATGCATTGGCCTGACTTGGGATGAGAATAATCATCGCCTCAAAGCAAACAAAGTCCCAAGAAATTAGTCTTTATTTTCTAGCTCATTAAAAAAGACCTTGAGTTTTAATAGCAAAACATTCATACAGTTTTTTAAAAATATAGATGTATACCTGTCCATTTTTTTTTTTTTAGTGCCATCCAGTCTGAACCAGGAGCCCAACATCAGTTTAGTGCCAGGCTCAAACCTTTAATATAGCACTGTCTATCCCCAAATGTCATGACTACAGGTATGAAGACTGCAGAAGAGCCCACTGCATAATGTCAGTTATACCTCAAATTAAGCTATAGCAATTATAATCAGGAACGCTGCCACTTTTTTCAGATCCTTTCACAGCTCTGTCATGATTGTTGTACCTTATTGTGATATCCATGTAGCCATGTTAAAACAAAACCAGTTCAGAAGTGGTGTTACACAGCTGTATGGTCAGAAAATTCCTTGAGTCCTTTGACAGAATGGGCTAAGTATTTCATAAACAGAGAACCTCTTTCAAAAAGATTCTCCAGGGCAGTGTTAGAAAGTCTATTGAGAGATCCATTGTGAATTGGCAATGCAGGACCTTACTATTGGGATGTCTATCTCCAGGGCCAAGCTGTTGAAAAAGAGGAAAAGGTGAGTTAGGAGTCAAGTTTTCTGAGGGCTAGGCTTGGCCTAACGTCAGAGGTTGCTATTTTGTCTGGAAGAAGCTTCATAGGTTACTATTTTGTCTGGAAGAGGCATGATCAAATATCAAAATGGTGTTGTAGAAAGGAGCTGGGGGTAGCGTCCCTTTGTTCTTCTCTTGCTTCTTTCTCCCACTGCTTTAAGTGATTGGAGAAGAGAAACTTTCAAGTTGTGTCTGTTTTGGATAAATCTGAGAGGAGAAAAACATTAACCTAAATGGCCCCTGGTCTTTTTCTGAATCTCACATGGGAAAAAGAGAAGGAGCAGTCTCCTCCTAGTGTGTCAGAACAGAGTATTTTCCTAGAGGCTGCCTGCAGTATGCTGAGGCACATCTACAAGAAGGTGGTAAGTGCCTTAGATAGACTGTAGAGAGATAGATGGCAGTCAGGTGAGACTAAGACACAGATACCACCCCTGGGGAGGAGAACAGGAAGGATGACCACAAAAATAAGCCTTAGACAGTTGTTCTTGAGAGAGGGCAACTATGATCTAAATCTTGGAAAGCAATTGTAAATTCAGTACGTATCTCAATAGGATAAAAATCCCAGGTGTTATAATAACAAGAGACGTTTATAACCTTTTTTTCATTTTTCACATGTTTACTACCACACAGCAAGAAGGCAGCTGTGTGATAGGTATCAATATTTCTATCAAGAAGACATGGAAAAAACCTAGGAGGCACTGGTTCAGATTTACTAAGGTAGCGGCAGAGACAGAAGAACTCCCCAACCCTCTACCATAACATGAAGTGTTTCAGGCTAGTATATCTTATGTTTATCACCCAGCATCTATAAATGTTATTGCAGGGACAACACTTGTGCATCAAAATAAAATGCAAATGCCAATCCACTTGGTGCACCTAAGTGCAAGGTAAAAAAAACCTGCCAGCTTTGCCTAGTTCACATTCAGTTGTGTAGCTCAGTGCCCTTTAGGACTACAGTTAGTAACCAGCAGTAATAAATCTTCAGGTTTAGTCTTAGAGTATCAGCTGGTTTCATGAATCAGGAGGAGAGTGGAAAGACACTCAGAAAATCAAGCCCCCTATTATGCTTTGGCATATCAACTAATACTTTCTTGTGTGTGTCACTGAAGGTCTAGGGATCAAATAGCCACTTCTAACATTCTCCCACGGTGTTTAAAAGGTCTTACCCCCTCCTTTGCCCTAAGGCAGGGACTTAACTTAACTTTCAAAGTATTTGTCTGGACCATTTTTTCCACCTTTTGTAAATGAGAAGATAATCCACATTTTATCTTAAAAATACCATGGGCAATTGGTTCTCTGGACCTACACTGCAGCTGAATCCACTGCTTCAATTTAAGAGCTGTGGTGCTGGGACTGGCTCACAGCTTAAAGTTCATAATCAGAATAAACAGCTCAAATGACACTGGTAGTCAATGCAATGATTAAATATGACTCCAGTGCTCTCAGCTAATGTTGCACTAACTTTAAACATCTTTTCAAGACTAACATTTAGCAAAGTCAAGTTGAATGTAATGGAACAATTTTTTTTCCAACTGAACATTTATGAACAGTAGTACCTGAATGGTGGACAGGAGAGAGTATTGAAATGGTCATTTACAGCCTGGTTCAATTTGCAAAATAGATATCTTCCTAAACAAAAGAGTCATTGAACATACAGGAGTTCATTTAGCAATGTACTTCTATTTTTCCAAAGGTCCTTAACCAGCAATCTGAAAGAGCATCTGGTCCTGTAAATATTAACATTCAAGGATAGTTTTACACGTGAAGAATTCTACAAAGTTCAGTGAGACTCCTGATGTTCATTAAATTATTTATTGTGCCTATTGCAAGATCAAGCCAGTTACTGAATTGGAAAGTTCTAAGAGTCAGTCATAATAGTGTTACAGCATTGGCATATTTAAATAAGCAGATGAAATTGTAGCAACTGAAAAAAAATCTTACAAGTGTAAAGCCAAGCAATGCATGTATAATACAAGTACTTATGGCTGAGAATGACACCCAGATTACAAAGCACTGGTTTTATATGATTTCATGCAAACAACTGAAAAAGCTTTATAGCAAACAGTATTTCCCACACATTTGAACACAAATTTCTGTTCTGTAGCATTGATAAGAGCAGTTTCTAAAGTAGATAATGGAAATGAATGAGAAACCACTGATACTAATAAATTCCAGGGTAAATAGTACGCTAGGATTGCCAGTACAGCAACACATTATTTTCATGTGTTGTTCCCTTAAATTTTAGAATTTTTTTTTTAATATTTCTAGTGCAACAAATGGATGGTGGATGGGTAGCACGGTTTAAAATTACCAAAAGCAAAAATGTGACAGGTTTTCAGCTTTCAGCTACTCTCCAATTAGGAGACCACAACTACAGGAAGAATGTGTCTATTTGTCTGTGCATGCCATTCTCATCTATATCTTCCACCTGTTTCTTTAACACTTCTGTGATAGCATTCAAAGACTTAAGCCGTTCACCTAAATATATGTCTTTAGGGTCTCTAAAAAGTTTCATATTTCAAATAGTACACATGTCCAGATTTCAAAATATTATGATTAAACAGACAGAAAAAAACCATTGAGCATAGTTTCTGGTCAAGTAGGATTGTTCTCTACAGAATACTTTTCAAGTGGTTTATCTTAGCTTATTTTAAATTACTTTGGAGAGTAAGGCTGCAGCAATTTCCTCAAAATATAGCTCTAGAGTTGCTATTAAGAAGCATTCCTAATACTCAAACTCAGTTCCACAGCTTGCTTTTATCCCACTTGTCTGAATAGTATATTTTAGAGCACCTTAAATAATTACCCTGTGTCCCTGATAATCATGGTCTTCAAGTACATGGAAAAGTCTTATTTTGGTGCCAGTCCTACCTAATTCTACAACTGAGAAAGACTGGCAATGACCAGGAGGCAAGAGAAGGTCTGGGAATACAAAGTCAAATTAAACACAGAGAGAGGAGTGTTCCTCTTAGCTGGCTCCCTGTGAATGGATAGCTTCTCTAGCAGCTGTTCTCCTGGTAAAAACAGTGACTGCAGTCACTTCCTATTAATAGAAATAAACTTTAGTCAAATCCCATATCTGTATGCTGATCAAGATGTAACTCATGACTTAAAATGCCAGAAACAACCTTGAGATTAAACAGAGGTACAGAAAGAAGATTTGTGTTTTAACACCTTTTCTGTTCTTCTTTTCCCTTCCTGATTGTGGTGACACACAATCAAAAGAACAAGGATTAAAAGGGAACATAATTTAAATGCCATATTTTAAACGGACCAGCTAGGAATGATACAGTTGTTCCTCATAGCAAAGTGCATGAGAGACTTATCTCCAAAAATCTTTGTCAGAAGCCTTTGATGTTTTTTTAGTCACATCATGAGCTTGTGGGAAAGGCCAGGACGAGCTGAAGCAAAACTGCATTTCTCAGGGCAACCTAGGCACTGGT
This sequence comes from Eulacestoma nigropectus, assembly GCA_013397775.1. Lineage (NCBI taxonomy): Eukaryota > Metazoa > Chordata > Aves > Passeriformes > Eulacestoma > Eulacestoma nigropectus. The sequence continues at coordinate 740,955 of VZTE01001407.1, read as the reverse complement.
CTGCCATCTGCCTGGGAAGACTGACAGAGCACGGTGCAGTCCTGCCAAGCTGGGTCTTCAGCACCTTACTTCCCTTGCCTCCCATCAGAAAGGAGATGATCAGCAGCTGAAGAAGGAAAAGCACTCATGCACAGAAGAAATTTTCTCACTGGCACTTGCTTAGAAACCAGTATTTATGCTGTCAAATTCGGCATTGGTGGCCCACAGACACAGGAGTTTTAATCTCTTCTTTCTCTTGTGCATTGTACACAGAACAGCTCTAGTAAGAGCCATTTCCCTATTCCGTGTTGTGTTTTAAAGTGGCATCATGGAGGGAAGTGAATTGCTGCACTATTACTCAAAAAAAGGTACAGTCTAGCAATTACAAAAAAAATCATAGGATCAATATCAGCTGGGTCACAGCGATACACTTGTGGAACAGCTCAGAGTGATGTATTTGTGGGCTCACAGAGCTAAGCGGGGATAACTCTAACAGTTATGACAAAAATACTAGCCTTCCCCTTCCTTGTTGGAGGGCAGGAGTCCAAATACACGATATCCTTTTGTAGAACAATTCTCACGCTGATCAGCCATTTTCTTGGTGCTTTTGCTCTTGATGGATGGCGAACCAGGGCCAAGCACAGAAATGGGCTGTAGCATCACCAGTGACAGGGGACATGGCTTCCATAACTTTATCACTGCACTTTCCAGCATGATCTACAGGAGTCTGCCTCAAGCAACACCCAACCAGTTCCTGTCTGATCAGACCAAGGCAGGAGCCTGGTGCCCACAATACAATCACGCGGTCCAAGTCTGAGGACTGGGAAAAATTCATGTTCAGAATCATTATCCATACCCCAAAAGCATGAGAGTCAAAAAAAGAGAAAAGAGTGGAGCTGATACAATTAATTTCCATTTTTCTGACTTTTATATATATATAAATAGTTTTTTTTATGTATATGTATTTACATAAATATGATAAAAATAAGGCCTGTTTATTGGTAGAAGCTTTTTCATTTCCAGTGACAGTCCTAAAATTTTAGGAGTCAGTTTTTCTCCTGAAGTATATTTATGACTATGTACAAGTTAAGCAAACATTTTCATATAGACCAAATCATTAATTAATTTAATTAATTAATTAATTTAAACATTATTTTCCCAAACTGTATTTTGTCCCTGTGCATCCTTTGAAGACTTTTGAAAACCACAAAAATTGTTACAGTTTATGAGGAAATAATTTTAGGTTGCTAAAATACAGCTAGAACCAAATACTTTAGGAAACTTTAAGAGAAGACTATTTGTTCATACCTAGACATGGAAGCGAAAGCAAATGACACATGAAATGAAGAGACAGACTCTTAAGTGATGTAGTTCTGAATATCCAAATATAGACAGTTTTCAGCATTAATTTTTTGATGCGGTTTTGCTTTTTACTATAATTTTTTTCAGGTGCAACTTTTGAGGGTTAAGTCCATTTTTAAAATTTATTTCTTAATAATGGTGTCAGAAATCAGCCTATTGACCTCATTTAATCAACTTAGTCCTGGATCATGTTCTTAAGGGTAACTTGAAATAGTCATATTATTATGTTTCCCCAGTAACTTCCTCTGAAAGTGCATTTTATTCCTTTCACTTAACTAACACAACTAATCCTTGTTAATGATATTTAATGAGCCACACAAGTATGCCCTAGAGTGGAGCAGACTCTCTGCTTTAAAAACATGATCTTTTCTTATTTTTTTACTGCAGAGGTAAATTGCCCACTTTAAGGAAAAGTATAAATATCTCAGAGCCAAAAGTTTAAAAAAAAAATTAAAAATGTTATTGCAGGTTTCTAAATTTGAAACAGAGGCCTAAATGAGTACCCTTTTAAATTATCCTTCTATTCAGATTGCTATAAAGAAATCTTTAATTTAAGATGTCCAACTCATGGGTATGGATAGCAATATTCCCTACGTGTCACTTTATTGTGAGAATCATAGATAAAATTGCTTTTACTTCTATCCATTTGCAATGCTGCAACTCCAACAACAAGCTAGTTGTGGTCAAGGACCATGCCCCACTTTGCTAAATGTTCTATAACCACCCAGCATAGCACATATAAATGCTGCAGAGTTTATCATCCAAAGTAAAAGTAAGAGGAGAGAGACAGACGGGCTGGTGGAGGAGAGCTGGTAAATGGGCAGCACTGCTCAACGTGAGATGAAGGAGTAACAGCACATCAGCATCCTCACTTTGCCAATTTTGGGGGGTTTGTTTTTCTTGTGCTTTTTTCAAGATATCAAAGCAAAGGAGTTTTAATGAGGGTCTGAAGGAGAATAATGAGGTATTTTTGCAGATATCTGCAGGGTGTTCCTCCTCACTCAAAGGGGCAACATGTACAAAGACACTGAAAAACTAGTGAGCAATGTAAGTTGGCATCTTAGTTATTTTGAAACAAAAGGCCCCGATGCTGACCTCATTTAGACTGGTGAAAGCTGTCTCTTGTGAAGTCAATGAAGTCCCTGTAGCATAAAATTAGTCCTGGATCACAATCTGCCAGAACTGTCTTTCAGAAGCCTTGGTGACCACTGAAACAATATCCTAAAAATACTTTCAGCTCATTTTTGCATTTACTGTAAGGTCTCTGTACATTTTTCTGCCACTAAAGAGGGTCTTGAAAGTGCATGCTTGTTAACTGTATGACAGAAATGTGTAGCAGATCCTAATGCAGACAAGAATCTGACCACTTTGGTTTAAATATTTTAAACATACATGTGTATATGTTTCTATATGAACAAATATACACATACATGTATACACATACATACATATATATGTATGTATAAACAAATGCACACATATGCATTCCTCTTCAGTCTGACATAGAGGGAGACAACTTCATAGTCTGGTTAGAGACAATTTTATATTGAGAAGACTCGTTATCTCATTTCCCATTTTTAAAAACAGCTCTCTGAGTGACTTACACATAAATCATTTAGTATATCTCTGTAAAAGACTATCCCCAGAAGGAAGGCTTCTACTACTTTTGCTAGCACTATGCATGTCACGAGAAACTTAAGGGAATTAAATACTTAGGAGTCATTCGACTTTAGATGCCAATGGTATCTAAATTTTCAGGTTGTTCCTGAAACCATCTAGAAGCCTAGGGCTCACTAAATTGAGACTCAGCTCTCCATGTCCATCATCTGTTCCTTGTGGGCTACTTGAACTCAGGCTGAAGTCATACCACCTGCATATGCCTGTGGTATTTGATATCACAGCCCTTCTGCAGGGTCTCTCAGGCTATCTTACTTAATCCAGAATGGGTCATGTGATGCTTCTTAAAGGACAGGAATGATGTATAAAACCAGACACAAATGTCAGGAATTGACCACAGGACATGTAAAAGCATCGTTCCCTCTGCTCTGACATACTGGGATATTCCTTCATGGAAGCTTCATCATGAGGGCTCCAGAGCTGGCCCAAGGGACATGTGTCAGGAGAGCTTTGTGGACTGGCTATGAACCAGGCCTTGGGCTAGCCTTGGGGCGGCTCCTACCCTGTGGTGCTGATACAGGCACTAAGCTATATTGCGCACCTCTCCTCACAGGGCTAGTGTGTGATTAGGGCTGGCAGAAGTTCTCAGCACAGCAAGTCTAGTTTTGGAATGAAGGTTCTGCACAGAGGAAGCCCTGGCTTTCTCCCTCTTCCTAAAGCTCCCACCACTGCCCCAGTTCTGTTCCCCATTCCCTACCAGTTCAGTCCAGTGGAAGAGCACCAGAGGAATCAAACAACACTGTCTTATTTGGAAAGAGTATAGGAACTAAAACACCAACATAAATTCAAAAACCCAACATTAACTTAGTTCTGGCATCCAAGTATTGCAAACGACATTACAGGTAAAATACAGATTTGGTTCTGCAAAAGTCCAACTGATTTATAGCAAATTTGGTGAGGAAAATAATTGAGAATTAGATTTTTGCATGCAAGATTGTTTTGCTAACAGAAAGAACATAGTTTAAAAAAGTAGGAAGCCAAAAGTTACTATTCCTAAGTAAGTGTCTCTCTTTATATGCAATTAAAGTATGTTAACAACTGCCACTTTATAATTAACATATTACTTTTAATCAGAACAGTATATACAAGACAAATTCTATATATTTTTTCTTTAATATATTACCAATCTTGCCTTATAAAACATACTTCATTTCACCATTTGTGAAACAGAAACATCAACCAGTGGCAGGCAAAAGGAATTATAGCCCTAATATACAACTTGCACAATAGCCCAACCACTTGCAGTAAAGTTTGTACCAGCTATTGTAATTGCTGGGTTCTCCCCTAAGTTATCCATTTCTGCTTCATGAACCACCAGTGCCATTTCTGATTTAATAACTGTATGTAGAGAAAGAACCATGAAATAAATCATATGAAAATCCAGCTTTTGTTTTGCTTTTAAACTTTTGTTGACTTACACAGGAAGCGGACACAAAGTATTTTAACTGTACAGCTACCTTAGTCTAGAACAAAGATCCCACTGATATCAGCTCAGTTTATATCCTATAGAGATCAGAATTGGTACACAGCCCATAGAGGGTTTATAGACCCTCACACCACTTTTGAAATGAATGGCATGCATAAAATTATGATCCTAACTAATCTGTCTGCAGAAAACCACTGGCTGATATATACAAACACTTTACTGAAAACAAGTCTTGGTCAAATTTTTCATTTAGAAAAAAAGGTAAAATAGAAGAAAATAAGATGGGGAGTCTTCACTTGAGTAAGCACACATAGAAAGTCAGAATTAGCCAGCTACATTCTAAATTACCAAAAATTTAAGGTGTAACCTCACCTGCTTTGTGTCATCTTTAAGCAGCCTTTAAGAGACCTATCTGTAACCTCTTTCTGGAGCTTATTATCCACCTTGGGCACAGTTTCTTTCTTGTGACAAATCAGTGTATAATTTTTGTCATCGTTGTTTGCCCAGAAAGTACCACCTGATGTCTCGTAGCGTATACAGAATTCCACCTTAACTCCATCTTTCTGGAAAGGAGGCACCAAAGAAATCTTAAAGCAAAATTGATCCGTTTCACTACCACAAGAATTAGGCATGAACTCTGCAAGGATGTCGTAATAACTGAGCCAGTTATTCAATGTCATTCGAACATACACCTGTTTTTCAAAGGACACATTGAGAACTCGTATAATGCCATTCATACAGGTAATCCCAGGCAGGAGAACGACTGACTCCAACATTACTTTCTGCTCTCGCACTTTTTGTAAAAGTTCTTCTTGAGAAGCAGGTAATGTAAATTGCTGGGAGAAAAAATATTCATCCTGAGGGAAAACTTCATCTTCTGTGTCATTTTCTTGTCCTGTATTAGGAAATTCCCAGATATCGAACTCTTTAACAGACACAAGATCAAACCCAAATGCATCAGCAAACGAAACTCTTCTTGAGATGTTGGTGGGAGTATCTGCCTCCTCTTCCTCTGAAGCTGAAGAATTCCGTCTTCGGGGACGCGGGGAGAAACGAAGTTTAATGTCAATATTAACATCTTCGTCCTCTGAAGTGGAATCATTTCCAGTGGGGACTTTTAATAAGTTAGCCCTGTTAACCTGACTAGGTCCTTCAAAAGACTCCATTGGGCTCTCTGATATAAACTGAAAGAGAACTGTACAACTAGTAGCAGCTGATATTTGAGATACTATGATTTAAAACAAGGATTAATGTTACAGTTGACATTGCAAAAGGGAGTCAGGTCTATTAATAGATGCTATGGTGTGTGAGCTATGTTGGCCTTTCTCCATCTGACAGTATTAGATGTTACAATTTCAATGATACATTTCAAATATTGTATTCCCTATTTTTATGTGGCTCTGTGTGCTAAGAAGAAGAACAGTATTTTAAAACTGACTTCTTTGCACAGTTAAATTGCACAAAGCTATTTTAAGATGATCAACTTACGTTGCACAAAAAAATCATCATATTGCACTAATGAGGAGCTATTCATCTCTGATTAGGATGTATACTTCATCGTGTAAATAGTTTCTACACTGATAAAATATTCCTATATTTATTTTCAAGGCCGTTTTTGCAATGTTTTCAGATATAAAATGCAATGTCACGTTCTGCCCCGACTTTATACCACGCTGACTCAGTGAGCCAGATACTAGGACTATGCCAGCTTCTTCTAGCTAAGGACTGGCCATCACAACTTCAATGAACCAGGAACAGAATAAGACATTGAGGTGAGTACACTGGAAATCAACTTGTAACATTGTAAATATGGCTGAGTTCACCATTAATTAGATTATGAAGTCATCTCGTGCTAGATTGCATTTAGCATCATCCAGCCAAATGGAGAGAAAAGCAACTGAAAGAGTTAAATTAGGTAGCCAGCTCTGAAACACAAACCTGTTTCACACAGCTACAAACAGGAGGAAGAAAGATACTACACTTCTTAAAGGGTGTTCAACCTTTGTGCAGGACATCTTCCCATGATATGAAATGAAACAGTGGCTTCTTAATCAACTTATTCAGTTAGCATTTGACTTTCACTTTTATGGCATTCCACGCATGGAAAGATTCTCTCTTTATAGAACAAAGATCTTGAACTCAAAATGTCACCTTTTTCCATCACATTATTTAACATTTCCTATTTCCCTTGCCTATCTCAAAGGGTAAGGCTACACTGTAATCTAATAGTACAGTACAAGTTAAGATATATAGCAAGACTATCTTGAAATTAACCATGCCAGAGACTGACAGCATTAGTAACATCATCACAGATTTCAGTACAGGTTAGAAATGTAATCTTCATTCAGGACACTTTGAAGCCTTCCCCTGTTGTTACAGTCTCACTGGTAACTTTAAAGCTCATCTGGATATGTCTATTTCCAGACAATAAGGTAAACTGCATCTTACCGCAAATCATCTTTTCTGATGAAGCATCCTCCCCACACCATGAGAACACCTCCAGGTCTTACCAATGCTCCATCAAAACCCTTTAATAGCCATCCCACCTGCTATTGTAAAAACATTCCTAATTCCCTAACCATACTTTGAGACAATGAAGACAGAAGAGATTTTAAAAATAGCTTTCTACCATAGACTGCATAACTCCTACAGTCCAGGGATGTTACTGACTTCGAGCAAGTGCCTTACAATGCAGTATTTTTTAACAAGGGTCAACTGTAAAAACATGCAAGACTTCTTGTTTAAATACAGACGGTAGTGCTATCCAGTCATGTTCATGACTGCCTAAGAAAGGAGTGAGATCTCCAGAACTTCTCCCACAGAAGAGTCCGGAGTCTTTCTCAGTAGGACCCCAGAAGCACCATGTCTACCTGCTCCCACCTATGGCTCTGCACAGAGCTTCAGAGCTGATTTGCTACCTGCATATTTTGACTTTGTAGTGTGTGAATTACGCACACTTTGGAAAATGAGACGTCTTACTCTAATAGGAAGTCAATTTCTTCTGTCAACATAATCTAAGAAAATATTACTGTGGTAATTATGCTAACAAGGAGAATTTATTTATGACACTGTTAACTTATTAGTTACACCTGTTTCTATGAAAAGCTGTTTCCTCTTTTGCATTCTGTATACTTCTTACAAAAAGCTACACAGACAAATGCAAATGGGAAGGTAACTTCCCCGGTTAACCGTGGTGGGACACGGAGGCTAGAGATGTGGGCAAGAGGAGGGCTGCCAACCTACTGTGCTGGGGTGCGTCTGGGACCAAGGCAAGCTTTGAGAATGGATTCATTTCTAGTTGAAAATTGAAGGAGAAAAGCAGAAAAAGAAAACTCATGGAAACCAGTATTGCCTCTAGACTGCATGAAAATAGGTTAAAAAATGGTTAAGGAGGGTTTTGATTTATTGATTACTGTTGTTGTAATTTTTCTTTTCTTAATGCTTGCTGAAACCAGTGATGTGTCTTGGCCCAGTCCAGCACTAATACAGTCAGGGAGAACCTCTCCATTGGCTTCAGCAGCTATTACACTAGATACTATGCCCAATCTAACAAACAAATCACTATATTCCACCATGCTGTGACAAGGACTACTAAGGAAGGAAGGATTGGTGGCAGAATGTTCTGAAAACAAAGACATATTCAAAGACATATTTTTGTTTAGATCAAGTACTGTCAGCGACATTAATTAATGGATATTATTCTGTACCTCTCTATCCATCTTGCCATTCACTCAGTTCAAATCCTTTACTTCTGTCCTGGGTGTAAATAAACACAGGAGATGAGAAACAAAGTGTTTTTTTTAGCTTAGTCTAAGTACTACTACTGATCGACAAAGTCTTCAGTCTTGTGACATTATCTAGCTAGAGAAAGAGAGTGTACTTAGTAAGGGCAGTTAAAATAGGAAACAGAAAAAAGTTGTATAAGCGATAATATGAAAGAGGGAAAAGATTCTGCCTTTGTGCAAGAAAGAAATACCAATGGTTATAAGGAGGGAGACCAACAAGCACAACTGGGAACAGAGGTAGGCCACATTCGTGTTGAAAACAATTTCTTATCTACAAGCTTCATCTTCAGTGCAGAGGAGAAGAGGTTTATGTCTGTTCTCCATTTAATATAGTTCTTGTCTGAACAGTTTGCATTGAGTTAAACTTTTCATAAGAGTCCACATATTTTATCAAAAATGTATACAGAGTTACACCAAATCAAGGATAGATATACATATGAGGATTGCATTAACACTGTGAAAATAGTATAATGAAAAATAATATCATTTGTTCTCTGCATCTTTCAAAATGGTGTCCTAAAATACCTAAATCAGACAACAGAGTACCTACTACCTTTCAAAGTGTAACAGCAGCAAGTCATTTTAAAACATTTTAATGGGCCAACTTCTTTAATGACTTCTTTACTGAAGCCTCATTCCTTAATGGTTTTGAGCACATCAAAACCAAATGTTGAATCAAGACAAATGGTTTCCAGGTGTTCTTAAACACTGTTTAAGTAACAGTGGAAACAACAGGTAAAATTAAGAATGTGTAGAAAATAAGACAGCTCTGTGTGGATTAGCGTCTCTACTGAACAGCATAGTAAACATTAGAGGGAAAAAATATTACAGAATTAGCAGGCTTTGGACCTAAATAAACACACAACAGAGCAACAAAAACTACAGTCAAACGTTTTTGTCAGATCTATTATTAGCACTGACCAGTTGATCTTTCTTTGCCTTCACTGGAAGAAAAGAGGCTGTACCATTCTGCATTCAGTGGAAAACAATTATGTCTTAAGCATGGACTAAAGATGAGCGGTATAAAATCTGGTTCCACTTGGCTTCGTAACAGTGTATTCCCCAGTGCCCTAGAAATCTGCACTTCTTCAGTGAATAGTATGAGATGTATTACTTTCTGCACTGCTATTAAATAAATCTATTGAGATAAGGCATAAATACATTTTCTGTTCTAGCTGACTGTTGAATGGTCAAAAGTGCTGAACCAGAGGTAGAAGACAAATTTTAAAGGTTATATACTTTAGAAAGAAACATTGATGGCATATTTTGAGAGGTATTTCGAAACAGCAATTAATTCTGAAAGTATGTAGAGCTAAGGAAGAAAAGACAGTATTACACTTAAGCAATATTTTCTTTCTAAATTCCATATGACTGTAGTTAAACATCAGTAATAAAGGCTGAGTGAGGACAAAGGCTGCCTTCAATTGTTTTCTGCTCTTTGTTACAGACTGTATGCACTGTCAGACTTTTTAACAAAACTTTGTCCTATGACTGCAACTATTCTACTTTGTGACCCAAAGTAGAAACAAGACTACTCCCTAAAACGTGTGCTTGCTTTCACAGTACCAAGCAGAAAAATTGCAGGCTTTGTAAACATATATATAGAAAAGAAACAGAATTATTTTAAGGGGATAGCCTGGATTCAAAGCTAAGATACTGAAAAAACTCTCTTTAACCTAAATTAAGGATAGAGGAAAAAAGCAATCCTTGTACAGTGAAAATTCAGAACAGATGACATTACTGGAATAGAATTTCCAAACGCTCTGTTATCCTCATTCCTCTTTTCAGGAATACATCATTTACTGACAAATTTACAGGATAAACTATTTAACTAGTCTGGCTGATAAAGCCAGTCCCTTTTCTTTATGGTGCTTTGTGGGAAATCTCAGATTTCTAAGCATGTAGTGTTTTAGCAGCTTTGTAGAGAATGTGGCAACAAAAAATGGTGCATTAATAAGGTGTGTGCAGACATTTGAAGAGGAATCTGCCTTCCTGGGTTGGAAGAAGTCTGCATAGTAAGAATACACAGTATGCTTTCCCTGTCTCTCATTCTTCTTTTCAGATAGAACTGGACATTGAGCCAGCGAAGGTTGTTCCTCTAATGTAAGAGCTTTGCAGACATTTCAGACAGTGACAAGAGTGTTCCCACAAAGAATAAGGATAAAACACCAAACTTTTTTAAGGAATCTTCTTTTGGGCAAAGAGAGGTATTTTCATCTTTAATGATAAGACTCAGAGGAAAATAAAAGCTAACTCCAGAAATAATGTGGAGAAAGAAGGAACAAGCAAGGCACCCAGAAGTATGGGATTAATATTTTCCTTGATGACATATCTGATAAACAAAAATCATGGTCTTGGAGATCAGGACTTTCAGCCTTCCAAATGTAGGGGTTTTTTTCTCACCCTTTTATCTTTCATTCCCTGTAGAATCTTTCTTTACTTACTGAAAGAACCGTTCATCTGTTCAGATATGGAGTCCTTTCAACACCATTTTTTTCTTATTTAGGATTTGAGTTGAAGTATCATGCTTTTGACATTTGGGCATTTACTGCATTTAAATTTCTAATTCTTCAGATTGGCTCCTTTTAATAACTTAAGTCTCCTCAGTTTCTGAAAACCTGTCCTTAAAATTGGAAACTGTAATAAGATTTTCCTGATTCTTAATTTAATTTGAATATTTGTAAGCACTCAAAATCTGAGTTCTGTGCCTTGTCCTTCTTTAAAATTCTTCAATTTAAAACATCACTACTAAAATAGCAGAACATGTGGTTGATTCTGTGTTTCTTTCTTGGAGCTATGGGGAAAGGAACACACAGTCCTTGTCACAGCGAGCAGTGTTTGTTCTCCAGTCTACAACTGCATTGTTCCATAAAAACACAAATTTCAGTAGAAATAACCTAATATAGAAAAATTGGTATTCTGAATTGAAATCAAGGGTTTTTATATTATTATTATTATTGTAGGAACCCCTTTAGGTATAACCTGCTTAAAGTTGCAGCAACAGAAATGGCATGATTGTAATAAATAGTCTAATGTGCCAGATCACACATTTCAGAGATTATCTCAATAATTTCTGTCATGATTTGGCAACCATTCAGCTGCAAATAAGAGAAGAGGAGAACAAACTGGGTAAATTAGTCACCAGAAGGTTATGAAGAACTACCAGTAACAGAAAGATCATGGCAACTTTAGGATGTTCCAGGCAGGCAATTTCTAGTAGGGATAGAGCAGGTCAAATGAATGCCTTCAAAAGAAGTGATTGCTGAGACTGAAGACCAAGAAAAAACAGTTAAACAACTCATCATGTCATCACTAGGAATTTTGAACAGCCAAGGCTGTTAAAATACCATGTACATCCCATTCACAATGATTACTGGAAAAGGGTTCTATTAAATCTTGTAAGTAAGCAGGCGGCAATTCTACTCTGGCACAGAAATATTAAGTAACCCATGTGACCTATTATGAGTCTTGTTTTCTAATCTAAAAACATCAGGCTACCAACTGAAACCTCGGTTGGTCGATTTGAAACCCTAAGACAAGGCTTACAAGTGCCCCATCAAGATGATCAGTCAGGATATGAAGTTCAAAGTCAGGAGGAAAGGGATCATTTTAATGGATACCCTAATGTCCGTCTCTCTTTGACAGAACTAGCATCTGAAGAGAGCAACCAAGGGTTATTTTCATAAAACATAAGAACCTGAAAAACAGTATCAACTTCAGCCTTGTAAAGTTAAATCTTTGATGCCATTGTTGATGCCTCAAAACACAGACCTCATTTGTGAATACCTATTTTGAACATCAAAAGTGATCCAAAAGAAGAAAATACATCCTCTTTCAAAACTTCCACCATGTTGTTTAATTTTGCTTTAGAACATATTTCAACATATTTAATAAACTTCCTAGACTAATCTTGTGAGCTCATAGAATCATTGAATCATAGAAAGATTTGGGGTTCCACCCCACTGTCATGGGCAGGAACACCTTCCACTAGACCAGGGTGCTCAGAGCCCAATCCAACCTTGCCTTGAACACTTAAGGGGATGGAGTATCCACAACTTCTCAGGGCAACCTTTTCCAAGATGAGATGACTTTGTTTTCCTTAACAGTGACAGACCGCAGGAGGCTGAGGGCCATGTCAAAGTTCAAGCAACAGTTTGTGCTTTGAGGATGACAGAGCACAGAACTCTCTGACTCTGAGTGGTAATTGCTCCCTCAAGTGGTTTCTTGGGTTGGCAGAACTGGTCACTTGCATACTCAGCATGAAAGCTAGTTGCTATCAGAGAGTTAGTAAGAAAAAAAGGGGGGCAATTTGTGTTCGGCTTTTTTTTTTATTTTTTTTTTTTTTGCTTTAATTCAATTTCATCAAGAATAGCTACATTGCAGGTATGAAATTTGATAGGTAGTTTCCTTTCACACAGTACTTTCTATTAGAAGGTAAAACAAATGTTTATTGTACCAAATACGTTTGACTAAGTGTAGAACACAGGAACCAACATGTTGGTTTCAATTTGTTCTGCATATCACTGGACAGTCTAATCCTTTCGCAACTCTATCTGGGCACCATAAATTTCTCATTAATCATTATGTTTCAATGGGGAACACTGAAGGGTGTTTTCTCAGATTATAATGAAGTGAGAGGCTAACGTCATGGTCTGTTTATCTTCATACTCAACATAGTATAATTATTTTGTATTTTTTTTCATTCAGCTAGGACTTGCACCTTGACTTTTGTAAACATAGGCAGTTTGGTTTTCATAGTTAAGGATGTTGACTTAACAGAGTATAAAATAGAAACCTGGGTACATGAGAGCAGCACATTTAAAGTCCAACTTTTGTCTCTCCTGCTGGTTATATTCAGTGGACCAATAATTCAACTGGCTACTTGCAGTAAAATATCAGAACGCTTCAAATAAATGCTGGGTTCCAGACTGCTATAATGAGTGAAGACTCTTCTGAAAACAATGAAGGAAGTCTAGACATCTGTACAGTAGGAGAAGAAGAAAAAGGAAAACTGGCCCAAAGGATTACACCCCGAATTCCCGGCTCTCACATACATGACAAAAAGGGTCTTCCTGTGACTGCAGATGAAAGAAGATTTCTGGATAAACCACCTCTGTCGTATATAGCTTTGATTGCAAAGGCGATACTTTCTTCCCCTACAAACAAACTGAAATTAGCTGCTATCTACAAATATATTGAAGATAATTTTCCTTTTTACAGGAACAAAGGTCGAGGTTGGAAGAACAGTGTAAGGCACAACCTTTCACTAAATGATTGTTTCATCAAGGTGGGAAGATGTGAGGATGGCAAAGGAAACTACTGGAGTATTCACCCATCAAACTTAAATGACTTTGCTCACGGGGACTTCAGGCAACATCGAAGGTCACGAAAGCGAGGGTACCAAAAGGAGGTAGAGCACTGCCTTGCTGTGAATTACATCATGCCAGGGAGACACAATTCTTCCTGCTCAGCACCAAGTTGGCTTTACCAAACACATTATTTTCTGGACCCACTGTGGAAAATTCTGTATGCTGACAGACTACAGTTTGTGCATGAATACCAAAAGTGGAATGTAAACAGTGATTTAATCATGGGGAAATTTTCACCTCAACTACAGACTGATAAACCACATGGCACTTCTGGGGACTGGTTTTATGGATCTCCTGCCACTTCAGTTATGCAGCAGAATATTTTCCTAAATATTCAGCCGGGTTTCTCTAATTCCCTTTTATTCTTTTCTCAAAAACAGCACCAAAGTGAAGCATTCAGACACATCTGTAAGTACTAGAAAGTATTCGAAATGCAGTAACTTCACAGGCAGCTTGGGACTCTGTCAAGATATATGTTGCACAGTTTTGAACTTTTGTATATGTTTAAAGACAGCAGAAGAGCTTGCTTACTTATATAAGCCAGTGATTATCCATGATTATTACCTAGGTGTATTAGCTTCAAAACCCTAACAATGAACTTTTATCTGCTAGTCAATGGCCATGCATAGATTACTTTAGTATAAAAGTAAATCCATTCACACTGACTGCCCAATGAAATTATTTTTAAATTGTTCTGTGTTAATCATATTACTGTATACTACTGTTCTATTGGATTCAAATTAATACACATGTATGTGTATTTATAACTATATATTCAAACATGTACAACCATGTATTTACTTTTACATTATACCGAATAGGAAAGATTAATACAGTTTTACTTTGTCATTTGAGAACATCTTTGAAATGCTGCTTGTCACCTCCCATACTGCTGACAATACTGAATTATTCTTCTACTCATTTAATATTATACATTGGTCAGTACTCACTTGGCACTATTAATCCTGATGCATTGTATTGATCCAAAAAATCTCTGTACATTCATATATCTTTAACTGTTAAGTTGGATACTTGTTCTTGTTTAAATAATTGTTCAGATTAATAAATATTCCAAGTGAAATAGAATTGCAATATTATCTAAAATGTTTTTAAGTTCAAATCTACTCTTTAAATGCATGGCCACATATTACTTAACCTACTTAAATGATTACTTAAACGCAATACGACTAATTACGAGTTTACCCACTAGCTGGGTATAATCCATTTAAGAAATTTTCATTTTTTGGATATTTTCACTTATTGCTTAGGCTTATATCTATATTTTTAGTTTACACAGTCATACTTATGTACATAGCTACAGAGTACATAATGTTATAAAGTGCTCACTTAAATACATTTTTAAAATGTATGTATCTACACAGCAACCTCCTGGTAGCAGAAACTTTTGAAGTTTCACATGGGGAAATGCAAAAAGCACTACTGTGACAAACCCAGGTGTGCTAAATTATAAAACTAGAAGAACTTCCTTTGAAACACTTGCTCACAGAAAATGCAGATTGAGGCACTGCAGTGCCTCAGTCATGAAATGTCCTTGTGTGTGGACAAAGAGAAGTGGACACGGGTGGGGAAGGTGGGGTGAAGGGGCTAATCGGATGGGGAGACTGGCTAGAGGGAATAGAGATAACTGGAGTTGGGACAAGGAGCTTGGACACGTTGATCAACATGTTGTGAGAAGCCTAAGGAAAACAAATTGTGAATGCTAGGCAATTATAACCAGAGGAGAATGAAAGCTAGGGATAAGAGTCAGGGCAGGTTTGATGAGTAGTATGCGGGAAAAGTCTCTGCCTGCTATAGTTTATGTATTGGATAAAATTAAATATTCATAGTTCTTTAGCTGTCAGCAAATTACTTTAAAATTACACAAGAGAACAAGTTACTCCTGTTTGTTCTCACTGGGCTTACTTGGCAAAGCTTGTGAAGTACACCTGAGGATATTCCTAGAATGACACAGTGTCATTTGACTTCATCTTCCCTGCTAAATGAGAGTTGAAGGGTATTAAAATGTACAACATGACACTCTGCTTGAGCTAATGTGACCTATCACTTACCAGGTTATCCTTTAAGCCTGAACTAACCATTTTAGTTTGCTTGGGAAAAAGAACTGTATTTTACCAGATTAGTGACAACGGTGGAAATGCAGCATATACCAGTCCTTAGGCACGCTTCCAGATCTTCGTTCCAGTTTCCTGTGGGAATGCAATAACAGAAACTCATATGAAGGAGAAGACATTCTTCTGCTCAGATGCTCAGATTTTATTTGAAGACCACTTTGAAATAGTTTTCATACCACTAGTGATACACGTACCATAGAATGAGAACTCCCATCTTAGATATTTCCACTATGATTATGTAGCTGTCAGTATGCTTTCTTATGTTTTTTGTTTTATTCAATGTGTTAACTTTTTGTTTGTTTGTACAGCACATGCATGACACATTCTTTTCAAGAGGATTCTTCTCAAGTAATAAGCAACTATTTATTTTGTCGTCATCATTCAGTGGGTATCCATTGCTTTCTAACTGTGCATAGTTCAAACACTGCTCTGAATACAAAGTTACTCAAACACTACTACATTATTATCCTTCAAAGCCATAATATATTTTACTCTCAAAATAACTCGAGAGATGAGGAACATTTTGAAGCACAGACCTAAAAGTCTGAGGTCAAACATACACATTCACTTTGGACATCAAGTTTGTCACATCACTGTGTAGCACTTTTTGTTCTCAAAGCCCAGCAGCTGAGCTCCCGTTGCCCTGGCTTTCAGCTCTGAGTGTTCAGAATCTTTCCAAGACACAAAGCAACATGGAGACAAGTGACCATCTTGATAAGTTTGGTTTTGATAACTTGTCCTGCAGCAGATGAAAGAGGCAAATCCGTATCTCCAAGGCAAGCTGCAACTGCCATAATATAGAAAACACTGTTTCTTCCTCTAAGCCCCAACAGTTTGAAGTTATTTAACAAACAATACTCATAATTTCCTCATTGCACAATTTTAATTAATATAGACAAAAGGTCCAGCTTGGATATGAAATATGGCAAAACACCAGATTTTTTCATACAATTACAGGCACTACTTTAATGCCTAATGCCTTCAACTCAGGTAAGGGCTAAGTTATGAATACACTATTTAGACAAGATGCCATTTTTCCCCTGCCCTAGCCTCTGAAAGCTTGGTACTGCAATCTTAATAATGTTTTTTTCATTTCAGCTGAAGGAGTAATTTTGTGATGAAAATGTCAAAGTACTAATTTGCAAACAACTTGAAGTAAAAATTTCAAAGCAGTAAGAAAAAAATCAAGTTGTGTATTTTACCTGAATTCTAAACCCCCAAATACACTTAGCATGGAGGAAAAAAAAAAATTCTGATCTTGAAATATAATCCTCTGATTAGGGAAGACATGAGATTTCTGATACAGGAAATTACCATTTAATGAAAAGACAGAAATGTTCCTGAAAATTAAACAGATTAATTACATGCTTGTACAGGAATTTATGAGGCAGTACTTATGGTGTAAGAGACTCCCTTACAAGCAAAACCAACAGTTACAGATGCTGAATTACAAAAATTCCAACAAGAACACAATATCTAAAAACTGCACATTGACAGCTTCAGCATTTTCCAGCTGAAATGTATTACTGGGGTTGATAAAAATGTCAGGAAGTCAGAATTTTAGCATTTTGACTATTATCCACTGTTATACCCATAAATAAGACAGAGGTCATCTTTTTACAGAAGATCTACTTTAGGAGTCCACAGATGCAATGCCAGCGTATGATATAAATAGCCGGGATGGAGGTCACATATGCTCTCACAAATAAAAATTGTCAAATTGCTTTCATCTTCTTTCTGCACTAAATAAAATTTTGAACCATATATTAGCTAAAACTTCCAATAAACTATCCCTTAATGAGGAGCAGTAAGAGAACTGGGCCTGAACATGAGAATATTTTATTCAGGTAACATTATACAGGTAAGAATTTTAAGCCAGATAATAACACCAACTTTGCAGTTGACCTTCACCAGTTTATACAAATATTTATTCTAAAACTTTAAAAAGCACAGAAAGTTAGTATACAGTTTAATTTCTGATACATTTGCTGCCCAGCAAGATTTCTGACTCTGAGACTTGTCCTCTTTCATATTGAAAATAACTGCTGTCCAGGGGCACAAATGAAAACTTTGTAGAAAGAGGAGCCTACAAGCCCTCTAGCCACTCAAACTTACACACACCGACTTATGCTCACTCAACAGTTATCCATTCCTTGTACTTCCTGAACAGGTTATAGAAGACAACCTTTGGAGGCAGCAGAACAGAAATTCTTCATCCATTGTGCTAAAGCTCATGTACATGGATGCATAAAGGATTTGTCAGGTTTGGCCTGTAGTGACACTGTGAGGGAAAAAAAGAAAAGAACGGAAACACGCAAAGCTTCTTTGAGAGTTGGTGTAATGGGAAATGAGATTATGAAAATGAAAATGTCCCAATCACACAGAGAAGATTCAGGATCAATAAAGGACATAGATATGGTTGATTGATTTAAATGTGTCCTCCTGTAGCTAATATTTTAATTTCTTTGAAGTGTAATTTTAATTAAGATCTTCCCAGGTTGGTATAATCTGACCTGCGTATGTTACAAATATGAAAAAAAATGTAAAAAATGTTCCTGATCTATATTATACACGAAAAAGTGATAATCACTTACAAATTTAATTCTTTTTGTGTAAAGGGTAGTGTCATGCCAAATGGATCATGCAGACCTGAGTCAAACTACACGATTTTTGTACCACAAACCAAGTTTTGAACCTCTTGGCCAATACTGACTCCTGACCAGGTGCATCCCATCATGTGAGAAATGTCCTGGGAGAGCCTACTGAAGTGGTTGAAAGCCACCACAGCAGCCATAGACCACCTTGCCTCTGTGATATGTTGGTATAGATGATGTGACTGAAAAAAGTTGGAGGTCAGACTCTCCTGAGACCTTTAAAACTCTTCTAATCTATATTTACACTATGTCTAATAGGACATTAGATATGATGTCCATGAATGACTCCTCTGTGTCTTATCTGCTTCCAGTACAACTGAGGATCTGGTCATCGGCATTAATTATTTCACCCTTTCGCTCTCCTCGTGCTCCTTCAGCATTTACTCTTTCTGTGTCTGTGTTCTCTGCTGTCTTTCAGTTCCAGTCTGAATTTCCCACTTCAAGTTTCCTGTGGCCCTACTCTGTTACCTTCTTATGTATGGCTCAGCTAACACTGTCAGGGAAGAACCCTGGATCCCAATATTCCCAGTTCATCACTGACAAAATGTAGCTTATGTCAACATACTGAAATAAGACTTTAACTCCTGAAAGAACGATGTAGAAAGAAGCTATAGCTACTGATTCTGATTCTACCAACAACCATGAAAAAAAGAACTAATTTCATTGGAAGCAACAGACCATAAGTAAGTAAAACTCAGGCTTGCAGACTTTATTTCTACCATAAGACTATACTGTACTAATTTTCCTGTGTGCCTGACAGCGTTCTTAGCTCCACCTATAGTAAACTTGACTCAATAATAGTTTCTAAAAAAGGTCACGAGAGTGTTTTTACAGAAAACGTATGTCAACTGAATTTGGTAAGCCAGAAGAGTTTACAGAGTTAACCAAGCAATGTTGCACATGAACTGAACTAAGCATATTTTCAGTACAAGACTCATTTTTAGCAGCTCAGTAGTAGGATGTTGAGATTGTTTACCTAATACAGAAACGTTTTTCAGACATTTGAAGTATGTGTGTGTGTGTTTGGGTGTGCACACAAGCACTTGCGCATATTTGAGTGCTCAAAATCTCATCTTTAAATGGTATAACTTTGCAAGAACTTGTAAAATCTATATAAGAGGTACAGCAGGTGTAAAAAGCACATCAATGATGCTCCAGTATTAATAGCTGGTATGCTGGCTGCCTTCACTGCTCCTCATATTCATGACAGAAAAGCTAGATATGTACAGATAATTATCCCATTATCTTAGTAGTACTAACTCAAAGATGAGATTAAAAACTGTAATTCTGTTTAATCCCTATAGCCTGTGACACAATCAAAGAAAAAAGGTAATGAGAATACAACTCGTAAAGTAGAAGCAGAAATAATGTCATAAAGGATACTCCATCAGTTAAAAACTCTAGATGCACATCTGATTGCTGCAGACGAAGAAATCATTGTTTAAAACATCAAGCACCAGGTTCACAGACAATTCCGAAATGCAAAGCAACAAATTAAAGAGCACACAGTAAGAGTCAGAATCAATCAGGACAAAATTTATGTCATGCTTGAAAGCCTTACTAGAATTCATACAGCAATGCTTCAGTTAGTAGATCTTTTGTTAATTGAGATACAACAATACATACCAAAATTTAGTGAGAAATGGCAGATGTGCTACTAGCTGATAATTACTTTGCAAATCGGAATCAAATAATAGCTTTCTAACAATTAGAGTAATCATAGTAATTTTAAGGGTGGAGAGAACAAGGATGATATCAAGTTTGCGATATAAAAAACTGGAATTAATACTTGAATAATCTCCATCATTAATCAAGAAATAAAACCATCTTGCAAGTGGATTTCTTGAGAGCAGTTAATAACTGCCATCACACTTTCCTGAGCCTGCAATCCAAATATAGATAGAAGAATGACTGATATTAGTTGTCTAAAAGTGACAATTCCCTTCTGAGTATCACCAGAGCATGTGACCTGTATAATATGAAGTTTTGAAGTTAAATGATCTTATAAGGAAATAATTCAGCAGCCAGCTTGATGACTATTGTGCATCACAAGCATGGAGACATAAAGACTGGTAAACCTGTTGTACCTTAAGGTAAGATGAAAAAATAATGCTATTTTTTTGGGGGAGTATTTATTTAAACTAAAAATCAAAATTTGTTTTCCACCGATTTCAAAGCATTTAACTGTATTCCTATTATAACCAGAAGATTTAAACCTCAATTTAGAGGAAGATGCACCACCCAACAGGTCACGGGATATTTCCCAGGCACGCTGATCTTCCTGCAGAAGCTGTTCCCTCTGCAAAGCTTTGGAACAGACAGTCAGTAAAAGCTAAACTGGACATTGTATGTTCCTACATCCCAGCAAAGGGCAGCTTCCTGCAAGGAGGGAGGTCTGAAAATGCAGTCCCTGCTGCAGCATGTCTTTCTCTATTTACTCCACATACATGGTAGGTCAGGGGCCAGGTAAGAGATCTTCCTCTGCCTCTCAAATAGGTTTCTTAAACACACCTACAAAGACAGACTCTCACTCCTTCTTTCTCCAATTTTCTTTCCTCTTTTTTTCAGAATATAGTCAAAATGAACACCATTCAGGACAATCTTTTGGTCTTCTAGGCACCTGACTTCTGAATGTTTGAGTGTTAGTAGCCCTGTAGCTTGTCAACAAGAGAATCTAAACAATAGAAAATTAAAAAAAAAAAAGGCAACAAAAACCACTTTGGTCATGATAACTCTGAGAACACAAACTGGAATTTCATTTTTCAAATACATATTTTGGTTTATTTTTTCCTTAATAGCCTGATTCTTAACTTATGGAAGTCAGCTGTAACTTTCGTGCCAATGTAAATGACCATGAAAGGCAGTAGAAAACAGGTGCAATGTGTAACAGCGAATAAATACATTGTTTTACAGACACAGAACATGCCCAAATGCTTTTTTAAAATCTGCCACCAATGTGCACTCTGAAAAACTCCACAGAGACCAATGACAGTTTGTACATTTTGGGTATCTAGCCCTGTGTTTCAGTGACCAGAAGACATCTACTCATATAGAGTGAGAACAGATGCATTAAACTCTGCTGGAAAAAACCAAGGTGCTTGCTAAACCTTTGGAATTAATAAAGTAATCTATTAGCAAATGAAAGCAAAGGCAACTTTCCAGCATCCAACATGCCGGGGAATTGTTTCCTAGAATGGCAGTTTGATGTATGCACATGAAAAGCAACTGGAATGGCTAATTTTTCTAACTGTGCTTCAACAGAATACTGTCACTTGAAAGACCAAGGAAGAAATATGCCCTAACATGGCCAGTGAATATTACTGTGAATTTATGCTGTGATTTCAATAGTACCCTACAAGAGACAAATATTGAAAGAAGAAACAAAATTTTAATTCTACTGGAAAGCAGAATTTTTTTTAAAGTAACTTTTTTCCAGAAAACTGTCACAGCAACTACTCTGAAAACATAACTACCCTTTTGTCTGCAGAATGGTAAACTTCTCTGTAGTATCATAACAAAATACCTAAGACTTTTCCACACTAGTGATTGACTCTTCCAGGCAAAGCACCTATGTACACCTATTGTGAAATAATGGTGTCCAGGATTTACTGAAGAGTGCAAGCCAATATCGACACAAAATATGGCCCTCTGTGGCTATATGAGTGAAGACAATAGCTTCAAATACACTTTCATGAATTTTTATGTTCTGTGACTTACAAGAGAGACAGACTAAATGCAGGGTTTTCTGTACCTTCTATGTTGAACTGTCTATTTTCTTAACTAAGTGGCAGAAATTTATCCAACACATTCAATACACCCGGCTTTTTGACAAATATTTCATTTGACAAGTGAAACAAATCATCTCCATGCTCCTAAAAGTGCCAACACCATGTTTTTGAATAAAAGAAGAATTCAAAATGTGTTAGCCCTGGTTCAGTGCAGATCATCTAACAGCTGTTTATTATCCCAGCCTCTTACAGGTACTTCAGATCAGGTCAGAATCTTTTAATAGCATCAAACGACACTGATTGATTGCAGGACTCAAAAGGACACGTTATGAGGGAAAGAGAAGTAAGAGCAGCATGTGTACTGAAGGCTGATAACAAAAGAAATGCTCCCAAATTTGTAGAATGGGAGCCAGTGAGGGTCAAGGTTAATGTGACCTCCAAGGGATGCTGAAGTGAAGAGATGCAGAAAACAACAGCAGCATGTGGGTACATGTTCCCCACTGAAGTTTTCCTATCTCATCATCTGAATTGGCATCTTTCTGGCCTTTTGTGGCATTTTCCTGTGCCATGGCAGGACTCCAGTCCTGCATCCTTTCTCTGCCCAGGAAGAGGCCCTGAGAAGGGGAAGAGCCATTCCTCTTTCCTCTGTGTCTTTGAATCGCTATCTTTGAGAATTCTCTTTACTTTGGACTTGGATTTGGAAGGCTCCACAAGCTTCTACTTTTTTTCTATTTTTTTTTAATATTTTGCAGTTCTGACATGACTGTAAGGGGAATTGGGGAGAACAACAGGACTTCTGAAAAACAAGCTTTTATACAGATGAAGCCACCACACTGAGCATGTGGAAGGGACAGGGCCACTTGTTCAATGAGGAGAAGACAGACAAAGGGGTGAAGAGGGCTAGGCTCTGGCATAAAGCCTCTTCAGTCCTGAATCAGAGAGATTGCTCACTCTGGCTTATCACAGACTCCAGATGCCTCTCAAAAACTTGGTTCAGTCAGGAGGAAATGTAAAAAGAAGAGGAGTGGCAGTGACCTGGCACAAGCAGGAGCTGAGCTACTGCATTCTTACAAAGTTTCATCACTACTTTCGATCCGTCACATCAATGGTATGAGTCAGTGAAGTGGGAGCAGTGCTCAGAACTCAGAAAATGTACAGCCTCACAAAATAGTGATCTGCAACTCTAAAGGAAAAGCTATGTATTAGATAACGTCACAGCCTGTCAGACCTGTGACCTTTAATTAAAGCATGTGCAATCATGCTTTTCAGTCCTCTCAGCAGTGATACTCAGCTCAAAATGAGATATTTTCAGAGGCAGAAGGTTGGTTGGCAATGGGTCTGAAGGGGGGATGATAGGTCAATCTTTCTTAGGTTCTGGTTGGGTCTAGTGAATTAGTAGCACCCTGCTATCCCAAGCTGTGCCTTATATCAGTCTTCTTCATAGAGGCAAGTGACACAATACTGATGCAAGAGACTGAGATGGAAGATGAAGTCCTTTTGTGCATTGACTGTGTCTGAAACAAGATACTGGGCGATGCTGGCAGTCTGTGTCAACAGCAGTCTAACTAACAGCTTACTCTGCAAGTATCTTACAGAATCAGAACAATTTGATTTGGAAGGAATCCTAAAGATCATCTAATTCCAACATTCCTGTCAGGGAAGGGTATATCTTTCACTAGACCAGGTTGCTCAAAGCCCCATACAACCTGGTCTTGACTGTTTCCAGGGATGGGGAATCCACTTCTCTGGGCAACCTGTTCCTGTGTCTCATCACCACCATAGTAAAGAATTTCTTCCTAATATGCATTCTAAACCTACCCTCTTTCAGTTTAAAGCTATTACGCCTTGTCCTGTCACTACACGACCTTGTAAATAGTCCTTCTCCAGCTCTCTTGCATGTCTGTTTAAACAGATGCAATTTATACTGCATGAGGGAACTGCACATGCAGTATGATAACCTGATCCTTTCCCCAGATTTTCATAGTGTCAGTGCTTCCATTCCTTCAAACATTGGTCACTCGCTTAGAACTGTCAGTAAGGGTTGTCTTCGTTGCAAATTGTAGTGGTGGGTTTCTTTGGTGACATGGTTATGAAGCTCTGGAAATAACTGCAATTCCCATTTCAGTGGAAGTTCACTGACAGGGTGCCAGGGTGTGATTCTAACCTACACGAGAGGCACTTTGTACAGTTATCACCATGAAACCATGCAGTCCCTGGCTTTACCTTTTTTCATATATCTACCATAAGAATTAGTTTGCAAAAAAAAAAAAAATTATCAGTCTTACACTAAAGGTTAATGCTGTTGTAAGAGAATTGAAGAATAAGGGCATTCCAAAAATAAGAGCATTACCAGCACCTTTGCCAAAAGCTGTGTGTCTTCCTGCAAAATGTAGTACGTTCTAAAATTCTTTCCTGATGTTCCTGTTTGTCAATGAGTTAAGTACATGCTGGTTTAGGGACACAGTTTCTTCATATTTATCTCCCATTTCTGTTATTTGCATGCCTAAATCCCTGTGCAATGCATTGTTAATTTACCCCATAGTGTTCCCACGGAACATATAATTTGTATGCACATAAAACATCAATGTAATATCTAGAGATGAAATCCAATGGAAACAGTTTGCTGTGAAATCCAGTCTTTGTTCCCTCATTTTTCCACTTCACTGACTGTTGCTTTTTCCAAGTACTCCTAGAGATCCCTTGTGCAACCCCTCATTATGCTGCATTATTACTTTATTTGGGAAATAAACTAAAAGTATTTTCTATACACTCTAATTTCCCATAATTGTTGGGATGATGTTAAGATAGTTTTTCAGAAGAGAAAATGCTAATCAATTTTATTTCAAGACCACAATGGAATTCCACATAAATCGGTGCCAGAGTGCAAATGCTTCTCAACTGGAAATGGAGAAGGGAGGGAAGAGAAATATATGCCAACTCTCAGTTTAATAGGAAGGATGTGAGATCCGTTTTATTTGAATCAAATACTATTTAGCAACTTAAGCATCCGGAGCACATCTGATAACTTGGGTAAAATATATTGATTTCTCTATTGATTTTTCTAATATACCTGCTCTGTGAGGGAGTTATAACTGAAAGTAGCAAGTGACTCAGCTAATGCCAGCTCTAAGTAGTGGGCAAGATGTTCAGATATACAAGATGGGTCATCACTAAATTCCAGAACGTGACAGGTCCTAGTCTTCCACTTGGAAGCAATACATGGTATTGGTTCTTTCTCTCTTGGCTTGCAGTGTTTGAATTTTTTCCCAATATGAAACTTCTTATGCATTTTTCCATTGCTATGAAAAAGTGGCTTTGTTCATGAACTAGATGTATATTTGGATTAGATAGTTTATGGCCTTTATGCTACTATACAATAACTTTACCTTAGGATCAAGCATATAAAGCCTTTTTCTGCAGTCCCAAAGCTGATTGATAAGTTGAAATAATACACAGGACCACATAAAATACCTGTGGATTTCTGATCAATTTATTTCCAAGAAGAGCTATAAACTCTGCAGTGTTTGTCACTCTCTCTGAGCAATTTTATATAAACAAAGGATAGCAGGAAATTCTCGCACTTTGGAAAACACTAGAATTTCTGCCATGGCCTTCAATGGGATCAGAATTTTTTGGGCACAGAGGAAATTTATCACTGAACTCACTGCAAGTTTTACTTTCATAGAATTGTAGAACATGCTGAGTTGGAAGGGACACATCAGAATCGAGTCCAACTCCTGCCCCTGCATAGGACACCCCAAGAATCACACCAAGTGCCTGAGAGCACTGTCCAAATGCTCAAGCAGTACTTCATACTGTTAGTTCTAGCACTGCAGTGTGCTTTCTTAAATTTAGAGCATAAATTGAGAGCACAGCCACAAAGTATACCTTAGAAGTAGGAAAATTACAATTTTAAATAAAGAAGAAAGCCTAAAAAAATCCAGTAAAGGCAACCTTGAATTACACTTAACATTATACATGTTTCCACTCAGGGAGTAACACTTGAAATATAATTCCAGCAGGAGTAACTCAAACTTTAAGTTTCAACTCTAAAGATCCACGAATAGAGTCTGCGACGAAGAGTATTCTGGGCCCTCTGTCCTTTTACCACCTGTCTACAGGATTTTCTGCATGCCCTAACTGTGAAGAGGAGGTTGATACTGCTCTTCAGATGGTAATTGCCACAAAGGAAGGGGAAAAACTGGGCCAAATAGGTGAATGGCTGCACTATGAGAAGATTTTGCTACTCTTTCTGCAGATGCATCAGAAAATAAGGGGTCACCCTTGCAGCAAGCATTGTGCTTACTTAATAGACTTTATTCAGACACTGTTTACTCCAATAAACAGAATGGAGAGAAACCACTCAAATTACACCATGTTATGCCCAAGGCTTCTAGATGAAACACCCAATAAGGTGGCACAGACCTGATTCATATCAAAACTCTTCCAATTCCAGAAGCAAAAATTTTCCTTGATATTTATTCTCCAGATTTGTAATATTTTAGAAGCAATTCATGATCTCTGGCACAACGTTAAAGGAAATGTTGCACCCAATGACTCTAAAATACATGTCCTGAGAATACATAGTTTGAAAAAAAAAAAAACAAACAAACAAATCAAGAGTAGACAAAGAAGCTGAGTTCGGCCTGCTGCACTCCAGGCACCACGGGCTGCCCCGAACCTCCTCCACCCGAAACTGTGCCTCTGTCCGGGGACCATGTGCGCAGGGAGCGGCGCATTCCCGGGGGCTGCGCTGGGACCGCAACTGCGGCACAGCGACCACCCCCGAGCGGCGCCCCGCACACCGCCTCCGCTGGCGCTGCCGAGCCCCGCCGCTCGGAGTTCTGTGTTAGTCTACAGAAAACAGACAACGGCAACAGCTCAAACCCGAACCAAACGAAAAAACCAAAGAAGACTTCTTCCGTTAAATGCTGTTGAATCCTGTAATTTTTCCCTGTAAGCCTCGCACAAGCCCATCCTGGGTACACCCCCACCCCACTGCGCTACCGCGGCGAGGATTAATGACCCGGGGAAGGGTCCCGCCCTCTCGCCCGCCCTGCTCCGCCGCTGGCCACGCGGGGGCACCAGAGCGCCGCGCTGCCCCCGTTCGCCGCGCTGCCCCCGCTCCCCGCGCTGCCCGCGTTCGCCGCGCTGCCCCCGCTCCNGTTAAATGCTGTTGAATCCTGTAATTTTTCCCTGTAAGCCTCGCACAAGCCCATCCTGGGTACACCCCCACCCCACTGCGCTACCGCGGCGAGGATTAATGACCCGGGGAAGGGTCCCGCCCTCTCGCCCGCCCTGCTCCGCCGCTGGCCACGCGGGGGCACCAGAGCGCCGCGCTGCCCGCGTTCGCCGCGCTGCCCCCGCTCCCCGCGCTGCCCCCGCTCCCCGCGCTGCCCGCGTTCGCCGCGCTGCTCCCGTTCGCCGCGCTGCCCCCGCTCCCCGTGCTGCCTCGCGCGGCCGGGCAGAGCGCTGACACCCCGGCGGTCTCGGGTCGCGCCCCCGGCCCACGTAACCCTAACCCGTCAGCAGGTCTTTGAGCGAAGGGAAGAGCTGTCTGAAGGGTGCCATGGGCGAGGCGTGTTCGCTGCTCCTTCCGTCAGGTGTGAATGGAGTGTTTACCAGCGCCAGGGTGCGGGTGTAGGTGTTGGCAGGGTTTCTCTGGCACCTTTTATAGCTCTTCTCTGCCCTTGTAATACTTGTTCTTGGCACGTGGAAACAGGACAGCAAGTCATCTGCGTCCACCAAGAGTCACCAGACATCCTCCTCCTCTGAGTGCTGCTCTATGGTGCCAGTGCCAGCGCCAGCAGAGCTCCTGTCACCACAACTGAGAGAAAATAAGCCTACGTGCTTTTAAAAGCAGCTTTTAAACTGCCTTTTCACCTGTCCTGGGTGAAATCACAATCACCGATTTTGGGTGTCAACCCAAAACTGCCTTGTTCTACATGGATGCAACTTCATGGCTGCACAGAGTCCCAGTATCAGAGGTAGCATTCAAGCACAGTCATATCTCAGTGACTGTATATGATATTTTGCTGCTATTCTATTCTATTCTATTCTATTCTATNTCATATCTTATGTACTGTATATGATATTTTGCTTCTATTCTATTCTATTCTTTTCTATTCTATTCTATTCTATTCTATTCTATTCTATTCTATTCTATAACTTACGAATCTTAGCCAGGCCCTGACTCGCCTGAGCCAAATGCTGGACAAACAAAGCCTTCCTCAGTGCCCACCAAAGGCAGTGGAGGTTGGCCAGGCCCCACGGGGAGTGCTCCAGGCCTGAAGGGCTTACAAGTCCAGAAAGACAAAACAAACAATGACAGACATAACAGGTGTGCCGGCAGCTGCCTTGGCCCTCACCCTGCCATTTTTCCTGGTTTGGTTTAACCCTGCCTGAGAGGGTGCACGATCTTGACACTTATTTTAAATGCAAATCTTGCTGGCTTACTAATCCAAGGAAGCTGAATATACTTTCTTTAATATATTCTAAGTTGAGCCTTTAAAAGCATTATCAGTTTTAAGTATGTTTTTGTGTATTTAAACCGTCAACAGAAAATAATCAATAAAGTGTCTTTTTTTTCCAAAATCTAATTTGCTTCCTTTAAAAATTATGTTTGCCCTTCTCTTTTCTCTCTCCACTTTTGTTTTCCTCAGCACTTTCTGTTCTGTATCCATTCTTCCCAGTTTTATGCTCCATTTCCTATTTTAGGTTTCTATCCTGTGTATTTATTTTTACTCGTGTGGTCCCACTAGGTATCACTGAAACTATTCGCATGCTTAATTTAACATTTTTTGTGACATTTTTTGTGATATTATTATTTTGCTTTTTATGCAATTGTTAATCCCTAGGTATCCTTTTTCTTGGCTCTTTGTGTCTTATCTATCTTTTGACTTAGACTCTAAGGCAGTGGTTCCTGAGTCACTTCAGTTCAGCTCTTTACCTTTTCTGTGGGCTTTTAGGTCCCCAACTTTCAGCCACACTGACCATGCCTGGCGTACAAGAATCTGTTTCTCCTTGCTGAAACTTCATTTAAAGGTCCAGCTAACATGCCTCAGTCCAGCCTTCCAACCTTGCCCTACCGCAGATCCTGTCACCTTCCAAGAGCAGCCCTCTGGACTCCTTTATTGCTTTGCCCACCAAGTCAGCCTCAGCCAACTCACCTTGCTCATGCCAGGTTCCTGCCTTCCACTTGCCTCCAGAGCTTCACAGCATCTTCAAAGACAGATTCCTGCACAACCAACCACCTTTGTTCTTGGGGAGATATCTTCTGTCTGGATAGCCACTTGCTATATAAGCTCCATGTCTCTCTGTCCTTTCTGGTTCATGCTAATTGTTACAGACTTACAGGAAAGAGAGGACTTCTCTGATTAAAAGAGAGTAAAGCAGGAAAGGTAGGTACAGACGGAAAAGAAATGGAGTTGACAAAAGGTGAACTGGATGTAATATTCCTGCGGGTTTTGAACTTCCCTCAACTTCCCTTCATGTGGTAGCATCTCCTGCCAGCTTGAGATCTACATTGAGCTGAATTTCTTTGTTCATAAAGATATAAGCTATAAAAGTGCCATGCCTTTCCTCCTTTTTATTTAGCCAAATTCTGAATGTCAGTAAGTTTGCTGAGTCTGATTTTAGAAAATTATTCAGGTTACCCTCCTTACCTGCGGAGTAGAGGGTAAACAGACAGTTCTCTGTCCGCAGAACAATGAGACTGTCAAAGGCAAGAAACCTTCAGGTTACTCTTCACATTTTGAGCACCTGAGGTTTTTTCCCTCCTTGATCAGACTGTCTCCTGGAGGACCTCCAGCTGCTGATCTTTCCTTGGTAACAGCATTCTGTGGATCATAAGTAGGCATCACATACATCTCAGCTGAGCAAAGTAACTCCTTCTTTATATGTCTAATTTTAAGAGAGCAAGAGGCAAAAAATGAGACTCCTTTTCTGCTTAAAACTTTTCTGCTTACAACTTAAAATTTTTGAGTGTGTTGCTAAATTGAAAGTATTCACATGGATTGGAAGGGATGTTTGGTATACCTTTGTGCTTCCTACTAAACACTACCAGCAAATTAGGAGGGCTTCATAACAACCTGTTGCTTCATAAATGTAGCTGCCTTTCTCTGGACCTTGGTAATTTCTCTGCAGATGGCATGACAATGGGACTTAGTAGCATTCCCTGCCCCCTCTCCTCAAGCACATTCTTTACTTTATAGAGCACCAGGTTGTTTTTTTTCAAGTGTTCATTGAGAGGTATTCAGGCTCCCCACCTTCAAACTTGAACTTCAAAGTTGAGCAGTATGTCTAGTGCCCATCTTCTCAGCATATTTTTCAAGAACAAATTATAAACATTTCAAGCAAAGTGCTCTTACTACAAGTTTGTTTGCCAAGTACTGCTGCCTCTCTTCCAAGTTCCAGCTATGTCAAAGCATCTGGTTTACAAACAGGTTCCTCCCTCCAGCTGGTACATGGATGCCAGGGCACAGAGGCTTATCACTGATGCAGGAGTTTACAGGATGAAAGGGGAAAATGCTGTGGGAGGTACTTGACTGACTCTCACTTGTCACAAAATGTGTAGGTATGTTGTAGTTGCTGAGCAGATGAATGAAGTGATGTGCAAGAGGAGTTATACCCCCAAGTTCTTCCAGAGCCCGATCTAAAATTTCCTGAAGTCAATAGATTTCTTTTGACTTCTATGGATGTTACATCGGTCTTTCAGGTGACTACTTATTCTAATCATGAGACACTGCCTACCCCAGGACTTATCTCTTTAGAGAAGCCTGAGGTCATCTGACATTCTCGAATATTTGCAACCTAGCTTACAAAAAAAAATATTTATTGAGGAGATAGATAATGATGGGTCCAACATATTTTGTTCAGAAAGCAATGCTTCCCCTAGTTTCATTTTTACTTGTAGCTAGACCAACTATGCAACTTACATAAAGGACAAGTTATTTTAACTTGATGTTTGGGTCAACCCCAATTCCAAGGGGACATATATCTGGCATGAAGCCATGTTCTTCTCATGCATCACACTCCACATTGGGATCTACCTTTACACAGACTCAAACACAGACTGTGTACATGTTTCTTATTATTTTTCTTTTCTATCATAGCTTGCATAGCAGAATAAAGAACTTTTAAACACCCCTCTGAAGATTTATGGGAACTCAAGAAGTTACACCAATAAACGTTAGCCTGCTCAGAATATTTAATACAGATGAAAGCTATTGCTACATTCTCCCATGACTCTACTTCTAAGTCATATTTTACTGTGTTTTCCAGCAGATTTTAGTAATATCTTTAATACTTTCAGGGGCTTTCACCCTAATCTATACTGATACGCCAAAGGTGGACTTTTCTTAAAAGAAAGCTGTCTTGTCTAGGTAATAGTGGTGGTAGATTTTTTAAGAAATCTTGTCTTTTTTTTTTTCATTCCTTCTGGTTATAATTAAATTTATAGCATATCATAATTTGCATAGCTTGTCTATGTAGCTTCATTACATAATGAAACACATATATCCAATTATGTAATTTCATTCATAATTTCGTAGCTCTGCATGAGATTGATACCCGATCCTG
Source organism: Eulacestoma nigropectus (assembly GCA_013397775.1). NCBI lineage: Eukaryota > Metazoa > Chordata > Aves > Passeriformes > Eulacestoma > Eulacestoma nigropectus. Next base: position 709,264 of record VZTE01001407.1, on the reverse strand, counting down.
TGCCATACTGTACATTGGTCTTTCCCTTTCTTTGTTATGAGGAAGGAACACTGAATCATGAAGTAGTGATGATAATCCCAGTGCCAGAATTACCCGTCTAAATCAGTGGAACTAAGTTTTCAATATTACAGAAAATCTCCTAACTTTTTGCTCTCTCAGTTATGAAAATGGTGAACTGTGCTTGCTTACTTGTATAGGACTTTATTTCCCATGCACTAGAAAAGTTATTAGATGTATAGTATACAACTATATATTAGATATATATACAAGTCAGTGCCTTGTAGCCTGGATTTCTGTGAACTAGATGGGTCTGTCCCTATCTTTTGTGCATATATGCAGAACAAAAGGGCAATAGAAAGCTTCCTCAGATCCTAAGAATCTCTTGCAAATGCCAAGACAGTGGCAAATGCAGAATTTGCAGAAAACAGAAGTGTTGTTTCAGTGTGGCTCTGACTGCACAGCACCTCAGCTTCTGGGTACACCTGTGCTGCCCTGTTATCTCAAAGCTCTGCTCTATGTGGGAGCTCACGCTGCACAGCTTACATGCTCCCTTGAGCTCCAGGTCTAGTGTGTAGCATCCAGCTGGACACAAGGCCATGGAGCTGATTGTGCTTGTTGTGGGAGTATCTAATAAAATATCTGTCTTTAAAATTCTGGCTAAGTACTCAGAAATCTGAACAGTCATCTTTATTATTGTAAGTCCAGAATTTAAAAAGCAAAGAAATAATAATTCTGCACCATTAAGGCATAGTGATAAATAGAGCAAAAGGCGGAGTGCAGCAAAGAAGTGTTTGGCCACATTGGATAGTAACAGAGGTTAAATCTAACATGAAGACAATGATCAGAGTGAAAGTGGCATGCTACTAGAAAAAACCTCCTGATTCTCAAATTTGTGTTTATTGTTAGTTTTTCATTTCAGTGGTGGGAAAACCAGTGCAAGGGCTGCCTGAAAACAGGACCTGCCATCTGCCTGGGCAGCAATTATGTATAACTTTTTCAAACACAGACCATTCTATGAGCTACCTAATCCTGTGAGGGTGTGCACAAAACCCGTCCCATCTCCCTTTGAGCTGCCTTTCAGCTCCAAGTGTTGCCAGTAAAAGAATCTTGTCTGTTTATTCTGTTATGTTTTTCATTATGAAGCTTATGTATTGTCTTCTTTTCTTGTTCTTAAACTCGAAATGCTGAAATATTGGTCATGGTTCTGTGTGACCTGGATCTGATGTTCTTAGTCTAGCTGCTATATTTTTGTTACATGGTATTTCAGGTACATCACTCTTTTGGAAAAGTACATTTCTTTTGTGAAAGAACTTCTATTGTGTGCCTGTTTTTCACAATATATATGTACGGTGCCTGCTGCAAATGATTGTCTGCTGTATACATAAAAATAAGGTGTTTTAATCATGATGTGCCCATCATTCCTGCTGGGCATTTTACAGTAAAAACTTTAAAAATGTTTAAAAGAAAAAAAGGAAGCACTGATATTCCTGGAAATTTTCTACTCAAGGAGGTAAAAAACCAAAGCCCAGTCTTATTCAATACTGCCTATTGGACAGAATAAAATCCAAGTGTGTACTTTTCTCTTCTGTGTTTTCTGAAGCTCATCAAATGTAGGCTGTTTCATATCAATGGCAGGAATGAAATGTCAGAATTAAAGGCCTTACAAATTTTCCTGGACCTTAGCAGCCAAAACATAGAGCCATCTTGAGCTCACCTCTATTGATGAAGAGGAGCAAAAGGAATGAAGAAGTCTACAATTAAAAGTAGCTGGAACCTAAGTGATGATATGATTTACAAATCATAACTACCACTTTCAGAAACAAACAGGAAATGCCTATGATCTGGTGAATTTCCGTATGACGTTTTCCATCTCTGAACTACTAAAAACTTTTCAAAAACCCAGATTAAACTGAGAAGAATGAGATTTGTTTCTGTCAGTAAGGTTATTTATTCCACACAAGCAGATTTTGACTTATGATGAAGGCTCTCACTGCCTTAGGACTATAAGGTTAGTTCGAGCTGTCTTGATATCAAATACTAATTACGTGCTTTATAACCTCTGTCATAAAGCATCCAAGAGATCAAAGGCCAAAATACTGTTGGTTCATTTTATGTTGATTTTGTTCAATGCTAGTAACAGATGGGACTTATTTTTTTTCTTGCAAAGTCCATTTTTTTGTTGCTTTAAGTGCAGTAAGGTGATTGTTTCTTAATTTGTTTTGTCATTTTCATCATTTATCTTTGAATTTGTCTTCTACCCATGACATAACCATAGGAATTGGTTATGTGAAGGCAATTCCTAAATTTTCTTTAAAAAGGCATAAAAATGTATTTTAGATTTGGGGGCACAGAACAGTCTTGCATAAAAATAAAATTTAATAATTTATTTGTATTCATATACCTTTCAAATCAGTGATGCACCATTAATTGATTTCCTGCAGGTTCTTTACAAAAATTGTGTAAAGTGGAAAGTATATTATATAGCTATGCAGTTCGGTTCATTTAATACTACAAACTTTTCTGTTATAATAATACAGATTTTTTTTTTCTGTAAGGAGGTTTATGAAAAGTATCATCCATAGAGAAATTCAAGAAATTTAAGTAAGAATAAACTAATGCCCTAAACTGGAATTTTGAGAAGACACCAAAATCAATATCCCCTCTCCCTTACTTGAGTGCAGTGAGGATAAATGACAGGGTAAATGCTCAGGACTTTTCTTTCTATGTGTCATTGGAAAGAGGTGGTACTTTCAGCATCAGTTTGTCTTCTTGCACTGGACACAGCATTGGGTCGATACTGACACAAGAACAGGAATGTCACCTGCCAGGATCTTTACAGTTTGCCTGGTTAAAAAAAAAAAAAAAAAAAAAAAAAAAAAAAATATAAAATAAAAAATTATAAACTTCTTC
>VZTE01001407.1:693510-706345 GCA_013397775.1 Eulacestoma nigropectus | reverse complement strand
TATATATATATAATAGTTACTAACTTCTCAGCATTTCTGAGTTACGTGACTCATTAATTGTTGTCTATGAGGTTTTTTAGCTGGCAAGTAATATGAAAGTCCCAGGTTTCACTTATAGAGTTATTAGTACTTTATACAGTAGTATACACTTAACAAACTAATCTAATGTTTGTAAAACAACTTCCAGTGCCATACTTACAACTTCTTTGTAGTTTCTTGGATTTTTTTCTGGTTTTGGGGGTTTTTTTTTGGTTTGGGATTTTTTAAATTTTTTTTTTAATAGAGTAGTATTTCCCAGAAGTCTTGTTCTGAGAACAATATGCTACCAGTGAGGACTCTTTTCTTTCTTTAGACTCATAGGTTTTGTACAGATACATTTGAAGGCTTCTATTTTGATGGCTGCAAGGTCCCAAAGCTCAGTATTTCAGCCTTGTCTTTTCAAAATTTTGCAGATGATAAAACCAGAAGTACTACGGTATAAAGCAAGCTATTCGATCTGCCTATGTTAATTCTAGATTACAAGATACAAACTATCTTTTAGAAAAATATTTAAAGATTGCTATTGAGAAGGTATCTGCCACAGATGGTAGGAAGCTGCTCACTTCAGTTTGCAAAAATACGTGTCTTTATTTCTAGCATGATTTTGTCCAGATTTTCCTACTGTTTTACCTCCTTATATTGCTAATTTCTTGTATATGATAGATTTAGGAGTCCATAATCAAATCTGTATAATTCCCCATGGTAACAGCATAGAGGTTAGGTACAAATCAATCTTTAGTATTCTCAGCTGATAAACTAAGCAGATTGAGCTCTTTGAGTCTTTTACCCTGAATCATGATTAACAGTCCCCAAGTCAGGCTTGTGACTCCTCTCTGAACTTCTTCAACAATAGTCCTGAACCATGGACCCCAGAACTGGACAAAATATTACAGTAATGATTTCATCAGTGCTAAATACAACAGTAGCATAATAACTTTAGACACCTATCTTCATTCATTATTCCTCTGATGCCTATTTATTAAGCTCATATTAGACATTTTGTGCACTGTGTCACATTGGGAAATTATACCCAGATGACAATGAACTCTGATCCTCAACTCTTTTTGAGAAGCCTTGGTTCCCAGAACTCTCTTAATGACAAGCTGAAATGCTAGTTCCTAGATTTTATGTTATGTTAAATATATTTGCCACAGTAAGCTCGGTACTGTTTACAAGAGATTTGATTACCTGATGTTGGTAATCACTATTCCTGCAGTCACTGTTTTGTTTTCAAATAGGAGCACTGATAGCCCAGCTCTGGTGAATCACCTGGGCCCTAATGTTCAGTTGATGGAGGAAGATTCTTTCAAAACATATTCCCATAAGAATGATATAATCCTCAGACACAATTTGGTAAGATAGAAAACAAACAGGAAATACCACAGAGATAAGTAAGGAAGGTGGTCACTTTCCTTCAACCAGTTATAAATTTGCACATTGCTGTTGATAAGAAAGACCTTTCAAAATAAAGGTAGTCAATATTATCTTTTAGTATGGAATGCCACAGTTCAAGAACTTGCTATGTGAAGATGAATTTTCTTTCCTTTGTTCTACATTAACCCATCACTGATACTGTAATAATACATGTATTATGACAGCATATACAAAGACTGGGTTAAATAGCTTTAAATTATTTTTGCAATTCTAAAAATTCCAATTAAATCTCCTCAAACTGTATTTTTTTTCTGCAAAGTAGGTTACAAAGCAACAATGTCAGAGTAAACATTAGTCCTCCTGAATCCCAGCTATTGCTTAGAACATCCTTTCTCACCTCTTAGCCAAAGAAGTTAATAATATGATAAGTTTTAATTCAAAAGTAGATGTAAAATTTAAAGTTCTGTTAAAAAACCTCTTAAGCTGTAAGATTTGGTTGAAAGAAAAGTATTTACACAAAGATGCTATTTGAGCTAGTGATGCACAAAATTACAGATTTTACAGGTATACTGAGTAGGAATATCCTGTCCTATCTTTAAAGTAAGGAGACTGTAGATAAGATATCACTGATTCATTATCCCTCCAACTTGTCTCAAATAAAGCATTAAGTAATGAGAAGAGAAAGAAACCTTCAGCGGGCAGAAAAGGATAAGTTAATCGTACTTCTTACTAAAAATACTGCATACATGGTATGTGCTGCTTTATTTCTATTTTTTAATCCTTATTTCCCTCAGTGTTATTCAGATTTATTTATGATATATGTTATTATATATATTTGCATATATATATGTATATTGCATATATGTAAATATGTTTATTATTGTAGGTTTTTTGGCGACCAACAATGCAGATTTTGCAAAAAGTTTCATAGAAGGGCATATTTGCTCCTCTTCAAAACTATGCTCAGAGGAAATGCTGGATGGTCTTTCAGAACTAGTTACAGTTTCTTCTTTCTTAGTCTGCTCTGTCTTGCCTTGTTTGGCTCCTCAGCTGAACGTACAATATAAAGTAAGTTTGTTAACTCTATTTGATTGTAATTTATGATACTGGCTTTGGCTCCTACCGGACCATATTCTGGCCAGAAATCACCATAATAAAGATACAGTTCATCTTCCCTTTTAATTTCTCAGTTTTTTTTTCCCCTAAGAAGCTTTTTTAGACAAGGCAGAAAGCAGTGGGAACCAGCTCCTCTGGTTTTACACCCTTTGACAGTCTCCCTTCAGCCAGGGGAATTTTCACAGTGGCATTTGTGACCAGATTCCAAGTTTCTTTACTGTTCAAAGACTGCAAAATAGCTGGGTCAAGGGGCAGAGACTTTATCTGAATTTATTTTGCTTAAGCTTGAGGTCTGGTCTTGTTTAACTAATAAGATCTCATTACATCATAGCCCATGCAGCTATGCCTTGCAAAGTCTTCCTTGGATAAGACAGTGAAAAGCAATTAAGAAAATGATGAACACAAAAGTTACTCAGGCTAGTTCAAATTATGCTTTTTGCCCCCCGCACTCAAGTCACTCTAAATTGGTAAGAGGATGGGGAAGGTGGGGGNNGATGAAATAATTGTAAATTTCTTTAATCTTAGTTTGTGAGGAACATCCTTTTATTTTACCAGAGAGGTTAGATCCTTAGTTTCATTGCAAAATTTTCCTCTCATCTGCAATGTTACTGAGAAGTCAAATACGAAAACATTACTACTGCTACACAGATATTTTGTGGACTACCAAACCCTGTAAATTTTATGTCTTAAACTATTGTTTAACAAAATGAACCACTAAATACTTGCAAATGTGCTGTCAGTAATTTCATATTTGTGTTTTCCCACTCACTTCAGCACATTAATAAAAGATTGAGAATAATTACAAAACAGAATACAGCTAAGCTTTGAACCCAGAATTTTTCCATGCTGTATTAAAGTGATGCATGCCACATGAATTAGTGGAGAAGTGTTTCCAAGTAGTAGGATGTGTACCTTCAACAGCTATGACTATGTCTGTTCCCTGGCTACAGACTACTGTTGTCTTCAAATTGTGTTGTAAGATCCGCTGGAAACTAACTGAAACAGGCTTTTTACGGTGCATGGTACAACAGAGTCCTCAGCTTGCAAGTGTTAACTGCTATTGACATAGACATTTTAAATATTCATAGTAATAACAACAACCCATTTATTTTAGAAATATTTATTTTCTGCTTATGCATTTATCTTCCTACATGAAATAAAATACAGCAGTGTTCCTGAAGTTTTAAACTGCCTGAAAGAGCAGCCATTAGAAATATTACGTATGGTCCCATTTATCTTCATGGGACGTTAAGTATCTGGTGGTGACAATTCTAACTCAACACTGCTCGTAGACTAGAAAGTCAGACCTGGCTTTTGTGATCATGGAGCCTTAACACCTGCACCACCTAGGCTATACATTTTTTCTGAATGAATTTTTATTTTATAATAGTATATTCCTAGGAAAATACCCACACTTGCTTTAAAATTTATTATGATGGGGAACCTCTGACAGCATGTAAGAAATAATTCCAAAACATTCTCACTGTCCAGAACAATCTTACTGTTAAAATTGTTCCTCTGCGCTTTAGTCTGAATTTGTCTCACTGCAGATGTCATCCTTGGGAATCTCTTACATGTCTGCTACAGTGAAGACCCCACTGTTATCAAAACATATTGCAGATATTGTGATAAGTTTTTTTAAAATTTGTTTGAATTCTTGTTACTCTTCCATTAGCCTTTTCCAGGTTTTAACCACCACTCTACAACTGCAGACACACATTCCTTCTGATCACAGCCTAGCACTGATGCCTGAGCAAGAATTCTGTTTGGTTGATTATGTGTCCTGATCCCTGTGGTTTTTAAAAGTGCTGGGTCTTTTCCAACACAAGTTTTTTGTCTTACATCCATTCCCTCCCAGTAAATATCCTCTGCGCATTTTGCATTCCTTTTTCCCCATGTACCACTTTAGCCTGTATTTCATTCATTGTTTGGTACTGATATCAGTTGACAGGCCTGTCCATGCTGTCCTGTTTACCACTTAGAAATACAGTTAGAGATTTTGCATTCTTCCATTCTTTTAGAACTTCATTTGTTTTCCTAGATTTATTGGAAATCTATATTCATGTTAAAGCAAAACCTCATCCAACTCTTTTAAGTCTCTTGACTATCAGTTATCTATGTCTATTTATTTAAAAATCTCTAGCTTTTGTAGCTGCTGTTAATTGTCCTCTTCTATTGCTCTAAAGTTGAAAACTGTTTGTTCATTATGTGCTATGATCAAATCATTCTGCTTTATCTTTTTAATTTCGTGATCCCATTTTCCATATATGATGCTGTCACCTAATTCTATCTTACAGTGGATGCAACTCTCTAAGTTAAAAAATTATTGCCATGAGTAACCCATAACATGTTGATGTTCCTAGTTTTAAGACAATCATTCTCCCTCCATTGCTACAGATAAGTACTTAAAGTACTGCCAAATACTATGATTCAACATTCTGCAGTGGACAACCCCTGTTGCTCCATTAGGACATTCATGTATTAGTGTTTGTTTGTAATTTGTCACAACTTGTAAATAATGCTCTCATTCTTCTACCTGGTGATTATAGCACATACTAGCCAAACTAAGTCTTCAGTTTTGAACGTTAGTTTGTCTCATTCCTTATACTCAACTCAAAGACATTACAGGAATTCAAAGCATCAACATGAATCTCCTGTCTCATCTAACAATTTAGGAAACCTAAAGACACCATATCATTCATAAAATAAATTGCTAAGGAAGTGCCTACAATTCTGTTGTTTGATTATGCTCTTGTGCTTACCTGCTCTACATTTTTCCTAAGGAGGTTACAACATTCATTTTAGTAATCTGATCATATATATACATTCCCATCAGCTTTTTTGGACAACTAAGACAAAGTCGTTGGATAAATGAACAATATAAATTTCACTTGTTCAGCACTTAGGTTCCTGGCACTGATGTACAGTACCAGTACAAAATTTGGACTTCTATTTTTGCTATCAGTATCTGAATATTATTCAAGATGAGTGTTTCTGTTCTGGTATGAGGGTTAATTCAGTACTGAAATGTCACAGGATAGTTGCTCACATATCCATTGGTATCAGTGTGGGTAGAGGGTGTTAGCTAAGGACAGTGCAGAAGCTGTTCAGGGTTGCTATGATAGTTAACTACTATTTTAAAGCTTCTTCATAGTATTTGAAGTCCTTTCAAACATGCCTGCCCAAAAAGAAGTCAAAGCCTTATTTTGGAAAAAGAGGTTATATTTTTATATTTTTTGAAATGTCAAACTATTTTCTCATTTCTATATTAAAGTTGCACATTTTAAATAATCCATGCTACGCAGACTACTATAACATGAATTTCATTTCATATAAATATAAAGAATATAGGAAGCATACCTTACTGATTTATTGTCACTATTTATTGAGAACTTTTGTTTTTTAATTCTTTTTCTCCATATGCTTTGTGGTTAGCTTGTCATAGTCACAGCAAAACCAGCAATCTTTCTGTAGATTTTAAGTAATGCTTGCATTGGGTAAGCTTTCAGGTAATACTTGTATTAGGCCCAGACCAGCTCCCACTAAAATCCATGAATAAACTAGCAGTTATCTCCTAGAATAATCCCTCTTAAACCGTTATTACAGCAAGTAGCACCAGTTCACCTGTTATATTAAATTCAATAAATTACTGTAAGAAGTATGCAGACATATCTGCTGCACAGGTAATTCTTCAAATGGGCACTTACTGCTTTTCCTTTCTTCCACATGGATTTGGAGTAGGTCCAAAATAAAGGTTTTCTGGGCATCCATGTAGTGCAGCATGGTGCTGCAGTGGTAGATTTTCAATAAAAAAGAATGCCAGAATTTTATATGCATAGCTGGAAGAGATTTTTAAGAAGTCAGCATCCATTTAAGCTGTTTTCAAGACCAAATTTTCAACATTCAGCTGTATCCTTTGATAATCTTGTTTCTTTATAAGGTGCTGACTTCTTTCCTAAAGTGGTGACTTCTGAAAGTTTGACAAATAAAGGACACTCATGGATGGAAGATTTGTTCCTTTTATGAGAAAATGTTTACCTCTCTCCTATGGCTAAGATGCTCACTGCCAGATTTCTGGGACAAAGCACTCTGGCAAAGGCACACAAAATTACTGAATGGTTGGATTGAGGCAGGAAGGTGCATATGGTTCAAGCAGCTGCCTCAACACACTTTCCAAATACTAGATTAACCTTGAGCTGGATCCTCGTGCAGGAATATGGCCCACAGGAGCTGGCACAGTCCATCATTCAACCCAATCAGTAACAGTGAATTACTAGAAGGACTTGAGAGTAGTTGAAGTTTGTTATCATGAAAAGGAAAGGTATCTACCACCAAAAAATTACACTGTGCAAATAAAAATAGTGTCTTCTAAAACTTTTCTTTCTTTTTAACAACTAGGTATGAAATTGTTAAACTTCTCCTTGCAAATAATTTGTTCTAAAAAGTACTGTTTTTCTGAGTCACTTATCTTTGCCTGCTGCTTTTCTTCTTAAACAATGAGTAAAATAACTGACAATTCAAAGTGCAGCACTATGATATCCACTTGTGTAGATGGTACCTTATCCTAAATTTCTCTGATTCTCCTCCTAGCTGTGTTGGTTGTGTAGATGTAGCAATAAAAAAGCAGTTTTTTCTGGTGAAGGAAAGTGAAAAGTGGAATGCTAAGGAAATTAGCAGTATTTATGTGATTATAGGTTTATACAAATTTGGAAAATAAAGTTACTTTGCTGCTCCTGAATCATGTAACCCTGTAATTCACATCTACAAGGCAGTCTCTATTGCCTTCAAAATATGTGTCCTGAGCTTGTGTCCCTGAAGTCCTCTTAAACAAATCTAAAAAAGGGGCTTGTTTATTCAGTGTTTGACTAGTGTAAAACTCCTGTATCTAACCATGTTGTTAACATCCACAGTCTGCTTTCAATTTACTTCCCAAACCCATGAATTCTATAAAAGTGCTTGTGGGTGGAAAGATGACTACTTAATACATGCTAATTTGTACGTATAACATCGAAATGGTTTTTAAAAAGACAGCTCTGTCCCTTAATCCTAAATACTGACAAATTTCTAGAATTCTCAGAATGTTGCTGCAGATGTGTAAATGTCATGAAACTAAACTGAATTTTGCATCTTTAATGTGGTCCGTGTGTCTGTGTTACCAAAGGAAAGCATTGTCCTGACACAGCTGTAACTGTTGTTGGGTTGCTTATATATTTCCTTAAATGTAAGTAATTTTGGCTTAAAAAGAAAGAGCTAGAAAATAACTGTATTCTCTTTATGGTATTACAATGCCATAATTTAACATCAGTGTTGAAAGTTACATCTAGGGTGGAAGAGAACAGAATCAATCCTATTTTCCTTTGTGAAGTAGAACCCTGTCTTGTTGCTTCCACAAAATTCAGGTTCTAGCAGGTGATTTTCCGCTCTGGGAGATTAAACCACAGCCCCTGGGCAACTCATGTGTGCCCTGTGAAGGTGTAATGGGGCAAGTTCATCAGACACTTTTTGCTGCTTTACCACATGACGCCCACTCACCTATTCCTCTACTTCTCTACCAACCCACGCACCTTGTTTGTTCTGAGTGAGGCTGCAGCAGTTCATTAGAAGGTGATGCTTTCCCACCGGAGCATACATAGCTTGTGGCAGAGGCACTTCTACACAACCTTCTCCTGAGGGGTGAGAAAGTACTATAGCTGGAAGAGGAGACTAGAAGCAAGAGAATGAAAGACAAAAATCTGCCTGTCAGGAAGATTTCTGTCAGCCTTAATGAAAAATTTCTGCAAGTCCCTATGTCTTGTTTTGCTCTGAGGAAAACATGAAGGGGAAAAATACAAATAAATGAGCACAAGATAGAAAAATTTGACTTCAGACCTGGGTGGTACTTGTGGAGACTCAGTGTTTTAGAGTTAGGACTACATTTTTGTAGTTGAACTTGCTTTTTGGCTTATCTGGCCCCTACATGCAATCCCAGAAACTCCATAACCTCAAAAAATGGCATCTGGGCTGCCTCTGCATCAGGCTGAGGAAGTTGGGAACTTTGGAGTGAAATTCACAGTGGTCACTGCTCTGACTTGCTGAAAGCAATTGCAGAAAAGGCTGAAAAGACAATGCTGCCTTAACTGCTGTCCTTCTCAAGGTTGCCATGCCCTGCTATTTTGCTGTTCAGATCCCTGAATCCTCATTTGGAGACAAGTGTTTTCATAGTCTGTTTCATAAAAGCCACAGGTGTTCTCACCAATTGTTTGAAACTGACAACAAAGGGAAATTGCTGCAATGTCTTTATGTATATATATGTATATATATAATAGCTAAATTATGATGCTATTCTACTTGACTTCTAGACCCTCCTTGGACCTAAGCCATCCGTCACCTCCCAGGACCATGACCTGAACCCTTGGTTTTGATTGGAGTAGGGCTGTAGTGTCCCTTTGCAGAACAGGGGGCACAGACCAGTGGGAGCAGCAGAAGAGCGGGTGTGCAGTGGAGCAGGTGGGATGTTTACCCAGGAAATAGGAGCCTTGGGTCAGCAGCTGCTCTAAGGACTGACTGGGCATTTTATCTAACCACAATTTAATGCTCACCTGCACAGAAGATGCCCAGTTTTAGAAGGCTGGTTAGGTTGAGGAAACTCACCAAACTCTTCCTCCTGAATGTGACAGTTATTATTTTGAGCATTTTCAGAAATAGTGCCTTAAGAGCCTAAGCAATTTTATTGGCACCTTATCAATTTTAACTCCTGGAAGCTAAACAAGGATTTGAAAGGTTACAATCTTAGATTTACGTGCCTAAATTTTCATACCACCTTACAGGTCAGACGCCAAACTTTTCAGAAGTTATGAGCTGTTCATGAGACTCACACAGCTACTTGTTTATGTATGTTTGTGATAGTGCTCCCTGGGTTATACTTTGGAAACTCACCAAAAAGTTTAGCAGTCTTAAAACTTTCCTCACCTTTGGCTAAATAAGACTTGCATATACACAACTAATGGTTGGGGGACCAGGACCCAAAAAGTCAGCATGGCCTGTTTGGCATAAAACAGGAAAATAATCCAGAAAGATGAAATGGGACTGACACAGTGTAATCCCTTGTTTCGGTCAGTGCTGCTCAGGGCAGCATCTGTTCCAACTCAAGCAAGACAACTTTGAAAGCCATACTTTATTTTTCTTTTCCCCAGCAACTCTCAATTATTTAATTTTTTAAATTTTTGGCTGCTGCTATAATGTCTATTCAATAACTTAAAAATGAAATTATTATTTATTACAGGTATATAAACCGTAGGCAGTGCAAACACTGAAATCATCAGCAAATTCTTGGACACAAGTCTTTTACCAGATGTTCCTAAATCAGCTATTGGTTGTAATGACCGAGTTATTTCTCAAAGCTGAGGAAGTGTCACAAAATTTACTTCAATCAGATGAATGTTAAACACCTTTTCACCAATTCACAAACCTTAGCTTTTAATGTTGATACAAAAAGCTTAGTTGACTATGGGGAACATATACATATATATATATATTTTTTTTTTTTTTTTTAAGTAACATGAAATGAACAAAATAGACAAAGGAATGCTGAAGGTGTTTATTGCCTGCAGCATAATTCTGCATTTTATGAGATAGCCTGGAAAGCGGACATAGAGCTTCAGAGGAAATGAGTTTCTCTCTTTTGAAATGTCCACAAAATAAAAGTGAGAATTTCCTTCTTTGTGTCAACAGCTACTGGTAGGATATAGCAAATGGAGTTTCTCTAGGCCTAGGAAAAAGATTGGAAACAGGATTTATATTAGGAGATGCCCAGTGCTACTTACAGTGTAAGGTCTGTGAGCACTTGTGAAATGCCAGCCTGAAGACAGTCAAAGTTCTGTGTATTTCCACAGTGAAACAGAAACCACCTGAAAGTTAACCTTTAATGATAAGCATTCCATCCAGCAACACATTTGGATCAATCCTGACTAAACCACACCTGTCCTAAAATAGGAACCATGCTAAAATAATGATAAACTTGATGGTTTTTGTGGTAGAGTTCAGTGAAGATCCCTGCTTGCATTAGTACCAATTGGCCTCTGAGAACACTAATATTCAGAAAATCCCAAAGAAAACACTCCTCCTTTTTATGATTCTTCAGCAACTATAGTAAATGGGCAAGCCATTTAACTGAAAAATATAGAAAGGGCTAAAGCCTGATGGGGAGATTTGTCAAGGACATAGAAGGTGACATGTTTATAATAGGCAATATAAAATCATTTTATGCTTCTGTTAAGGATTTGTTTATAGAACTCAAAGTTTTAAGAGTAATCAGGAATTGTATTGACCATCACAGCTTCTTCACGGGTATTATTCCAAGATCTGTTTTCTGTATGTTCCTTTTCAGAATGCAGAACTGCAAACCAGGTATACAAAATGGGCTAAATTGGATTCTACAACTGTAACAGAACAGATCTGTTTGTTTGGGGTTCTTTTTCTGGGAATTTTTTTGGGGGGGGTGGGGCTTGAGTGTGAGAGGGTGGTTTAGTTTTGTTGGTTTATTATTATTATTTCCTTTTTTAAAAATTAAGACTTCTTTTTTATGAATGCAACCTCCTGAGGCCAAAAAGTACTGTGAAGTGTTGGTGCCTGTGTGTTTTGATGAGCAACTGCTTGAGGACATCAGGTACCAGAAGAAACCCATCGGTCTGGCAGGGTGCAGTGTAGGACACCTCTGTGGAGGGCATCGGCAATCTGCTGCCCATCACTCGGGACTATCCAACGCCGGGAAACCCACTCTGCCAACGCGGCAGGAGTTCGAGGTGAAAAAACCCCGAAAGTTGCCATCTCTCATTAAGATTTATTATACGTCTGAACTTTTGTAGTCCCGAAGCTTAACGACAGATGGTGGTGTAACTCCACCAATTTTGTAACGTCTCCTTTTCTTTGATGTTGTAATACAGATTCTCCTCGACTTGACTTCGGTTAAAACCAGCATTTTCTGCTCTTTCCCAAGTGTCTCGGAGCAGTAAGCAGGGAGGAAAGGGAGTGCACCTAGTTCGAAGAGGAGTCTGGTGTGTGTTCTTGTTTGCTGTCTAAATAATCCTAACAGAAAATAGCAATCTGATAGACACCTAATACTGCCAGCAGCACACAGAAATTACATTAAATTAATTAAAGGAAAATGGTTTCAAAGCGGTTTATTTCAAGCGAGAAATACAATTGTGCAGATGGAATCTTGAACCGTAAACAGGAACAAATAAAACCCACCAGCCTTTTTTATTAGAAAGCCGAGTTATATTTTATACCTTAGTCGTCTTTGAAAAAAAAAAAGAAAAAAAAAAGTGGGGAAAGTATGTGTTTGTTTAGCTTTAATTTTGCGTGGAACTGCCAAGTCGCGCCGAGTAGTATTAGCAGCCAAGCGCCGTGTTGTTCCCTGCACGTTGTGCCCATCAGACACAGGTCTGTCTGCAAGGACACTGAACGGGACGAGGGGTTCGTGGAACAAAGCGCAGACCGGGCAGGGGGCTGGGAGCGCTGCGGACACTCGCGGGAGCGGACAGCGTCCGGCCCGACGGCGGCGGCCTGCGGCAGAGCAGAGTAGGGCAGGGCAGGGCAGAGCAGAGCAGGGCCGGGCCGGCCGGGTCGGGTCGGACCCGCGGGTCGCCAAACGCCGCCTCTCCCGTCCCGCCGGCCGGGGATGCCGCGGCCGCCCGGCGCCCAACGAAGTTGGCGCTGCCCGCGGCCGGGCCGCGCCGTCCCCCCGGTTCGGTACCGCGGGCTACCCCCACACAAAGTGCGCTGCACGGCGCCTTCCGCCGGCACCGGGATTTGTCCCCTGCCGCAGACGGCTCCTGCGGGAGAGCTGCCTCTCCCCCGGGGCGCGCTTCCCGCCCGCGGGGAGAGGGGGCCGGCGGTCTCCGGACCGCGCAGCGTGCGCCCCCGCGGGGCTCTGCGCCCCTGCCCGTGGAGCCCATCGGCGGCCGGAGCCTGCAGGGCCCGATTTCGTTTGCGGGCTGGCGGGGCGCGTAGAAGCGGGTCCCGCGCGGTTCCCCTCCCGCCCCGCTGCCTCGCGGGGCGCGGAGCCGTGGAGGGCGGCTGCCCGCGGGAACTCTGTCCCCCGGCTCCGCAGGGTGCGCGGCGAGCGTCCCCCGCAACCGTTGCGCTCGTAGCCCTCCGCGGCAGCGGGCAGCGCCCCGGTAACCCGTGCAGCGACGGGGCGAGGAGGAGGGGACGAGGGGCAAACAGACAAAAGAGCCGAGAGTAACAAATAAATATATTTTACGGCCACCCATCGGCAGCCCCGCGGCCCCGCGAGCCTCTGCCCCGGCGCTGAACTTTCACCTCG
>VZTE01001407.1:658141-691096 GCA_013397775.1 Eulacestoma nigropectus | reverse complement strand
CGTCCGCCCCCTCGGGGCGCCCCGCGCCGCGCTGCCCCGGGGCGCCCCCGCTGGCGTGGGAAGGGAGGCGCAGGGGTGCCGAGGTGCCCGTGGGGTAGCGGTGCCCCCGGACGCTCTTTGGGCTGCGCAGGCAACAGTGTCGTCCCCTCGTCCAAGACAAAAGTGCCTAAACCCAAGAATTAATAAATAATGGTGTTGGAGCTGCGGGGTTCCGGAGGCGGCCTCCGTGCCTCGTACGTGGGGGCCTTCCCTTAAAATTGGCTTTGAAGTTGAGGAGGGCTGCGGGACTTGGAAAGTTTGGGAAGCGTGATAGATTTTGAAGAGAGTGGAGCGGCTGGGGCAGCCTCGGTGTGGAGCGGGCTGGACTCTGCCGTGCCCTCGGGAGTGCCAGGGCAGCCACAGGAGAGAGGGCGAGCGCCGGCGCCTCCGCTCCGCGTTCTGCCGCGCCGAGCGCGGGCTGCGCCGGCGGCAGCGCTCGTGGCCTCCCGTAACCTGGCGGAAAGCCGTGTGCCGCCCGGCGGAGCCTGCACGGCCAAGGTGGAGGCAGCCCGTGAGGCGTTTTTGTTATTTTCCCCTAGTTCGGCTCGTCTCAGGTTCGGCAGGCATCCCAGCGCAGCTCCTGGCCGAGAACACTGGCGAGCGCTGGTAAGGTCCCGAGATGGAGCTACTCGAGAGGGGTAAAGCTTAGGCTGTGGGCTGGCAGGAAAACGCTCATCTAAAATTTGCGATAATAGTCTAGACAGAAAGTGGGCTGCTGGTATATTCTCCAGGGAAAAGTAATCTCAAAAATAACCACCATGAATTTATGTTATTGTCCTCTATTTGTAGAGAGTGCAGAGTTGCAGATGGAGGAACGGGCAGTACCCTCTACCTGGGAATCGCTTCAACTTTTAGAAAGTCTTGTTTGTGTACCTACTTATCGAGAGAAACACAGAAGTTCCTCTTCCACAGAGGATTTTCCCTGGTCTTTTCTGTACATTAAAGCCCCTGTCCAAACTCAGCTCTAGAGAGTGGGAATTTTTCCATCGACACTAGTAGTAATCGCTCCATTGACTCCACAGGCTTGGATCAGGCCCTTGGAAATTTTGTTACAAAGATGGGACTCAGAAGTTTCGCATCGTGTCTGTATCCCCACATTAATTTGTGTGTGTGTGGGGAAAGAAGTCAGAGACAACGTTTTAACAGATTTTGACAGTTTTAATTTTTTTCTTCTGTGTGCTAAGTAATTTAAAGCCATTAAGGAAAAACATTACTGCTAGTAATATTATTCTAAAGAAAATATGATTAATTATTAAATTGGTTTCTCTAACGCTACGCTAAACCCTTTTAAGTAGGATATGGTTTTAAACGTTCAAATTAGTATTTTTTAAAGTTTTTTTCTTGATGATAATAGTTTGTTCGTGTAAATGTAGATACTCAGAGTACCCCTGTTTTGTAGTAATCTGCACTTTTAATGTCCTTACAAAATGGTTTTGTTCTGTAGCGTTTTTGCATACTTAGTTCTGATTTACTTACTCAAGATAATTTAATTACTCAGGATAGTAGGTCAGTAAAAGGTTAAAGGAAAGAAAAGAGTATTTCTAATATATAGCATTTCCAAAATGCATGGTTAGACTTCCTAATTTATTTTGATAGTATATAACACCTGAAATACACTGCTTCATATGAGGCCTTGGTGTGGTGTAGGCTTTAAGGTTTAACAGTAACCTTACAAGGAAGCTTAAGCAGACTCAATTGTATAAATATTTGTATATTTCTTTGTTTTTTAGTTTAACCTCAGCGATTCTTACATTGTGTCACGGGATCTTTGCTGCAGTGTAATGTTTATATCAACTGAGAGAGGAAAAAACGTAAATGCTTTGTAGCTTAGTGTTTAGTGAAGATTTGTGTAAAATGACTAGGTAGTCTATAAGGAACAACCAAATTGGAGTGCGTTTGAGTGTGAGGAAGAGTAAAAGAAATATACCAACTTCAGGACATTTCAATCAGTAAATGCATGATACTCTTTTAAAGCTGCACTAGGGTTTGTGCGGTAGTCAGGTGAGTAGTTTCACAGATTTTTGAAGTGACTTGTTTATTTGGTGGTGTTTGGCTTTTTTTTTTTTCCTTTGTAATCATCTGTTGTTTATACGTTTTTTAAATGCTTTCCATAATAGAGTGTGTTGGGACTATCCTTTAAGAATAAAGGTGTATTTGCTTAGAAACATTCCTGTCAGACTCCATTGTTTTTTGGATAAGTTACTGTTGGATATAAAACTTATTGTTGAATATATTTTATTGTAAAATATATTTTAAAAATACTGTAGAATAAGATAATTTTTTTTTTTAAAGACTGATTTATGTGAGCTGGAATAAACTTTTTGTATTCTGAGGAATATACCTGATTCATCATTGCATGCACCGGAGTTTTCAAGGCTAGTGGGCTGAAAACAATAGAAAACTTCTGAGATGTGATCCATGTTGTGGCAGTGTTTTGCTATGTGTCATTGGAAATGTCACTTAACCTCTTTGTTTTTTATCATTGAAATGTGAGGGCTGGTATTTATCTTTCTGACAGAGTGGTTAATTAATATTTCTTGAACATGGAGTACTTTTTTGTTCCATTTCTATTTTTACCAGATATATTTTGGAGAAATTAAATTGTGGTGGTGGCTGAAAATTAATAGTTCCTGGGAATCATTATGTTTTTTTCTTTGTTGGTCAGATTGTGAAGAGGTCACTTCCTCATATGAAATGAAAATGTTTTAGGGCATAGGTCACTGAAAAGTACCCATGGAATGATTTTGACTGGAGAAAAATGCAAATCACAATCAAACTGAAAAATGCTATCAACTTTGTTGTAAAATAATAATTTTCTGTACACCAGAACTGATTACTCTTTTAAAATTTTGTGACAGCTGATAGGTCTAGAAGTAATGCAAATTGTCTGGTTTTTTTTCACAGCCACTGTAGCATACTTCTCAACTAATCCTTGTTAGAAGAAAGACTTGTCATTTAGATTCCTGTTCCCTGCCCTGTTTTGACTTGATACCTTTCTTGATTGTATGTGCAAAATAGTGGCACTGGAAAAACCTCATATAAGCGATGAAATTACGGAAAAGCTTAGCTGTAATAAACTGACCTCTAAAGTTAATCTTAAAATTGCAATAAAATAGTTCATAATTAGTTGTTTGAAGGCTTCCACATTTGTTGCTTTACAGAATAAGCATAGTTACTTTCCAAGAGTAGCTTTAGACTTAAATTTCAAAACTTCTAGATCAGTGTGAAAACAAGGAGCAGTCTCACTAATATTATTTAGCAATGATCATCTTTTTTTCTCTCCTTTCTGAGGCTTTCAGTAGCTTAATCAAGCTTACTACTTTTAAAAATCTTCCACAATGTTCAGTGCAAATTATGAGGCATCTATCTTTTGTTGCAAGATTTGCATCTGTTTTGACATTTCTGCTTTTTTTTTAAAATAGCATTTCTGATAGGTTTGCATTTAAGGGCAAGACCATGTTTTATGTCAGAAGGGTGGTTTTGAAAGTGCCAGCAATAGCTTGCTTATGCTGTCATCACTGAAGTAGCTGAAAATAATCTGTTTAATGAACAGTTGTGACGATGTTTATTGCTTCACCAAAGTGTAGTTTGGGATAGTGTTAGAAAGTAACATTTGAACTCTGAGGAATGAGTTATATGTGTAATTCTGTTTAATATAACAATTCTAATTCCTATTCTAAGAAAAATAAAGTTAAAATATTAAGTATATTGTTTTAAGCTCTTTACTATCTTAAGTCTTTTTAGTAAATTGTAGAGGTTGCTGAGGAGAGGAAATAAGAACATTGTAGGTTTAACTTTTTGTTTGTTTAGTTAGTTGCTTCTTTTTCCTGTGAATAGTAATCACACATCTGTAGTTGGAAATGGGTTTGCTGCAGTTTGTTATTTAACTATGTATGTTAGTCAGGCAGTCTGCTGAGGACAGAGCCGATTCCCTTGGATATGGTGGACTATATCCTCTACATGCCTTGAGTGTGGAGGTTTCTTCTGCTGTGTGGCAGAGGGCTTTGCTGTAGATAACAGATGACTTTCTAATTAGTCAGGCTGAGAAACAACAGACAGGTTTAAAGGACGGGCAGCACCTTCATTCAACGTGCAGAAGGGAGATTGTCTGCCCTGCCCACTCCCCCTACCCCCCCTCCAGTGCTATGTGATGTCCATTCTGGGGTGAAAGGGGAAACAACAGATCTCCGTCATACAACCTTCTGAGTCACAAAGAACCCACCTTGAGATTCACAGGCTGGCTTTGGCTTACCTGTAGAACTTGCTTGTTTACCAAGGAGCTTCAGCTTCCTATGGGCAGCATGTGCTGAGAGTAGGTGGTGGAGTATCTCCGTTTTAAGACATTTCCAGCCCATTGGTGGTTGCAGGGTCCACAGGGACACATACTGCGAGTCCTCTGCTCAGTGAGCTGGTCCTTCGGACCTCTGTGGTGAGTCAGACACGGCTGCAGATTGCATCATGTTAAGTATATCTGTAAATTGCCGATCTCAGTCTTGTTTCAGTTTGCCTCCAGGATGTTATGAGGATCACTGGCCTGTGCCAACCTTGTCCTGGTGGGAGATACTCTTTACTCTTGGGCACAAAACTGGAAATTCATTTGAAGAGTGATGTTTTGAGGCTGAGGGATACATCGTTGTATATAACTAGGAAGCTGTTGGGGTTTTCTAGGCACATTATTTTGTAAAGAAGTATTTACATGGTTACAAAAAAAAAAAAATCCTCCATCTTTTAAGATTGATGTTTAGTTGATGATCATATTAGAATAATTTATCTTTTCTCTCACAACGTGATGTGTTTTTTGCAACTTTGGTCAGAATTTGTCTTCTAAGTAAATTCAAATGCTGATTTATTCCATTATTCAGCTTTTATATTTCAGCCTAAACCAACATGATACATTATGTATTTGATGTAATTTGAAATCATGTGTTTGACGTAATTTGATTAATTACATTTTGACATATATTTATATTAAAATAGTCTAATCTTGATGGATATTGCCAGTACAATTTTTGCAATCTTGTCCTTTCAGAGAAGGAAGGAGAATGGCTGTGATATTACATTGCTTGTTGAATAGGACCCAATTGTATAATTCAATCTGAAAACTACTAAACCTGTGTTTGGAGAAACAATCTCAGAAGTGCCAAGCTATATCAAGCATAATACTTTAAGTATCTGTCAGGTGTTGATTTTGAATTTGCCTGGGAATGGTGAAGAAAAGGTAAAAGAGGTAAACACCATTTAAACTTTGCCATGCTGTCAGTGCTAAGTCTTATAAAAAATTGCTCACAATTACACTGTTGATTTCTCTTTTTGTAAGCCTTACTATTGATGTTGAGAGGGGATATTGTTCTTCTGGATTTGTAACCCACTTAGTAAAACAAGTGGTAGGTAGTATCTGTGTAATAAAACCTGTAGTTGACATTTAACAGCTTGGAAATTAGATCAGAAATCTACAAGTTTTACCATGTAAAAATATTACAGAGGAAATTTTAAGGATTAGTGGTGGGAAGCCACAAAGGTCTTTAGAAAGGAGAGGGACAACATACAAACAATGGAGAGTTGGGAAGTGCGGGGAAAAAGGCCAGAGAAGGCCATGTGGCTGGGCAAGAGACAGCAAAGGCACAGGCAGCACTGGCAGGAGGTGGGCAGCTGCTCAGAAAATCGAGGCTCAGATTCCCAGAAGAAAGAGCAATGTGATTTTCGTCTGGTGCCCAATATAGAAAATACATTTCTTCACCTTCGCTTCTTCTATGGGAAGAAAAAACTAACCTCTTTGCATGCCGGCTTTGTGCATATGGCAGGCACAGGACTTACACCGGATTCCACTGGCTCTAATTGAGGCTGCTATGTTTTAAATACTAGATCTTGCTAGTTCCAGTGTGTGTCTTTTGAAATTACTTATTAGTTGTTGCATTGGCAGTTGATTTTTACTTACTGAAAAAAAGTATCATTTTATTAATGTGACAGAGGGGGGACAGATCTTTTGAAGATAAAGGGGAAGAAAAGTGTCTAGAAAACAGAGGCTAGTATTTTTTAGAGTCTAAAACACAGAAATTGAAATATCTGTAATTCAAGACATTCCTCTGTGAGAGAACACGAACGGGATTGTGGTTTCATTACAGTAATTACAGTATTCTCATGACCTATAAATAAAAACACGAAAACCTCATGCAGTCAGGTGCGCACAGACTGCAGAGGTACACGTATCTGCCAAACTGTTGTGCTTTACAATTGTGTCAATGTTTTCATCTTTGTAGAATAACATATTTAATCCAATAAGGAATAAAGGATATCATGGATACAGCATGGTGAATGTAGGAGCAAGGGTGCTGAGAACTCCGTGATGTGTGGCAAAAATCATTCTTCATTGAAAGTCAGTTAGTGAAATATATGGGTGCTAAAACTGTAAAAATATTAGGATGGAACTTTGCTAAAGATCATGAAATGCTTTTGTGCAGGAATTTATTCAGACCAATTTGTTACCAGTCTTGAATGCATTTAAATTACTTTTAATGTTGTGAAGATGCCTGTAAATTGTTCTCAGTACACAATAACTGTCAGCGTACATTGAAGAATACGTATGGTCAGTAATTCAACAGATAACTATATTGAATATACAGAAGAAGTTTCATATGGTGTCAATAAATTCTTGCACATTCTTCTGCTTTAGAAGAAGAATTAAGTCTATTGTGACTGAAACTTTAACTCGGTATTTAATTCTATTTTAAGAGACTGACATCTTGTGAAAGAGTTAATGGTGTTTGGCGTTGGATGTCCTGGATCTGTTCTTGAGCCTCTATTTAATATTGACCAGGAAGGGGTGTGAAGTATACCCTAGCAACCAGAAATGTACATCATATGAACTGTGAAATGAAAACCCTTTAAAAATACTGGTTACGGTTTTTTTGTTGGTTTGGTTTGTTTCTGTTGTGTGTTTTTGGGTTTGTTTGATGTAGTTTATTTTTTTTTTGTTGTTGTTGTTGTTTTTGAGTCTGGGAATCAGACCACACTTTCAAATCACAGAGAAACCAGGAGAATGGTCAAAATATTTGTTTTTCACTGAAGGACAGTGCTAGGCAGAGAAGTTGATGATGAATCCAGTATTTCTCCTGTGAAGCTGTGCAGCTTTGGAAGTGGTCTCCATGCCTGTGCACGTGTGCAGCATCAAAGGGCTTATGTTTCCCTCCACAGCGTTCCGGGAAGGAGACCAAGGCCTTCAGAAAGAAAATGAATATATCCCAGTGAGTTTATTGCATCTCAGGTTATGGGACAGAAAATATTCTAAAGAAGAGTGCAGTCAATCCTTGGCTAAAACAGGGAATGTGTTTGAGGAATGTGGTTCTCCAGGCAGGAACTTACCATGCTGGAGAAGTGTTTTACAATGTAAAAACAGGTGTTTAATGGGTTGTGAGGGGAAAACCTGGCCTTCCAAATTTTTCCTTGAAAAATTGAGGTAAGGATGCTTCCAAACCAGGTTAGCATTTGTTTCCAGGCTGAGTATGGCTTGCAGCGTTGGTGTCTTGCCATGCTCCAGCTTCAGGTTGTCGTCTGGGGTGGTTGTGAAGTCTAGGTGTACTTGGTGTAGCAGTGGGGCCTGGAGTGGTGGGTGATGGAGGGGTTCTATCTGCTGGTGACAGATTGCTACTTGTCAGGACTTTGCTCAGATTGAGCCTTCCAGCTCCTGGAGCATGCAGGTACTCTTCTCGTGGCTTGACCTGTCTCAGGCTTCAGGAGAAGATGTGCTTGAGGTAATGGTCACACACTTGTGTTGAAAAATCCAAGATTTTCATCCCTGATCCTAAGTTTTTTGAAGTTGATATAAAGACTCGTTTTTATGGCTTAGGTGCTGGGGCTGGCTGATACTTTTGATGTGTTTGTATGTGCCTGTGCAAAACAGGTTTTTGAGACTGAGAAGTTACCAACTACTTAGCTGTTCTTCAAAGCCACCTAGACTGAGACAGATGATGGATTGCTCATGCATATTTAAGCCAAATCAGTGTGTTTTCAGTTCTTCTTTCAGTAAAAGTTCTTATCCCAACTGTTTCATAGGCTCTGAAGGAAGTCACCACAAATATGAAAAATCCATATTTAACTTTTTCATAACATTTAAATATTTTGAAGGGTTATCTTTCATTTATTTTGTAAATGAATCTTAAAACATACAGGATTCAGGTACATCATTGGTGAGGATCCAAAGACATATGAAAGAGACATTCCTGAAAACATGAACACAGATACTTGTTTTAAAGTGTCCAGCCTGATGAGCCAGGCACAGCAACCAGGCATGACATACTGCGTGCGGTAGCTGTAGGGTGTTGTGTGCCTCATGATTGGTGCAAATATGCATATGCAGGAAATCTGGCATTTCCCAGGAGCTTCAGGCAAAGCCTGAACACCAGTAATTCGCTATGTGTTCGTCTAGAAAGTGTATGGCTACAAGTTGGACCTTGCTCTCACTTCTTGACACTCCTCCTCCCCCTTATTGATTGTCACATAAGAGGAGAGCTACTGTGAAGCCTGAGAAAGGTGGCAGATGGAGAAAGCTGTATACTTGACTGGTCCTCCTGAGTCGCAGGCTGAGCACTTGCATTTTAGATCTTTGTGTGACTCAGTAGAAGAATACATTTCTATTATTCGATTATGTGTAAAAATAGAACCTACTGTCCTGGACTTAACTAAAGTGCTATTTTTAACATATGTTTCAGTAGCTGTCTTCAGTAACTAGAATTAAATTTTAAACTGAAACTATTAGCCTTACTATGCATAGGCACCTGCTCATTTTTTGGCTCAATAATATTCAAACCTCTAAATATACTTATGTATCATTTAAGTATAATTTTATAAACATTCTTCTGTATCCAATGACTGGTATTTGGGTCTTTGTTGCTAGCACTAAATTACTGTCAGAATGAGGAAGACCCCTTTTTCCAAGTCATTGTTAGTCTTACAATTTTGCTCCAAATTCACTTATCAACAAAATTTCCTTTAGCTGACTTTCTCTTTTTCTAAGGTGTGGATGAGTTGGAGCAAAATGTAACCAGAGACTATTAAAAATATCTTTCTCATTGTCACCTGCAGTATTACCATAATTGGAACTAAGGAGCCCGCAGTTGCACAATATTTATGTTGCAATCCAAACTGACATAGCTTGGAATGCCTCGATAGCAAAACAAGACACAGACCCAAGCCTCACAGTGCATGCTTGGGAGGGAGTGAGCTGCTCCTGTGGGAAACCTCCTCCAGCAAGGACATCCTGGGGGTCCCCCTGGTTTGCTGTGGGTTGGAGGGGCTGAGATCTCAGGTGAGGTAAGTGCTGGCAGCTCAACTGTGGAGAGCAGTGGCTGGTGGCGGGTGTGGGTGACCCTCTGGGACAGGCTGCAAGGATGGCTGCTTTGATAAGCTGGGGAGCTGTAGTAAGACATAGCTCCTTCTTTGAGGTCTGCTGATTGGGATGATTTTTTCGTTCCTTTTCACTCCTGACACTTTGAGGGCCTCTTTCTTAGGAGGTGTTGTTTGGAAGAAACACTTCTAACACTTTTCTTTGGTGCTTGGAAATAGTGAGTCATCATCCAGTGTCAATTTTTCTCTGCAGATCACTGCAGGCACAGTGAAACCAATGTTAAATTTCTGCTGCACCTCTGGTAGGCTCCTCAACAGCTGATGGACTTGATCTATTACTCCTGGCCTTCTCTGGCAAGCATAGTATGGTGTATTTGCCTGTTACTGACACACTTAGATCTATGGCCACAAGCTATCTGGTCAACTCTTCAAGCCTTTACCTTTAGCATTAGCTTTAACCCCTCAGGGCTCAGCTGCTCGCAGCATTTAAAGCATGGCAAGAGGTTTTATAGCAGAGATTTGACTCAGCAAGACTTGTGCTACCTCTCACTGAAGATATAAAATACAATTTGTAGCTTATAATTGCTGCCTAATATGATCTTGGACCCTTACTTAAAATCCGTTTAACTGATACTGTGCTTTCTTTATAAGGTTATTAATGGGAGCTAACCTTTTCTTCTGTTGTGGTTAAATGTGCAGTGTAATAAGGATGTTTTTTAATGTGTTTAAGAGTTAGAAGTTGTGTTAGACGTAACCTTTATGCAGAGAGTTTTATATAGTTATAGTAAGGACAGCAATATTAAAATCCTGAACATTAGTACCATCTGAATATAATTTTTTCTCATTCTGTTTTGTGTGTGCCTGCTGGTGGAAGATGATATAGTATGTTGAAGAAATCTGTGCTGTTCTCCAGTGTCTTTCTTATAGGTAATTATTAACCTAGTGCAAATTACTGTCTACAGATTTTTTTTAAATTTAGGTGGATACAAAGATACAAAAAGTGTGATGGATATAACAGATAAATCACAATTCTTTCTTTCTTTAGATTTCAAGGAGAGAAAAAGAAACCCAAGATTTTAGGCACAAAACTGAAAGCCTCCCAGAAATCTTTACTTTCTTACTTAACTTCTGATATACAGGCATGGGCTATGTGTGTTGGATGTCTTCAGGGAACACTAGCTTATAGATTTAAAGATTTATTTTCCTCAGTGACAAATGTTGGTACTTTTGCTCTGTGAATATTAGTTTGTCTTCCTTGGATTGCCTAATAGAAATGCAGGTTTGCTTAGAGTTGTAAATCAAAATGAAACATTTTTAATATTTTTTTTTCTTAACCAGATACCTAAGTATTTATGTAGAATTTGGTATAGATGGAAAGAATTTCAGAACTTGCCTCCCTGTACTCTTCTTGAAACTGCTCTAAATGGTGATGAAGGCAATGGAGTTTCATACCAGAAAAAGGGTCAGGAAAAAAACCCCAGAAAGATGAGTGTTATAAGTGTGGACAGCCTTTGTTAAATTTGTATTTTTTTTCTGTTGTTAGTGTAGAAAGCTCTCTTCCCACTCTTCAGAGTCTATTTTTTTTTTTCCCTCTTTCATTTTCCCTTTCCCCCCACTTGTTCATTTCTCTTCCCTTTTTCCTCAAGGGGACACTGTGGGTTGAAGAGGGGGAATGGGTTTTGCACATGTCAGGCTTATAGCTGAAAAACACTTGTTTTTCTTGTGTTCATTAAACTGCTGTCAGGGGTGAACACATCCGTATGGATGTGGGCAAGAATGGCTGTAAGAGAAACAAACATTATTTTTAATCTTAAGTAGGTGGGGAAGGGGGCAGCAGTCATGGCTCATGGGGTTGAAATTAACTGCTTTTAACATTGTGAAGAATGATGATGATGTAGACAAAGTGCCTTCCTGAAATTTATAATTCTTGGCTCAGATGTATACTTGTGGAACTTTATGATAGAGTTACTTAATGTCAGTACAGTAAAGATAAATACATTAATGGTTATGAGGTGTTGATATAATTAAATAGAGAATACCAGTAAATTGTTTTCTGGAGCTCAATGACTGTAAACTCTGGTCTTCTCATTTAATCCATCCGCTGCTTTCCATTCACTTGCTGAAAGGAAGTGACTGAGAAATTAGCCCTACGCCAGGCACAGTAACTGCAAGAACTAAGTTGGTTTCTCTTAAAGGAGAGCCTTGGATGAGGACTAGAAGTGTTTTCTCAAGAAAAGATTAGATGGAAAAAGGAGAGCAGAAACAGGTTTTTACATTGTTGATAGTGTTCAGAGATTACTTTGTTTCTCACTAACTGCCTGATTTTTGTGCTGGCTTGTGGTAGCTCTGACACTTACATGGAAGAAAAATTAAGATGCTTACAGTCCAGTGAAAGAGATACTGTCCAAATGAGAAAAAGTAGCTAAGTCTCTTTCACTGCTGTTGCAGTATTGCTCACATCTGGCTTTTTGGTTGTTCTAAACAAATGTTACCATTCTCTCAGCAGACAGTCCATTTTCCTTGTGAATTATTTAAATGTGGGCAGAAATTATTTTATGGAGACTTTAGATACCTCTGAAATTAGTCTTTCACACAAAGGGTAGTTTAACTGCACGAGATAAAAGTTCACTTTATGCTTTTAACCTGAGCTCTTAAGAATAGAGATGTATGAGAAAATACATTATTTAGGAAAGTGTCAGTGTTTTGCCTTCATAGGTTTTTCTTGTGCAAGGCATTCTTCATCATTTTTCTGTTAATTTGCTTAATACTATATTGAGGTATAACTGTAATGTAACCCTTTGAGCTCTAAAAGGCACTTAGAATCATAAAGTCATTGAGTTGGAAAAGGCCTACAAGATCATTGAGTCCAAACTTTGACTCATCACCACCTTGTCAGCTAGATCAGAGCACTAAGTGCCATGTCCAGTTGTTTCCTGAACACCTCCAGGGATGGTCACTGTACCACCTTCCTGGGCAGTCGTTCCAATGCTTAAAAACTCTTTTCATGAAAAAATTTTTTCTGATGTCCAACCTGAACCTTCCCTGGTGCGTCTTGAGGTCATTTCAAAGTAAAAGTGCCATGGATATCCAGTTTAAAATAGAAAAGAATAGAAAAAATGATTGATTATGTTGATTTGGGAAAATACTGGTGGAGTTTACCCCCAAATCTTCTGTTTGCTTCAATTATAGAAATAATGGGAATCATTTCCTTAAAAACCTGAAGAAAGAAGTCTGTCCTTTTGATATTTCTTACAATGTTTCTATAGGCTTAATATGGATGTGATATTTGGAAGGTGAAGCCCTGTTATTGCTGAAGCACATCAACTACATTTCGTTGTTCCAAAACCTTCTGTGCATTTTGAGTAAAGAGGCTGTGGTTTGTACTGCTCAGTTTGTCATAGAAAATTTGAGGGGAAAGTGAATTAGCTACTGTTCAAGTGTTCATAATTCATTCTGGAATTTTCTGATGCATTAAAACAAATTCTTTAATTTACTTCACATACGTGTGCATCTAGTAATAAGAACTGTGTAAAATAGCTAATAATTGTACCCAAACTGCTTCCAGTTCAACCATGTCTTTCCCACAAAGCATGTTTCGTATAAATAAAAATTGTGCTGCTTGATTCTACTTAGCAGATCTGAAGTACTTGCAGTAAAAACTCTTATAGCAAACTAAACAAAGCTAAACTCTGTAAAAGAAACCCCAACTCTTTGCTGTTCTGCAAATCATTGTGATATTCATTGTACTTGTGATTTGATCGGTTTGATTATTGCAATATAACATCAAAGGCATTGCTGCTTCTGTAGCTGTAAACGCCCTGAAGGCCTGCATTTTTGTTCTTGGTGGGAAGAAGTTAAAATTCTAGCGACATGAAAATATGTATAGTGAGTAGCTGCATAAGCTGCGTTTTTTCTGTCTTTGGGTGGCAATTTTAACAGTTTGAAGTCTCTTAAAATTCAGTATACTTGAAATAAAAAAAGCCATTTCTGTGACCGTTTGCAAAGTTTTAATTTGTTTTAAGCCATGTTGTTGATCTAGAGCTTTTGCTCATTTAAGGTTGATTAATTGCTTTTGCCACTTTTGTTTGCAGTTCAGTATAATCTCATGCAGACTATTGTGGGTTTTTTTTTTTTATTTTAATCTTCTGTTGATGGTTGTATGTTTGTATGGGATGTTAAATTTGACCACTAATAACTTAAGGATTTAAATAAACAAATAAATAAGATTGAAAACAATAACAAAAGACTGCAAACTGGAACAAATGCTTGGCATTGCAAATTTATTTCATGAAACGTAATTTCTGCACCTGCTGTAGACCTCATTATGGAAGCTCTTGTTTTCATATGGTTTTTTTATTTAGGAAGAGAAAAAGATTATCCTGTTTTCATCCATGTGCCTTTTTTTAAGGCTGATTTAATAGAAACAAGAATAATAAGCCTATCTCTTACATTGAATGTTTTTAAAATGTATATGCCTTTCGTGATAATTATTATTCATTAAGGCTCAGTACTCTTTCTTTAAAGGATAACTGTTATCTTACCTGTAAAATGGATGGGTAAACGTTTACTGAAGTCACTTCACGCAAAACGTAAAATACAATTCAGATACGGAGTTGAGATCTGTGGCCCATCTGCATTCCTGCATTGCCTTTCAGAAAACATAGACCCCACTGAGTGCTTGGGTAAGTCACATTGATACAGTGTGACCCACACTACAAAGGATTAGTCTCTTAGTGATATCTGGCATGGTTAACTTGGCCCAAGTAGGAGCCTGTGATTTCTGCCTACTGGGTGGAACCCAGGTCATGGCTGATGATGCAGAGGAAGATGCTGTTACAGTTCATCTTTGGAAATGCCTGACTGTGTGCTGCTCTTAGAAACTCAGAATCCTGGTACCCTACATTTCACTGCTGTCTCACAAATATTTGTGGTTGACAAAAAAGCTGAATTATCACTGTGTAATGAATAACACATAATCCACCCCTTGGTGTTTGCACTATACTAATTTTCACATACCTACATATGTAACCGGCAGACAGAAGAGTTTAGAAATGTTAAAGACAGGCCAGATGAAAAATATTTTAAAATTAAAAAAAAAACCAACAAGAAGAGAGAGAGACAGGAAGAAAGAAATATAATTCTGCTGATAATGAAAGTAGGAAGAAGAAGAAAGAAAAAAGAGAACTTCTGTTTTCCATTTTTTAAGGAGACTTTTTTTATGGTTTTTGAACTTCTGGGATTATGATGCTTTTTCTTTGTTAGAGAATTGTCAGAAAATACAAAGGTTATATCTGTGCAGACAGCTTAACTTGCTTCTAGCTCTCCAAAGTACTTTAACTCATTTCATATTCAGCTGTTAAAAGTGTATAGGTCTTGGAAAAATTAGAGCATTATAGCTGTAGCTGTACCCTCCTGGACAGCCAGGACAGAGCTTTTGGATGAGAGCTGTGGCAAGGCATGTGATGTCCTGCACAGTGGCAGTGGCTTGTCAGGGCTGAGATGCTAAGCAAGTGTGCCCCTGTAATCGGGCTGTGAGATACTTCTGGAAGCCAGAATATGGGTCAAGGAGACCTTCCTCTGCTGTAATCCTTTCTAATCTTCGCTTTTGGAAGTTTTCGAGAGCACTTTTAATGCTAAGGAGTGTAGTTCAAATTTTTCTGTTTGCTTTTTCTTGCTTGTACTTTTTCGACTTTTCTTTGCTCTTGCGCTTGTTTAAAGAGAATCCTAATAGTGGAGGGGATGGTTTTAAAAATGTAGTATTTCATCAACAAAGGAGGGTGCTAACAATTCTAACTAGAGGTATACTGCAGAGTGAAGAAGCTGCATGAGATACAGTGGAAGTACAAGAAATCATCCCATTTTTACCAAAATCATTGTACAATGGAAAGTGCTTCTTGTCAGCTGAAATGTCAGATGTATCAGGAAAAAGTTAAAGTGGAACCTGATTTCTGGAAGGCTAAAGATTCAAGTAATTTGCTTAGAGATGCAGTAGAAAATCAATCTTATGCTTGAAAGAGGAAATGGTAGCCTTCAAGTCTCATATCATGTTTTGTAGCTGATTGCCTGTTTTTATTATCTCCCCCCGGTTTTCCTTCAGTACTTACTAATGCCCTTTGGTTAACTCCATTATACCTTCGAAAAACTTCTTGCAGAGCTCAGCTTCCTTGGCTTGTTTGCTGGGTAAGCCTCACTGATATTACTGTAATTAATAGGATGTGTAAAAACTTCCCAAACCAGTGTTACAGAATCAGGCTATTAAAACTCGTTACCCCAGATGTTCTGCAGTGTGCAGGATTCCCATCCTCTGCAGCTGGGACTCATCAGAGAAGAGGCTAAAATGGCATTGATCTTGCATGCTGTGGGGGAAGTTGGTGTGGTAGGAACACAACTCAGCTTGTAAAAGAGTAAGAGGGATGGGAAATAAAATCAGTTTACAATTGTAAACTGAGAGGTATGTCTCTAATTTTTTTTTAATTTTTTTTTAAATTTTTATGCTACAGGGATAAAAATGTGAGAGAGGGATGGGCTGTATTTTTAGATACTGAAAATCTTTGAAGATCTGATTCATATGTGAGAGTTGAAGCTCTTTTTCAGAGTTGTGTATTACATGATAAGTTTCCTTGGTTTGGCTCTTATTTTCCTTGGATGGTACTGCTTTATTTCTCCAAGAACTTTGATTTTAGGAATTTTTTTGAAATTATGAGAAAGTGATAAAGAATAATAAAAGCTGAAGTGAACAGCATGATATTTTTAAGTTGGGGTTTTTTTATAACTGGGATGTATCATGAATATCTGTAACTTTGTAGTTCTGTGAAAGTAAACTATGAAGCTGATCAAAATTTTTAGAAAGTTGAGAGGAAATATGCCAGCTGATAAAACAAACAAATGCATAATTAAGAAGACAGGAAATTATACTGATTAATTGGAATATTATATGAGACCTTACAAAAAAAATTTAAATACAAGGAAATACAGGGGCATACTTTTAGAGACATTGTTGCTGGTTTTACTTTCAGTAGTAGGATCTGCATCAAGACTGGAAAGTTGTGCCTCTGAAAAAGACATATGTATTTATTCTGGCTAATCGGGTGAATATAGACATTTTATATTTAAACTGGGAATTCATACCCTTGGATGTATAAAAATATCTTAAATAGGAATAACAAAGCTAGATATCTTCCTAAATTCTGTCCTTCCTCCTTTTTTTTTTTTTTTTTTTTTGTTGATATCAATGGTTTTTGATATATTCTTGAAAAGCGATATGGAAAAGAGATTATATGGGGAGAAGATACTTGGTAATAGAGTGTTATGAGGGAATAACAAAGCCCACTGGGAGAAGGGTTGTTTTTAACACTGAGAGTAGTTACTTGCAAGAGGACATTATTAAGGACTTCAAAGTAGATTTCACTGGGATACTCCAGATTGTAGGACCAGCTTTAAGGACTTTTCTAACACACACCTAAATTTTCTGAAGGAATTATACTAGCAGTACCTTACAACCAGGAAATGTATCAATTTTGGTTTGACCACTATTTTTCTCTTTTGAAAGAAGCAGGAGAGTGCTTAGTGTGCTTATTGGCATATGGATGCTCATTAGCTTTGTACCTGTCCTGTGACAGTGTTTTAGAGACCCAGATATGAACTGGAACGGCACTACTGGGTGCTACGCAAACAAGAGAACTGCTGAGTCCCAACCCAGAAGCAGGACAATTTACATACATGGGTAGAGGCAATGTTTAGAAACAGGCAAGGGAAAACAGAAAAACAAGGAGTTACCATAGCATATCAGCAAATAATTGGCTTTTAAAATTTCCATAGGTCTCCTGCCTATGGAAAGGCAAAAGCAGTTTGAAAGAGGTTAATCAGTTAGTCTTGTGAATGTTCATAGCAGTGTGAGGTGTCAGCCTGGATAAAAAGCTTGAAGACACTTAATTGAAAAAATAACACATAGATGATGGAAGCTGGCAGCCTGGATGTAAAGGAGAAGGGAGTTTACCTCTAGATATGGAATGAGAGATGATAGGAAGGCTTTGACATGGAAGATGAGTGATTAATATATAATGGGATACTGAATTTATGTCAGTGGAACGAGATTACATTTGTCAAGATTAGAACAAAAGATAAGAACAAGTTCTGAAATAAGAGCAATGGAAGTATAATAGCTGTACACTTTGAGAGAAGAGGTTTACTTTAAAGGTAGTATTTGTAAAGATCCTACAATATTTGCTTGTAAATCTTCTGGAAATATTTGCATCTATAGGACCTAGATGCTTGTGTTCAAAGACTGAGAGAAATGATGTCCTAGTTGGCCTAAATGAATGGTAATATTGCCCAAGGAAGGAGGCAAGAGGAATGCTCATTAGAGACTATACACTATCTTCTAACTGTACAAAATTGTGGTCCAGCTCAGAGCAGCAGTGTGCTGTTAGAGATAAGGAGAGAATCACCTCCCCCAAGTGAGTGGTAATCTGCTGGGGTCCAGAATTTTTTGGAGATCTTCCTTTACCATTTCTCTTGTGGAAGAGGATGCTTCAAAAATTTATTCAAATATTATTGTTCTTTGCTGTTTCTGTATTAATCTTTAGTGGCAGCATTTGCAGCTAAAGGTTACACTAAAAGTGTGTCACACGGTTGTTGATGAAGTACCACAGAAAATATCTATTAATACCCCAGTAACATGCTGAAGTTTTTAGGTTTTCAGAGCCAGGATTGACTTGACTGCATTGTATACTAGTGGTAAAACCGTGAGTTACAAAGATCAGCCAGGCTGAATGCCAGTAAAGTTTCTGCCATGGACATGATTTTACGTATATAGGTTTCCACCTACTGGGAAAAATAGTTTCAAAATTCTTAGGTAAATCATCTCTCTTCATATATACGGTCAAAGTATTTCATTTGCTTGTTTATAGAGGGATAGAG
The DNA here is from genome assembly GCA_013397775.1 of Eulacestoma nigropectus. Classification (NCBI taxonomy): domain Eukaryota; kingdom Metazoa; phylum Chordata; class Aves; order Passeriformes; genus Eulacestoma; species Eulacestoma nigropectus. Next base: position 672,799 of record VZTE01001407.1, on the reverse strand, counting down.
AAGACAATATTGCTATGTAGTTCCTGTTGTCTACGTCCACCCTCATCTCTTTATGGACATCCTGGAACAGGGCTCCCATGTTACTGTGGATATCTTTAATTTCAAGTGGAAAGTGGTGGAATAGTGCAATGTGAGGTAGGTCCAAGATGCTGTGAGGTTTTCTTTTTTTTTTTTTTTTTTTGGTTGAGACTTTATGCTAGAATAGAGCAAATATTTTACTGAAGCTTGAAAGTGATTTTGTATCTTTTTACTTTGGTCAGATCTGTTGTATATTTACTAAAAATGTTGTCAGTTTTGTTTTCTTTTTAATAATTTCTCTTTGATGTGCTTCCATCTGAACCGTATTACAGGAATCTGAAAAGTTGGATTTTTTTTCCTTTACTTGCAGACTTGTGACTCCATCTGCCCTCTGAGATCCCATCAGAGATCGCTAGGTGCAGTGCTTTGCGGTTCCTGACAGAGGGTTCCTGCTAACCCCAGTGAGAGCATTGCTGTGCCGGTTCAGTCGCTGACGACTGCTTGATTACCTCCCCACTGCCCATTGCCCTTTTTTCAAGTTCTGAAAAGTATTCAGCAGATTTATCACTGCTTTTTAAGAAAGTCTTCACGAGCATGACCTGAGGTTTTACAGGAAATCTTGAAATAAAAGTAATAATATTGTTATACATTCTCTCACATTCAGCCACACATGCTATCACAAAAGTAGCCTTGAAGCTGTTTTAGTTTTACAGCAAAGTGTGTTTCTTTTCATATCAGGTAATCCAAGCTGCTGAGGTTTTTTTCCCCCTTGGCTTTGAAAACATGCCTTTATATTAATAATCCTGGATTTTGTGCTGAAAGTTGATTGCTCTAGTTGATGATTGGTATTCCATAACACTAAATAAAAGCTCAAAATTTTCTCTTTTTCCTTTTCCAATCTGAAATCTATCAATGTGTATTTTTAAAGTTCACCATTAGTGGAAGTATAATCTCTGTGCTTGCTTTTATTCTTGGCCACTGGGAGTTTTGCTACCAGCAATAAAAGACAACCTCCATGTTGTACTGCACAGTATAGATATTGTAAATTTTGGTCTTGCTTTCCATTGATCTGGTTTGCCATATGGGAATCATATTCAGCTGATCTTTATTTCCTGAGTCAGAAATTCTGTTTTACCCATCTTTGGGGCTTTCAGTATTTTATTCTCAGTGGGCTGTCAGGTATTGCACATGAAAGGAAAGGTTCAAAGGCATATAAAGAAGGTTCAGGTCTGAAATGTTTACTTAACACTGTCTTTTTTTTTTTTTCTTTTTTTTTCATTTTACAAACATTTGCCAGAGTGAAGGATCAGCATGAAACCGTAATAAATTTTAGATGTTTTATTCTCTATTATGAACATTTTACATATACATAATTTTAGTGTAGTCTGGAACACATCAACTGTAAACTTGCTAGTGTGGGTTTGCCAGCGACAGTATTAAAAACTTTGCAATTTTTTTTTTTAAGTTTATAAATTATTTTTCTTGGAGGTTTGTTTCCTTTCATTTCTGTTTTTGTTTCTGGAGCTGCCTCTAACACTGCCATTGAGCTACAAAGAAGTTTTAAATGAGTCGACTATGTATATTTTAATTAATATGATGAGTAAAATTATAAAAATAAAGATACCGTCCTCTCCGCTTGCAATGTCATTCTGCTGAGAGAAATGAATTTGAGGAAAAGTGAGAATGAGCTTCTTGTTGCTCACCTGTGAAGGTGCTGCCACCCAGGAGGTAAACATTCATAATCTTAACAGCTTTTGTGCCTTAATTATTTAATCTCTTGGGAAACAAATGCCTATAATTTAAGGGATTTCAATCACTTGGGAGCCATGATATAGAGGCTCTAGATTCCATTAGTGTAGTTTGATTTTTTTTCTCATTTGTACTGAAGTGTATTTAAGACAGCGTACTGGAGTGTGTCTGACGTTACACTTCCATCTCCAGTATATATCATTTTCTTTTTTTTTTTTTTAATTAAGCAAGGAAATAATAAGTGATCTTGATAGCCATTACTAGGATTCATTCTTTCTTCTTCTAGCCCCTTTCTTCTTCATTGCCAAGAGGATGCAGAGCACTGGAATTAGCTCAACGGAATTGTTTTTGTCTAGAAACAGTGTGTCTTGGGTGTGCCTAGGGATATGTTTTGCTGTTGAGGATATGGAAACAGATGAGAAAAAGTCAATCAAAGACGGAAAGAAAGGTGGGGCTTCCCCCACAGCTCCTTCACCTTTCACACAGCAAGAATAAAGCTGTCAGAGAACTGTGCTCTCTCACCGTCACAGACTCGGTTTTGCTCTTCTGGACTTGCATGGCCTCTTCATCATGAAGTTATGCTGCAGGTTTAGCTCACTGCTTAGTGTTCAGTCACATCTGCCTCCTTTTCGCACTCATTGCTCTCTCCAGCTGAAATAGAGAATGGGAATGTGGCCTCATGGACAGCTTGTTTCAAGTTGACAGGTTACCAAAGTCTGCAGTGGGTCTTCTTTTCTGCTGTCTTCCTTTTTTCGTATTTGTTAGTTTATGTGACACTGAAACATTGTGCTCTCATTCTCCTCATTCAGCTTTCTTAACTTCAGCAAGCGAGGATGGTTATGGTTCCTTGGCTGTTCTGGCTTTCCCCTCACATTGGCTAAGGCTACGAGACATTTTCCTATCCGGCCCTTCCCAGGCTTTGTCTGTTGCACTAGTCTTACTTTGAGTTGAGAAGAAAACCACAAGGTAAACCATGCTTGTATGGCTCCTGTGGCTGGAGTGTCGGAAGGACAAGACAGGCAGAGGAGACAAGGAGGGGACATTGCCCTGTGTGTCAGTGACCAACTGGGGTGCCTGGAGCTCTGCCTGGGGATGGAGGAGAAGGCAACAGAGAGTTTATGGGTGAGGATTAAAGCAAGGGCGAGGACAGGTGACATAGTGATGGTCTCTTACAGGCTGCCTGACCAGTAAGACCAACTAGATGAGGCCCTTTATAGATATATAGCTCATGGGAGACTTCAACCTCCCAATAGCTATTTGGAGGGACAACACAGGAGGGCATAAGCAATCCAGGTGGTTTCTGAAGTGCATTGATGATAACTTCCAAGTGATAAATTTGCTGATGGTGAGAGGTGCTGTGCTGGACCTTGTTCTCACCAACTAGGAGGCAGTGGTGGGGAGTGTGAAGCCCAAAGGCAACTTTGGCTGCAGTGACCACAAAATGGTGGAATTCAAGATCCTTAGGGCAGCAAGAAGAACGCACAACAAGCTCGTTGCCCTGGACTGCAGGAGAGCAGACTTTGGCCTCTTCAGAGAACTGTGTGGTAGATCTAGTACCATGGAATAAAGCCCTGGAGGGAAGAGGAGCCCAAGAAAGCTGGCTGTTGTTAAAGGATCATCTCCTCCAAGCATTGTGATATTGTGATTTCCCTCCATGTGTTTGTGGTAGAACATCCTTCCTAGGTCCAGAGGGAACGAAAAATATGTGGCATTTGTTTAATCTTTTCTCAATGGGCTTCTGCCAAGAAAACTGCATGAAAAGGTATCTCTGGTATCTCACTGCTGAAGCAGAGGTCAAAACAATTCTAGATTTTGTAACTTTCTGTCAAGCACTCCCTGGACAACACTAGAGAATAAATACTGAAGTATTGCTTGGACTAATGATAAATTGTTATAAATCTCGTTGTGAAGTATTGGGAACAGTTGTTACACACCTGTTCAATGGATGCATTAAAACTCCCAGGAGTGTCTTTTTACGGGGAATTATGTGTATTTAAGATTCTCTGTAAGCTAGGACACTACACCACCTTGTCAGCTGGTGATGTAATTTTCAGTATCAACACCTTTTGCAAGCTATACATTCAATACCAGCTGTGTGGCACAACCATATGTGAGGATGTAGCAGTTGAAAATGTTGAAGGAGGCTGAACATGCTATCTTTATTTTTGTAATCTCCTCACAAGACTTTGGAAGAAGTTTGGTGTCTTGGTGTTTATATTCAAAGTTCTTGGCCTGGTTCCCCATGAGTTCAGGAGTAGAGCCTCTGTTGTGCTACTGCAGGAAAAGGGAGCTCCCTGTGAAGGAAAGGCTAAATATCCTCTCTGCAGAGCAGAGATCTTGTTCAGGGACCTCTTTGTGTCTTGAAGAAAGAAAAAATGAAGACCAACATGATTTTCATATTTTACATCTAATACAAATTCTTTCTAAATTATTTTTTTAATTTGAGTACATCAGAGCTTATTTGTATGTGTATTATCAGAACAAACCAACTTTCCCATAGCCCCTAGGACAAAATAACTCATGGAAGTAGAAGAGAAAAGGGCTTTAACAAAACAGGACTCATCTGCATATTTCTTCCTTGTGGGAAGAAGACCTGAAGACAAATACGTTACGGGGGCAGAACTTGGCACATTCTTTTTCTTCAGTAATGACCATGATAATCCTGCAGAATAGTGCATTATAGTTAAAGAAACTGCTGTCTTTCAGTAATTTTCACCAAAATAATGTTTGTATAGATCAGAAGCACGTTATTAATTAACAGGTAGTAGCATCTTGGAAGCTAAAGTATGTAGTAGGAGCTGAAGTATAGCTAGCTAATGAAAGCAGTATGAAATAAATTAATCTCTATGTGGTGGATAGAAGCCTACTTAACAAAAATATTTGTGGTATTTTTCAGATTGCTCCAGATCTTAACTTTCACTTTGAATCCATATATTCTTATTGGGATAATAATTGTAATCTTCAGAATGTAAATTTAGTACTCTGATGTTTTCCTGATTCTGCTGGTAATCGGAGACACGAACTCTATCCTTATTCCATTTTCTTTATTAATCTTTTTTTAAGATAGTCATTCTAGACCTAATAATGGTATTTAAAATTCGGCGTGAAAAATTTCATTAATGATAACTTTTCTAGCTGGGAACGGGAGAGTGATGATTGTCAGGAACATCAGCAAGAAGAAAAGTGGAGATTGAATAAATGCAAGATGGGCAAATGGGAAAAGAAAAAAACAGAGTTACGAGGCATAAATATGGTAATTGTAAAGATGAATGTATTTTTACTTTGATATTAGACCTAACAAGCCGGTAGTGGAAAATTATTCAAAATATAGTTATTTTATTACAGATCATTTTCCCTTCCATACCTTCATTCAAAACATATCACTCATGTGAATGAAAAAAGTTGATGGCAGGTTATGGGCAATTGATTGCATTCTCGTTCTTGTATGCCAGAGTCAGCAGCCAGGAATTTGACAATGTCTGTAAAGTAAGTGTGATGCACCCCACTTGATTTCATCTCTCTGCTCCCCATCCAGGTTTAGCCTACACTCCCAGCACCATGACTGAATCCTCATTCTGTCCTTCTGCCTTCTGCACTTACTCCAGTGCACTGACTGATTCCAGTCCCTCTTCCAAAGCCCTGACTTCTGTTCAGCTTCTCAATTTTGCAGGCTGTCAGCTGAGTTGAGTAAACTTCTGCTAATGAAAACAGATAAAAAGTCACTGGAATTTATTACAGCTTTTGCATTAACTTAAATCACGCACTAAGAATGAATGTAGTATTATTAAAAAATGAAATCGGATTATAATGAAAGGAACCTGCAGATTTTAGTTAGTAACTTGCATGCATCTCTGTATTTTGTTTAATTCTAATAAAATAAAAGTGAATCCCCATTAACTGTAATGAAATAAAATTAAGCTCTCCCTGACTTACATTCATGTAGTCAGTCAACGCTATTATTTGAAATCTCATTGGGCTCTATTTGTCTGCAAGGACAACAGAATTGTCATTTATGCTGGAGGAACGCTGTTGGTAAGAAAATAGCAGGACTAGGTCTATTTTATCTGGAAAAAAGAGGTTGCCAATACATGAGATTCATGTGATGTGTGCTACAGAAGTTAACATGATGCTGCAATTTTTTTTAAGAATCTGTTTTGAATCTGTATAATAAATACTTATATGTATATTGTAGTTCAAATATATACTGCTTTGTTGGAAGATGTTTTAATATCTTCACATATCAGTATGTTAATATACTTACATTAAACTGCCATGGACAAGTTAGGTTCTAGCTGAAAGTTTAATTAATATTTTTGGCAAAGAAGTGATTCACTTTTGTTGTGTTTCAACCTAGTAAAAAAGTCCATCTTATTTGGCTTTATTTTCCTTTTCTTTTTTTTTTTTTCTTTTCTAAATCCATTGGCTTTATTATGCCAGATCATTGCTAGCTTTACTTTCTACTGCATTTTATCATAATGCTCTTTGAGTATAAATAAACTCTGGTATGCTAAACCTAATAGCAATTAAACTGGAAGTGTTTGTGTTTCATCACTGTGAACTTCGCAGAAATGTTTCCATGACAACCTCCATGCTAGTTAAGGCAACCAGAGGTGATCAACAGTTTATATATTTTTTTCTCTTGCAAGAATGGAATTTGTGTTGACAGTTCTGGCCTTTAATGGCACTTTTGTACTGTGTGAAAGTATTTGTTTACTAGATCATATGCTGTTAACTGTCAGGCCGAGATAGAGTGACTGCTTTTGATAAAAGGGCTGCATTACATCTCTGACTCTGTGAAGCTCTTGTACTTTAATTACTCACATCAGTACAAAAGTATCCATTTGCTTCGCTACACTTAAAAATTAGACTTATTAGTTCCAAAGCATTAATGGTTAGTTAATTTTTTCCTTTACATTTTTTGGAAAACAATAATCTAAAAGCTGCTTTTTTGTTTTAAATTTAAACTATTCCATTTACACTGATAAAAATCACATTCCATGGCACAGGGTGAATTGTAAGTGCTGTAATTATTGGCACTTTGAATTAGGATTTCTGGGCCCTGTTTTCATATGTAGCTGATGAAGGTTGTTATGCTGGTGGCTGAAATACGCTGGCTATGTACTCTGTTAAGAAAAATATCATTTAAGTAGAGGTGTTTTTTCTCTCCCATGTTTTTAAAAAATGCAGGTGTACCTAAGATGTGACAGAAATAACCTGAGTGTAACGTAATAGTAGTACAGGTAGACTGTTATGTATGGTATGTCTATCAGATAGTTAGAAAGCTTTCAGAAGAAAACTTTTTGGTAGTGTTTTTTTTGTTTGTTTGTTTTGTTTTTTAAAATTTTGTTTGTTTGGTTGGTTTTTTGGTGGTGTGGGGTTTTTTGGTTTTTTGGTTTTTTTTTTTGTTTGTTTTGGGTGAGGTATTTCTCTTCATCGAGCCCTGTCTAGATAGATCATCTGAAAGTGAATGGATGGGTTATCTAATCTGACAATCAGTTAATAACTGCTACTACAGCAGGTGCATTCACTACCAGCCAGAGGTTTCAAGGCATTACCTGTACTGAGCTGAACAACTTGCTTTTGTTACGTGTCTGTTCATTGTAAGGCTTATGGAAAAGTGTCTTTTTGAATCTAGAGAGTGTGTGTAGCACAGGATCATTTGGTTTTGATTAACTGAAAAATGTGAGTATTTGGAAAGTACCACAGTATCTTCTAAAAGTCTATTTCAAAATAAAGACTATATATTTTGTCGTGATAAAGACCTTACTTTGGGGAAGCATAATATTTAATTTACTCATGTAAATTTAATATACTCATGTATATTCAAGTATTAGATGGGGTACTTGTTGCATATCTTGCATATAAAGACAATTTATATTCAAGACTCGTCTTTTGGATGTGTAGTTTATTTTAGTAATTGCTTGCAGAATGTTTATTGTTTCAAGTAGTGATACCATCGCTTTTTTAAGCAATTAAATCACTCTTCAATGATCTGTAAAAACTATGAGAAGTTGCAATTGTTGAAGCTGTTTTGTGTGGGTTTGTATGTGGAGGATGCCACTGCTTTTTGCACAGTGTGTGTATGTGTGTCTGTTGAGTCAGAAGTTGCTTCTGTGGTTGTTGACAGTTGGTGACACTAGGAAGGGAAATGGAAATGCTGAAGTTTTATACCTAAGTTCCCCAGGCTTTAAACTGTAGACAGATGGCTTGTCTCTACACTCTCTGTGTAAGATGCTGCCTTTACCAGAATACCTTCACCTCATCTTTGGGGGTTCGTTGTGCATTCCTTTGTGTAGGAAAGTTGGGATATTAAGGGAAAACTTCTCAGAGAAGTTAAGGGGTGAACAAAGCTACCTCCATGTGCACGTCTTCAAACTCTGACCTATTATAGCTGGAGGCTGTAACATTCCCTGAGCGCAAAGGTATATGCATGATCCAGAAATCCTGTTTATAATATCCTTGCAGGTAAAACTGCGTGGGTTACTAGAATGAGAACATTACAGTACTAAGAAGTACTCTTCATCTTCTTGGTGGGTGGTCACTTGGTTGTAAAAGATTCTGTAGTACTTAAGCCTATAATACAAATAAACACTGTGTGCTTGTTTTCCCAAGTTAGTGTTGGTGAACAGTAGTTTGTTACCATCTTTGAAATAATACTGTGTAATCTGTAATTGTTGGGATTTTTTGTAACTGATGTAAAGCAGACGCTGCCTAAATCTGAACAGTAACTCTGGTGACATGACACGAGTATTGTGGATGAACTGGGAGGGACAAAAAAGCTGTTAGCCCTAACACTTTTTTTTCTTTCCCAGGAAAAATGAATTCATACTGGAACAGCAACAGAGATGAGCTGTGAGGGTGATCAGGAAATGGAAAGCTTATCTTGCAAGATGAGACTAAGGAAGTGTGACATGTTTGGCTTAATGAAACAAAGACTGAGAGAGGATATGATATCTCTTTCATTTTTATAAGTGTGTATAGAAATGCAGAGAAGGCATCATATAGGGAGAAGAACTGTTTAAGCTAAAGGACATCGTTAGAACAAGTACAAAACAAGTGTAAACTAGCTATGGATAAATCTGAGCTGGAGGAGAGAGCGTTTAAGTAGTGTGCATGGGACCGGAGATTTCGAACAGGGAGTCTTATCAGCAAAATTGGCATGATACAATTGCTTCAGCAAAAGATTGCACATGGTGGTCCCTCATGAGAAAGATTGTTCTCATGCACATGAGAAAGATTGTTCTTTCTAATGCTCTGACCATCTTTTTACCTAACTAGATCTATAAACCCTCATGCTTGCTTGTTGCACAGTACTGAGAAAGCTTGTAGATGTAATCTATGAGATTAAAATTATTTTTAAATAATAAAATTAAATTATTTTAAAATTATTTTGCTTGGGTTTTTTTGCTTGTTTCAGTTCCAATAGCTGTTTAATTCTTGGGTAGATTCCTCAGTCCGTTTTCAGATAAAGTGCTTCTATGTTATTGACAATAGTATCCTGGGACTTTTTAACCTTTTTTTTCTTGTTTGTTTTGTGTGTATGGGGATGCTACTTTTAAATTTTTCATTTGCTTCATCCTGCTGCAGTTAGTTACGAGCTTTAATCAGGCCAAGTGGCTGGCTTTTTCCCCTTTGGTATTTCCCATGCAACTGTGAAGATAAGGTTATTATTACCATACTCCTCATAGTTTATTCTGTAACCAGTCTGTACATTCATTTAGTTCATTCAGCCAATCATTTCCGGTCTCTTATTTTATAACTTCCTGGCAGTACTTTTTTATCCTGCAAAGAGAAAAGAACTCTGAAGATTGCTTAGTCCAGCTGCTTTTCTCATGCAAATTGGAGCAGGTTGTCCTGGATTTTCTCAAGTTGCATTTTAAATTTCTCCGAGAATATGGGGTCTTCAACCTTGGTGGAGAGTCTGCAACATCTGCGGGCAACCTATTCCTTTGTTCAGACACCTAACAGTAAAACTGTATTATTCTTTGTCTGAAGAATGTATTTCTAAGAGATTGACAGATACACATAGATCATGAGTATATAATTTTTTTCCCAGGATTTTAAAAATTGATTTCTAATACTTTAATCTGGAAATGATTTTAAGTATGTCCTTTCTCTCCTCCAGAGTACCATGCTTCTGGAATAGAAGCTCCCTTATTGTCTCAACATTAAAAGGGGTTTTGCTTTTGTATGAATGTTGTCTCTCTCTTTAGATGGTTTCCCAGACTTTTTGTCCCAGTACCTGTCACATGCAAAGGTGCAGCTACCTCCATGCAGAGTCTTGAAACTGCAGATTGAGCCAGCACCATGTTCTAGCCACAAAGTGAGTGGCATTCTCATTTGAGTACAAGGTACATCAGTGGCTCTCTGTCAAATATCTGTATGAATGCCATTTATATAGGGATTGCTTGGAATCCTGTCCAAATTCACTAAACTTCACATCATTCGAAAGATATCCAGGGACAACGTCTGCCTTGTTTCTTTATTTAACAATGTTGGAGCCTTGCTTGGGTGAAGGCCTCGTCACACCTACCTCAAACTTAATGGTTGTACACTACTGCTAGGCATCACTGATGGTGTGAATAATGTGGTTGTGATTTAGTACCCAAAGAGATGTTTATTACTTGTGGTTTATTACTCAAAAGATGAAAAGCTGACTTTTACAGACTTTCCATATACATAGTCCATATATATGTTAGTTGCTCTGTTTTCCTCAGACCTCCAAAATACACATCTTAAGATTTTTAAAAACTGAAATATACTAGACAGACTTGACTGGGTGAGCTCGTATGCCAAGTGAGAGGAATGATCTAAGCACACTCTCCACAAAAGTTAGGACAGTAAAAGCTCTTACTGGAGCATGTCTACTCACAAGGTAAATCATATATTGTCTGAATATCCCCAGAAATCTTTCTGGAAGAGCATTACGAAAGTTGGTCAACTTTAGCAACTCTCATTTTGTTACTATATTTTAGGTCTGTATCAGTGAAAATGCAAAATAAACTTTTAAAAAGTTATCTGAGACAACATCTTTTTTGACTTGTAGAGAACACTTCAGAATGCTGATCTGTAATCCTTCCATGATTGTACCTTTTAAGGAGATTGATATCCCCACCACACTGTTTTTTAATGCAAATGCAGTAATAGGGCACTTTCCAGTGTCTGTTTACATCTTTGACCAAGACTTTACTTTCCTCTTATATTTTTACCTCGCCCATTATTCATTCCATATGAAAATTAATTCTGTTATCAGAGTTAATGCTTTTAATTAGACCATTTTAGAAAACATGTCATACAAAACATTATTTCACAGAGTTTTCTTTTACTTAACAGTAGTTTTATTATTGCAGGTATTTCACAGATGCCAACCATGGCATCTGTGAAAGTTAAAAATTCTTCTATAGGCACTGTAATGCTCAAACTCATACTGTTTAAGTAATTTTGGAATTTATCCAACAATGTGAGCTTAGTCTTAAGAGGAACTTACATGTAGTTGTAAATATAGTAGTATTTGACTGATTAAAACCTCCACATTGCAGTTTTAGGAGGTGCACGCACAGGTTTTTTTGAAAAGTTTCAACGAGTAGATGATAAATACAAATTTATTTAGTTTATAAGCCTCTGCTTAATGTGGTGGCTGTGGTCATTCTATCAGGGATGTTAAGTCCTTGTTTCCTAAATTGGGTAATAGATTGTTGATGCCTTGAAAGTCCTGAGTAACCTGATCTGATCTCACAGTTGAGCCTGCTATGAGCAGCACTGGACTAGAGAACTGAGGTCCCAGCCAGCTTCAGCCATTCTGTGATTCTGTGATTGACTGAGTGCTGTCTGAAGCTGCTTGACTTGCACTTGAGAACTTGAACAGGTTTTTTAAGGCAGACAATACAAGTACTTTCTTTATGTTCCTATTAGATATGTATGTTCTTAAAACCTGCTAGCAAATGGTCTCCATGTTTTCTGAGTGGAGATTTCATATTTCTTCTTTCTTTAACATCCTAAACTGTAATTATCTTTCTCTATGCTTCTGCGTTTTTCTCTAAAGCAAAGTAAGTTGTGTGGCACAAATGAGATAGTGGCATTTTTTCTTGTGATATTTTTGTGATCCTCATTGAGGAACTTGGTAATTCAGTCAATGGTTTAAATGACCTAATTGTATGGGAGGCATTCAGGCTTAGTGAAGTCACTTTTCTATTTGTTTCTTTATTTCATTGCAGGAAAAAAAAAACAGTTCAAAAGAGTGTAGGGATGGTCTTGTAGCTGATACATCTTATAAATAGTTTTACTGGGCTTTTGGAACTCCATATACTGATACTAATAATTTTGGTTTACATGAGATTATGATGCATCTTTTTAAAGGGGCAGAAGTTACTTGGAAAATGAAGTCTGTAAAGCCAAAGAGGACCATTGTGATCTTCAACATAACAGTATCTATAGAAGTTCTTTAATTAATTTCTATTTGAAGTGCAGCGTATCTTTCTGGGGAAAATAAATCAACATTGTTTTAAAATGCTCCTGGTGGTAGAGAGCCCATGATAGTCCTTGGGAACTTCCTCCACTTGGTAATCTAAACTCTAAAAATTATTTCTGGTTTAAACTTTTATGACTTCAAATCCCTCATTAAAACTGTCCCTTGCTGTGTTGCCTGTAGAAAACGTGACAATGGATGTGCTGTGGATAGGAGGGCTCCTGCCTTTCCTGCTGACCTGTATTGTTTCCTTGTTTCCTCCTGCTCTCCCCCTGAATCCACCTGTTTTGTCTTCTGTCATGCGTTTGGGTTTTCAACTTTCCCAGGCAGGGATTACCTACATGTTGTGTTTATATGGCATGGAATAGAGCAGGGTCTTAGTCCCTGGCAGGTGATCTTTGCTGATGAGCGTGTCATGAGGGCATAAAGGATTAAAAGAGGTTTGATCTATTGTTGTCCCACTTTAACAGCTTTTAAGCCTGTCAAGAACTACTGTATTCTTTGGGTATGACTTCCTTTGTGGCGAGGACTTCCTCCATTTCTGCTTTAAGGCCAGTAAAGACTGGAGTAAATCATACCTCTCAGAAAAGCAGCTGATGTCAATGGAGGCGGGGTTAAAGGGAGGGAAAATTTCCAGTGATAGAAAATCCCTTGCAGCCCGCAGCAGCCTGCTGTAGTGGTTAGGAATTCAGTGTTTGCTCATCTCTACATTCTCTTCTGAATTTATCTTCAGATTTCCAGGATGCTGTTACACCTTCCTTAGAGAAGGAGAGGGAGGAATAAAAAAAGCAGTGTTAAGGTTCTGCCCTGAGTTTGGGTGCTTATGGGCTGTGGTTAACTGTCCTATAATCTTCTGTTTTGTAAACAGATTCACTTTTTCACATCTAGTCCTGGTTTTCAGTCATTTAATGATACTTAAAGTGTGTTCTGCAAATCCTTCCCATTTGAGCAGTGTCCTCTTTGAGTTGTGGCTATCAGACTAGTGACCCTGTTTTATTAGGAGTGACCCCAGTGTCAAATGCTCAGGTAGCATTGCTTCTCAGATTTCCTTGGTTGTACAGAGATTACATGAGTCTCTTGTCCATGCTAGCCCACATTCATGCTGATTAACCACTGTAATTCTTTCGCAGTTATTATTTCCCAGGAAGGTGTTCCCCATTCTGTAAAACATGAAGTGTTGCTACATATAGCATACATATACATGTTCTCCTGGTTGTAAAATTGATGTTGTCTTCTCTCCATGAGACTTCACTATGCCAAGAAATATGGTACAATCTGAAAGTTTCACAAAGGCTTTATTGTGAGCTAAGATCTTGGGCTAATCTCTTGATTTCCCAGCACTGCTGATAGTCATATGGGAAGGTTCTCTCTTCTTTGAGTCTTCATTCTCAAATAAGCTAATTGTCCTGGAGGTAAGGTAACTGACAGGAGACTTGAGATGAGCTCAGTTTGTTAGAGAATGATGAGGTTTGTGGGTTCAGTCCCGGTACGAGCCATTCACGTAAGAGTTTGACTTGATGATCCTTGTGGGTTCCTTCCAACTCAGAAGACTGTCTTTCTGCTTTTACTATTTTCCATCGTAACATCATGCTTTCTTTACCCATCATAACTGGTAAATGTTGATACGGACTTCAGGACCAGCAGTATCATGCTATCACTGTCTTGTCTTTCCATCATCTTCTCCAGGTAGAAATCTTTTCCTCTCCTCGGTGTAAATCCTGTCCTCTGCTTAACTTCTCTTCCATGATGTAGAAAAAAGGATTCTCGTGTGTTCCCTGAGCAGCAGGTGAGGAACAGAACTGTGGGCTAGTACAAGAAATCTGAGATAGGGTGTCCACTAGAAGAGAGAGGAGTGAGAGGAAGCAGGACAAGTGGCATCTGTTTTCTCTCAGAGCTGTTTCTGAAACCAGTTCTGGCTGAGCTCAGCCCCCAGAGAAGTAGAAAGTCTTGTGCTGTGCAGTAAAAGGAGAGAAGGTGCCAAACTGTTGGGCAGTCCCGAGATCACTGACCTCTGGCTGTGGTTCTCATGGGAAGGCTCTCCTGAGGATTGTAGTACTGTGGTGGAAAGAAATGACAGAGAACTGAAATTAGGCTAGATTGTCAGACATGTACTGTGGTGCATTTAAAAGCACAGAGAACCCAAAAGAGGAGAAAATACAGAAAGGGAAACAGTGTCCTCTGTCATGGAACAAGTTTAAAGAGAAGCTTCCTTGTTTAATGCTGTGGCTTTGCTTTCCATAGCTAATTGGATCAATAAAAGAATATCACAAAGATCTCACTACCTTTCCTTGTTATTTTAGTTGTGTCTCAGTTCCTGCCCACAACTGATACAAACTTAAGTAAAATCTAGTCTTCATCCTATACAAGAACATGTTTATTTGGCCAAAAAAAAAAAAAAAAAAAAAAAAAAAACAAGAAAAGATTTT
>VZTE01001407.1:564821-658133 GCA_013397775.1 Eulacestoma nigropectus | reverse complement strand
AAAAAAAAAAAAAATCAGTAAAGCATTTTTCAGCAGTAATTCTTCTCTCTATATTCTGTATTTACTGTTAATTAATTTTGAAAATAGAGGTCTGTGGAACAAATGAAGAAATTAAAAGCTCTTATTTTGTGTTTTGCCAATTTTTTTTTTTTTTTTTTTTTTTTTTTTTTTTTTTTTATGGTAAGCCTGTACTCCTAGCACATAGTCTCCAGGAGCTCTGTAAGAAGGTCTGGAAGGGAAACTGCTAGCTGGACATGCCATTACTGGATTTAGAACTCTTTGGAAAACTGAGACCCGTATTATTGCTGATGTTTACTCTAGTTTCTTCATCAGCAGATTCCAATGAAGTCTCTCTCTGATGGGCAGTCTGCAGGGTTACCTGTTACAGTGCTAAGCTCTTTCAGCAGAAATACCCCACATCTTCTCTGCTGGCAGCTAAAATGGGATTTCTAAAATGTCTAAAATGCACTGGTCATAGGTTGCTCTAAAGTGTACTGGTCATAGGTTGCAGATATCCATTTAACACAGCTGTCCAGTGTTACTATTACAAAACTTTTGTTCTGTTAAAAATTGTATGGTAGAGAGGTGCAGAGAATGACATCAATACTAAATACAGGTCTAAGAACTCATGGTATTGCTTCTTTTCAATTAATGACTGCATCGTGCACCGTGTCTAATTCAAGTGAAGTGGTTGTGGAACTTCTGGAAAGCTTTAATGGAGTACTTCAGATCTTGTTTATCAGATCCTGGTTAAAAAGCATATCATTTTAACATAAATGGTGGCATGTTATCATTTTCTGCTGGAAGATTTACTGAACTGCTCAGGAGAGCTGACAGAAATGGCGAGTGGCAAAAGAGACATGCTTAGTTGCCTAATGTGATGATCTTGGCATACTATGATATATTGGTCTGAAAATTCTTCAGTGTCTTACACATATGGTAGGAAGGAAGCTTTAACATGTCAACTTAAGAAAAAAAATTAGCCTATAATAACAGTGTTGCAGATGATTTGCAGGGAGTTTTTTTAATCATGGATATTTCATATCCCCCTTTACACCTAATTCGTCTTGCTTTCTAGGAATGCGTAATTAATATTGTACTTACGCTAATTTGGAACAATGATGATTGCAGCTCACTGAAATTGTGTTCTACTTAATTGAACTTGACCAACATTACTTAGAGATGACTCAATACTGCATATGGTACATTCTATCAATATAACCTTTTATTTTAAACAGTTTGAGACACAATCTGATTATTTTATATTTCTACTTCTGTATATATATGGCACTGAATTTATGCATCCATAAAAAAAGTTTTGCTTCATCCATAGTTCGAAGAGTGCGTAAAGTAAACTTCCTTAACAATCTGCTTTGGTAGGTACTGGTTTCTGATATAGAACAATACTACAGAAAAATCACGTGGACTGCTTGTTTCAAGCTTTTTATGACTTTCAGTGTTTAAACTCTTTATCTGCAATATCCACAGATATCATCTATCTTTGCATATTACTAGACTTCAGACGGTGTAAAAGTGGTTCATACATTGATGCTGGTGGCAGCCACTCCAGCAGGTGCACTTTTGAGCTGGAAAGCGCATCCGTGGGCCAAGGACAAGTCTGTGAAATGGCTTGCAGCCAGGGTGGCCTGCCTTCTCAGGCAGCAGCAAGAGGCACTGTAGCAGGAACAGGCGCTTGGAGTTGGCGCAGTCTGAGGCTTCGGGAGGAGCTGGCAGCATGGACTGTGTGGGACTGGTTGTGGTTACCTCTGCTGAAGGGGCTGCTGCTGCCTTCCTGCATCTCTGTCCTCTCTGCTTGTGCAGGCAGAGCTCTGAGCAGTCAGGGAGGCAGGGAAGGGGAGTTGTACTTTCCTGGGTAAAATGGTATGTAGCTGTTCCTTCGGGACTTCTGCACCTCTTTGGCGCGAAGGATGGCTGAAACAAAGAGAAATGATCTCTAAGCTGAATGCAGAATTATTTTATTCTACAGGCTACAATGTTAAACAATGTTTTAAAGGATAGGCTTATTATTTGGGGAAAAAAAATACTGTATTTGGGCCGTATAGGAATACCATCTTTCATTTAGAAATGCAAAATAATGATTTTGATTCTCCAGTAAACATTTTGGTTACTGTGTATGAAATAAAATGACATTTTCTTACCATGTGATTTGAATAAAACTTTATTGAAGTCTCTCTACCAAAATTATGAAGTTGTATGCTGATGAAGGTATTTTAAAGCATTTAAAATGGTTTGAATTTCAATATGCTGCATGTACATTTTGATCACGAAACGCAAAAAAAATTTATTAGTCTCAAAAATGTTCTTTAGCTGTTCCATAGAACTTAGATACTGACAAAACATACATTGAATTATTAACAAAAAATTTAATTCTGTATGTAATTCCACTTATTTTCATTTGGAGGAATCTTATTTTTTTCAACCTGTAGTTAAAAAGAAGCATGTTTTTTTATTTAAGAGAAGGTTTTACCAGATAAGCTAACAGTGTTGCAGATTAAAAATGTAGATGTGTTTTCCTCTTATTGTTACATATGATGTGTTTTGAGTGTGGGCATTGAGATGGGAACCCTGGACTTTCAGATGCCTTAATTCTTAATACCAAGACAACAACATACTGCTCAAAAATGTTCCCGAAGTCATAAGAATCTTCAAATACTGGTCTCTGGTATCCATGAGAGTAACTTGCAATTTAAAAGTAATACAAAAATAATGCAAAATAGGGCCTCTTGTAATGAAAATGTCTCTCATTTAGCTATAGCTTTACTATTAAAGTTGACTTGAGAGATTTACCTTTAACTTGCACCATTTCCTAACATAATAACATCAACATAAGTGAGGCAGCATTAATCTTTCTTGAATTGAATGCAGATTGACATCGTTAAGAGTATGCTGCTCTGCAGTTTTCAGTTTTGATTTTTTTAAATAACCCACTGTCCTAAAACTTCGGTGGATTTGTTTTTCTGAGAGGAAATTTTTGAATTTTGTTTTTATCTCTGGCTTTTAATTCAGTAATTTACTTGAATTTTCTTTTAATTTTAAGCATGAAAGACTTTATGATTTCATGTGAGAGCTTCCTCTTAGGCCTCATCATCAAACACTAGTTAAGTAAGTGAATTTTTGAAAGAAAAGCAATGGAGAGAAATGTTCATTTGAAAAAAGGAAATGTGGGGACAGATAAAGTAATGTAATGCAATAAACTGTGAACTTAAAGCCATGTCCTTGTATGAGTTGTTGTTCGGTTAATGTCTGAAATGAAAATTTTGAATAAGATACCTTGCTACTGTCAAGCGATTAGATATATTCCCTATTGAGGCATTTCACAGAATCACAGGATCATTTAGGTTGTCAAAAGGGTGTTTCACAATGTCCTTTGCTTGCATTTATGTGGTAAGCATATTTATATATTATACCATTATTTGAGATATCTCTTTCAAATTTGTCTATGTATCTCCTTTATAAAGGCTTCTGCTTCAGCTGTCACCATGTCAGTTTGTATTGATCTGGTTGATACAGAAATCTCTTCAGGAGCAGTTTGCATTATTGAGGTGAAAAACCTGCTAATGACACAAGAGCGATTTTTTCAGCCTTTTTGCCCTGTAGTAAGAAAAGGTCTTCCTATTTGCGTCTCCAATCTAATTTTTTTCTTTTACCGGTGAGTGTGTGTAAGGTAATCACAGCTTGACAGTGTTGTCTGATTGTTGATCATATCGGGTTCACCTGTCTTACTCCTGCATCAGGGACCAGAGTGACTTCAAGAACCTACTTAAGTAGTCACAAACTATTTTAGGCTTCCCCTTATTAAAGAAGTAGAAACATGATAAAGCCTGATGCATGGACATTTTGCGTGAGAGTGGCCACTTTGGGGTAATTTCAGAGCCAAGCATTCTGCTCCAGCCTACTCTCCTGCCACCAGGAGGACTTGGCAAGTAACAGCAGGCTCCAGGGAGAGGACTTGCTCTGCATCCCTCTTAGCTCCTCGTACTTGGAAGCAGTTGCTGTATTCAGGAGAGTGGAAGTAAGTCTGTTCAATTGCATCACTGGAGTTTCATCTTGTAAATGAGACTGTTGATGTCACCTGTTTCAGATTTCCTCCCTTTACTTGTTGGAAGCCTGTACTCTAATGGGGTCAGAGGCAAAGGCAGTTGACAAAACATTCTTACTAGTCTTTGTAAATGTTGTAGAATCTTCTGGGCAATCTGCATTGTACTTTCCTATGATGATAAATTCATCTTGGCTCCAGACATCTCTCTGTGTCCTCCTGTTAGGTATTTCCTCTTTCTTCAATTCTTGCACAAGTGAAGATTTCATCCCAGGTAACTTACAACCAGTTGCAGGACACCCCAAGTAGAGTGAATTATACAGGTGTTGTTTCTTGACAGAAGCAAGAGTGTTTTGGCACTCTGTTCCTGTCTGAAATTCAATATGGATTTAGACAGCATTTGTATGGATATTCAGTATGTGGTCAGTAGCTTTTTTGTGTTGTAGGTGCATACTGTCATATAGTTATAAATTTGATGTCTCGTTAATAATTTATTTTCTTCTCAGAGGGTAACTGTGTTCATTTCAGGGTTCTTCCATATGTCCTGTCTGTCACCCTTGAAGTTTTCATCGTGGTGGCGGTAGTCGTTGCTATTAACTTGTGTCCCTGTGTGCCTTTTTTCATTTACTTTTACAATTGTTTCCTTGATAAGGGGTGCCACAAAGGTGCAAAAGCTGAATCTCTCCAAATGTCTCAGTCTCTTTCCAAGCATCTGGGTCACAAGCTGAACACTTGAAACAAAAATTATATTACTGCAAATCCTTGGGCTCACTGGAGAAACTATTACCTCTCAATTTGTGAGAGGTCTTTGTCTGTGAACAGATTCTAGTCTGTGCTTTCTTTTTCTGACGATACATTTCTCAGCTAACCTCTGTGATGGCTTGTGCCACACATCACCTAACACTAAGTATGTCTCCCCTCTGTGAGCTCTCCCACTCTGTATCCTTTCAGCTGGCTGGCTATTGTTTCTCAAACTATGGAAAACTTTTGTTATGATGGCAGTGTGAGGCCACAGGACAATACTCCTCCAGTTCCTTGCCCAGTCAGACAGTGACACCTAGGTCAGTCTTTTTGACTTCTGCCACTTTCTCAAAATACTCCACTGTCGCTGTGTGGGTGCTGAAGACTTCTAAGAGATTCGTGAGTGTTGTGAGTACAAGTGACAACATTACTCTTTACTTCAGTTAGACCAGTCCCTATAAATTCCAGAGAGGGATGTTTGACATTTAATGTGTTTGTTTGTTACTAGTTCCAGTGTCCTCTCCGTCAGCTCTGTAAAAGCCCATCTGTCACGCATGTCTGCTCATGCTCACCAAAGGAGTAAGCCTCCATTTTCTGCCCTTTTCCAGGTTCATCAAAAGCTTTATTAGGCTTGTTAAGGTGTTTATCTAGTGGTTGGTTTGACTTAAACCTAGCAATGCACAGCTACATGGAACTGCCTTGTAACCTCCTAACTGCCTGCGTGTGGCTCCACCTTTGCATGAAGGTGCAGGAAACCTGGAATAAGTGAAGGTCTGTGTTTTCCATGCACATTTTTTAAGTCTGGGTATGTGTAGAGGGAAACTTCTATGGTTGTGGCCACATTTTATCTTAATTTCTATTTTTCCTTCTAAACTTCAGACTTGCAAGTTTCCTCATTCAGACACTTGACATCAGGGCAGCAGAAGCAAGTACCATGTTTTTGTATTCACGGATTCAGCACCTGAGCGTGTGCCTCGATCCTTTTGGTTTATTAGCATGGGCAGAACCTCCACATGATTGCTGAAAGGATTAAAGGTTTCTCCATATTTTCTGCCTTCTTAGTGCATAGAGATTGATGAATGGCCAAAGCAGGATCTTTTAACTTGGTGAACCTCGAGTCCTGTTTGCAGTTTTGGGAGCCACAATATAAAATATATAGAAAGCAATTAGAGAGTGTCCAAAGGAGGGCCAGGAGGATCATGAAAGGCTTAGAAGAGAAAGCCATATGTAGCCATTGATCAGGTCACTTGGTTTGTTCAGCCTGGAGGAGACTCATTCCAGTCTACAACTTAAAAGAGGAAGAAGATGGGCAGACAGTGATCTCTTCTCTCTGGTGCCCACTGACAGGACCAGAGGAAATGGCATGAAGCTGTGTCTGGAAGGTAGAGGTTGGATATCAGGAAAAGGTTTTTTACCCGGAGGGTGGTTGGGCACTGGATCAGGCTCCTCAGGGAAGTGGTTACAGCAGCAGCCTGCCAGAGTTCAAGAAGCATTTGGACAACACTTTCAGGTACATGGTGTGATTCTTGGGGCTGCCTTGTGCAGGGCCAAGAGTTGGGCTGGGATGATCCTAATGGCTTCCTTCCAGCTTAGCATATTCTGTTATTTTGTATTCACATTATCAGGCATTTTGTGGTGTCTGAGACACTGAAGGCGTTGCAGTTTGCCTGGAGACCTCTCAGGTCATCCGCTAGGGAATTTAGAGCAATAGCTTAGTGGCGTGGAGACATTCACGGTGTAAGTGTACATGTGGACTGTCATTCAACTGAAACATGTATAGTTTATATATTTTATTTTTAATTTAATAATTATCATGTTCTGTGTCTGTTTTTGCCTGACTTTCCCATGTGCTGCTGGGTTTTTTGAAGTTCTGTATTTCTCTGTGGTTCAGAGGGATTTAAATTTCCACCTGGAAGGCCCTTCTTGGCGTTCTCACTCACTCCATGAAAGACTATTTTACTGGCCCTGCAAAGGAGAAAATTTCTCTACTCTCAAGTAATAAAGCATTTCTCAGAGTGTGAAAATACCTGTGGAGTGCACATCATGAAAAATTCCAGTGGCTAATAGGTAACCTTTAGCATTCTCAAATTATTTTGAAAAATTCTAAAGGCTAGCAGCATAAGCCTTACTTGCAGAGCACAGCACTGCAGCTCAGGAAGGTGCAGGGTACGGTATGTACCAGCACAATTTCAGCCCAGGGTGTCCTTTGATAATTAACAGAGTGCTGTCATTTCTTGTGGAATCTCTGTGTGTCAGCATCAGCACCAAAGAGAAGAAAGAAAATGTACATAGCCCCTGATGAATACTGCTCTCCCCTGTGAAAATAGGATGGCAGCAGTAAAGAGAGTGTGTGGCAGAATCTCAAATCACCCTTCCCATCCCTCTCCCCTTTCTATATAGGACTGTGCATTTGCATTGACCCCAAAGAAAATGGCTACTGGGTTTTTTTTTTGGTTACTGAAAATAACACCACCAGGCTATTTCAGCCAGTCAACAGAATGCTAGTATCTGACATGAATGGTGAAAGCAGACTTCTGGAGTCCTGCAAGAGGAAATAAAGATTCTGTCTTTTAAGAGACATAATTAGTAACAGCTATCTCTAGACCTCATGATTTCTTATTCTCAAATCAGTTTGTCCTCTGCTGCCTTCTGTTCAGCCACTGAGTTTGATCTGCTATTAAGAGATGGTATTTGCTGCCTCTTGTGGGGTTTTTCTCATTGTCACTCTTCTTAGCTGAATTGTTTCTTGTGTCAGCATAGGACCATTGCAGATTTGCTCTGAATGTCCTCAAGGAACAAAACATCGATGATTTTAGATGTCGTTTATTCTTCTTGAGGGTTTGGTCCTTAAGGTTAGGTACAACCTTGGTACTAATGTTACAATGGCAAATTGGTCATCTGCCAATCTTCTTGTGTTTGAAATTTAATGCTATTTTTTTTGTATGTTATGCATTCTCTTTGCTCAGTTGTAAACTATATGCAGTTTTATATGAGACTGACATAAGAAGATAAATAGATGAAATGTTATTGCTGAACATTGAAATATGGGAGTTTTAAATAGGCAGGCATAGATATGATGGTTCTAGTTAGTAGCCTGATCACATAAAATATAGTTAAAATATTATGTGCTTAATGGAGTATGTAGTTACTCTATTTCATTAAACATTTTGTATGTTTTTCTATCCAGTGGAGAAGGTCTGAGCCTAGATTTTTAAAAGGCCTATTAAATTATCTTAAGCAAAACTAGTTAACAAATCACAGTAACCTAAGTGTAACTTGCTAGATACTGTAAAATCATTGGTGGCTGCAAGAATTATTTTAAGTAATACAAAACCTGCATTACAAAGGCAAGGAATCTATTAACTGCTCTTTTGGTACTGTGTATGATATTTTCAGGTGTAGCTGCCACTGTCTTAGTAATTTGTTCCCTGTAAGAGGTTATTTTTGTCCTGTTTTCCCCAAGCATTCCTGCTATTTCCTCCATACACTGCTTCCTCTGAGTAGTTATGGTAGGTATGTCCATTTCACTTCTGTTGAGCTTGCCCTCGACATTGAATACGCTTAATATTAAAATGGGTTTATTCAGACTTAACACCATGCTTTAGGTGGAAACACAATGTGGTGAGAAAAAAGAAAACAATTCTTGTTTAAACTGGGCAGCTGAATGCTTCTCCAGCTTTTTCCATCCTTCATACTTAAATTTCTGAAGTAGTGTTTCAGGTGGGAATTCCATGTTCATAGCAGGCTGTTTTGCAGGTGTTGCCTTCTGATCCAGGGCACTGGGGCTTCATGAATGTGAGCAGCTCTGGGAAATGCCATCAAAGTTCTTGTTTTCTTTTATCCTGTGCCTCCGTCAGTGCTGGCAATGAAATGGACACCTATGGAGAAGGGAGGTGGTGAGAGGGATGAGACAGGACTCTGTCTCTGACAAGAAGTGCTTATCTTTTCCACCTCTCCTGTGCTTTTATATTAGCACCCTCCTTCTGGGCAAAGGTCTTTAGCATTCATTCATTCATAAGGAATTTCAAGTTGTTACAATACTCTTGAGACTGACAAATATGTGTAACTTTCCTAAAACTCAGTGTAGAATACAAATCAAACCCTGTTAAGACTCTTAACTATGCAGCCATGGTTTTTGATTTGTTGCCAGTTCGGTAGTCATCCTGTGCTGTAGACTCAGATCTTGGATGCATTAGCACTGAGGATGGCCTTCCAGCTTGGTGCAGACTTGCACAACCTTTGCCTTATTTCCAGCTCTTGCTTGGCTTTCTGCATCCCTCCTTATGCCTTGTAACAAAGTTAGGTTCTCTTTTCTATGAAAAATCACTACTGTCATCTGTGTCTCAGTCCCAGTTATTTAAGGAATGTTACAAGTGTCACCTTTCAGAATCAGAACAGGACAGTAAAATTAATTCAGTCATTTCAAACAGTATTATCACATGCTTTTAGGAACTCATGTAAAATTCAGAGGCGTCAGAATGTACAAAGTGTTCATTATTTTTGATATTTTTAAAAACCTTGTCCGTAGGTTGAAGACCTCAGATACATTTTTGAACCTTATTCCATCTCTGATATGAAATACATATACTTCTTTTTTTAAGGCTTGAAGTTCTGTTAGAGTTACATGGAATGTATGAAAGCTGGTATAAAAATACTTGTAATAACATTTTGAGAACTGGCAATACCACAATGAATCCCAGTAGCACAGATATTGTTGATCTAAATTGGAAAGCTATAAGCTAGTAAAACAATCATTCTTACAAGAGAAATGGCATATTTTTAGATCTTACTGGCTTATAATAAATTCCCTTGTATCCATGTAGAGCTTCTTGAAATATTTTACAGTAGAAGGTCTGACTGCTGACTACTGCGGTCAGCAAAAAGGAGAAATTTTAAGATTTTGAGAGAGTACTCCCTTGGCATTAAATATCATACTTTACTTTTTCCCAGGTGTTCCTGTGCTCTTGTCTCCTGCAGCTACCTATAAACTCCAGTGCCTTAATGCCATCTCAGTTTTCTATTTTTATTGTAAATCTCTTTGTTCAATAGGAACCTGTAGTGTTCCTTCTTTCTGTTAAACATAATAATAAAGAATATGAACAGAATGAATGAAAGCAGGAGAGCAGTGACTTGTACCATGTGAAAGCTGCCCTTCTTTCTGAAGGAGATACAAAAGGCAGGGCAACATTTGAAGGACTGGAACTAGGAAAGAAGTAGGAAGAATCATCAGAGGGAGGATCTCAGAGATACCTCTGTAAATTTAAAATAATGCAATTAAAAACTGCAGAAGAGAAACCAGAGACTGAGATAAATTTTCAGTAAACCCTGTGATACTGTCTCACTTCAGTGTGATCTCTGTGCATCAACTCCAGTATGCCTTAGATTTCTCTGAATCTTTTCAGCGTGCTAAGCTGATAAATATGCTATGATTTTATAGTTGTATTTGTGTTGTTAGTTTTGTGCTGATTCATGCTGCTCTGAAACCGCCCGGCCAGTAGCCCAGTAAACATGGAAGGGAGCAGGCTGGGGAGGATGGAGATCATGAAGGACTGGGCTCGGACGTAAACTTCAGTTGCAGTAGGATTGCACCTGGAGTCACCCACAGAGCTGGTGTACTGAGATCTGCTGCAGAGCATCTTCCAGGTAGTTCTTGCAGTTCCAGGATTTCAGAGGGGAAACAATTAAGATGGTCGCGTGATAGGAGAGATCCTTTGGTATTGTGGTAAAATGAAAGAATAAATTTGGACTCTTTCCTCTGGACAAAATTTCTCTCAAATTATCATGTAAGGCGATTGTGTGAATCACTAATGTCATCGTATTGAAGTTTAAATTTTCATAATGCCTTAATTTGCATGAAAATGTACTTATGCTCATAACAGTATCTTAGACTTTTCTAGAT
This sequence comes from Eulacestoma nigropectus, assembly GCA_013397775.1. Taxonomy (NCBI): domain Eukaryota; kingdom Metazoa; phylum Chordata; class Aves; order Passeriformes; genus Eulacestoma; species Eulacestoma nigropectus. The sequence continues at coordinate 647,436 of VZTE01001407.1, read as the reverse complement.
GTTATAACCACATCTTCCAAGTACCACAGATAGTGCCTTTAATAGTGAACTCACTCAGCTGTCAAGGAGAAAATACAGATGCTTCTCTAGAAGAACTGTGGATATTTGCTGTAGGTAAAAAATTGGCCTGTGCTTTGCTGCGAGGAGGGAGAATTAAAATGGACCGAGTAGTTGGTTTTGCAACGAAGAAACATGCGTCAGCAGCTGGATGTGTGTCTGGATCTGGACTTGCAGCCTCCTTCAGAGTCTTTGGCAATATACAGTATGTAGTGTCCACTGGAGGATCTTGTCTTGCGCTTGGCAGCATAGGCTTTTAGCTTGATAATAAATCATTCTCAAGAGCCACTTTTCCCTAAAGAAAAGTTGTTATATTCAAGGATTGAGTTGGAAAATCTGTGTAAAAAGTACTGCGTTCTTAAAACCTTAAAGCTTAGTTTCAAGCATTGAAAGCTTGAACAGCTGTTTTTCAAACTGTTGACAAAATGCTTAGTCATCATTAATTTGGAGCTATGTAGTAGTCTGGAAACCTCAGAATGTCACCAGTGAAACCAGTTTCTACTACTTTCATAATTTTTTTGTCCCCATCTGTTCTCCCCTGACATCTTTGGCCTTCATGACTTAAAGGATGACCTTTAGTTAATGTCTACTTGTGAGTCTTGCTTGCAGTTTATCAGCAGGACCAAATGATGATTAGTTCTCCAAATACCTGCCAAAATGCCATTTCTCTGCTTAAGCTCTTTGTCTTTTACTTTCAAAAAGTGCGAGACCTTTCTTCCAAAAACTCATTAAAATTATTTGAGAGTTCTCAGTGTTGCGTGTTTTGGTTTGCAGTAGCCTTTGCTCATACTACTGACTAAGTAGTTTTATGTCCCCCTCACCGTGTTTTTTGCAATTTGCTTTAATATAGACTGAAAGTGAGCATAAGAGCAGAGTATATACAATTGTAAGTAAATCTCTTTGGCAAATCCTGAACAGTCATGTGGGGTACATGACGGCTCAGTAAAATGCTCTTTTTTTCCTTTTATTGTTCTCTGTTTCCTCCCCACCTCTTCTAAGTACAAACAAACAAATAACTTACAAACCCAGCTTTTATTTCCATTGTGTAAACTGGAAGGAAGTGGCATATAAATTTAGATACTCTTTACTATGAGACAGATTGAGTAGCAATTTGACTGTCACTCTCAAACTGTCTTAGCTAGGGATCATTGTGAGGATGGGAAGAAATGTGAACCTGGGCTTGTTTGGCCAGGATTGCAGTAGATGTTGGAGCTACTGGATAGCCAGTGCTCTGATGACATATACAGACAGTGGACCCAAGTATTTTCTGAGAAGCAAGTCTGAGCAACGGTCTTTGGAAGAAAAAAATTCCTGTGCTTGAGAAGGTAAAGAGGCAATGTATGAATGAACTAGAAGCAGGTTCACTGTAAGAACTGAACTGGAGACAGTCAGTTTTGGAGCGGAGTTGTAGTTTCACAGATAGCTGACCTCTTCTTACAATATGCTGTTGCCAGTTTTTAAGAGAGGGGTTTTCCCCTGGTCCCCTGCCTTCAGTCCACCATCCTTTTCCCTCTTCTCACATCTGTGGGCTCATGTATGTGGGATTGTGACCTCTCTTGGGCTTCATCTGGAGCTCAGCAGACCCTTCTCTATGTCAAGTTAACTCAGCAAAACAGTAAAAAATGAATTTATCAGAAGCCTGTGTAGGCTTTCTTCCTTTTCTGTGAACTGAACCGGCTCACAGAGGGATCTGAGATGGCTGTAGACTTTGTAAGGTAAGCAGTGGGAGCCAGTGGCTGATGTGGAAAGGCAGAGAGAGAAGAGGTGGGAAGTATTCCCTTTGTGGTAGTAGTGAGCTGTTAAACCACTAGCCCCATCTTAAGAAACCGTTCTGTTACCACTGATTGGCCTTAGAGGATCATCTGCATCACTGTAAGCAGTGTCTCTAAGGATGGTGTTCTTACAAAACAGTTGGCAAAGTGGGGGTTGCCCAACTGGGAAATCTCTGAATTGAAAAACCTACTAAGAACCAAGTTTGAGATACAAGAAAGCAGAGATTGTGGCTGCTTGCTTAAAGTCAGCATGGTATTCATGTAGATGCAGGCTGGAATGCATTTGAAGAAAGGAGCTTCTGTGTAATTTTACTTGGATAGCCGAATTTCGTATTATTAGAAGTTTTAATCCTTAAAGTATATAGCATGCATAGTTTGGGGTTTTTTTTTTGACAGCCAACCACTTTATTAGTTTGTTCTGAACCATACTTCTGCTGGCATGAACATCATGGAAGTCATCAGTGTTTTTGACTCAGCATTTCCCCAGTTTCCTAGTGATGGGCCATATAATCCTGCAACACCTACCTCGTTACATGCAGTATAATTGCATGCTGTTCCTCTATATGCTGAAGTTGCATGCTTGTGTTGAGTTGACTATGTGTTTCCAGAAGTCTGTATATGATGCACATCCTGTGGTGTCTAAGTGGCTATATTGCTGAGGTTGCTAAACAGTCAAAGTATTTGCTAAGTGTTTTAAGCATTTCCTTAAATATTATTCATAGACTATCAGAAAAAAACTTTCTACTCTCTACATTTAGGAAGGATTTATTTCTATCTGATGTAAACAAGTCACACGTGCTCTTATTTTGTCCTTAAATGCCAAGGTATTTTTCTAAAAAGGAACAGTGGGATTTTTGATGGGTTTTTTTGAAAGTAATTTAGGTTGATCAAAATGTTTACTTCTGACTCTTTACTTTTTGTAGTCTCTTTACTTTTTCGTTACAAAATACCGAATTAAATATATTGTGCAAGATGGCAGTTTTGATAGGATGAAATCAAGTAGCTTTAAAGCTCAGTTTTTCTTTTCATAGCTGTGATAACAGTGAATTGTTATATTGTTACTTGAGAGTGAAGCTCTAGTGAATAATGTTGTGTTACAATAAAAGATAAAATAGTAAACAAAGTCTGCAATTCAAGAAGATGTTGATTAAAATTGGTTTATTACTTTTAGATCAAATCCCCAAATTTTAGAACCTTGATAACAGCCTATATTTATAAATAAATCTTCACAGAAGAGCAGAAGTTAAAATCTGCTCATCATGCTAAGAATGGAGAATTTTGAAACATGAAGGAAACTTTCTCTGTTGTGAGGCATTATAAAGTATACTGGGGTACTGTGTAATGTTGCAATGAGCTAAAAATCTGCTTGGAAAACTGTTGTTTAGTCTCAATGATGAAGTGATGTTTATTAAACTTTCAATAGATAAATTTCCAAGGGGAAAGCAGCACATCCTTGCTGTGAAGCTTCTTTCTTGTAGGTGCCACTCTGTTGTAAATTTAACTGACCCTAGGAGTATTGGTCTTTGAAAGCACATAAGAATAGGATTTATGGTTCTGAGTTAATAAAATATGCTGATGCCACTGTAAGCCCTATTTAGATAGACAGCAGTAATCTCTGTTGAGCAGTATGAAACCGTCTGTCTCTAAGTAGTGGAAAGCTAATAGTTCACAGCAAGGTTGTACTACATCCAGAGATGGGAAAAATGTGTCTGAAGTCAGAAGAGTTTTAGCTGCATGTTTTTGTTTTCTTTTGTAATTGTATTCTTTCTCCTGTGCTAATATTGTACATCATGTCAAGTAAACAAGATGCCCAAAGAGCACAGAGGAAAATGTGCTTTTTAAAGTTCATACTCTACCTTACTTTTGTTGGCTTTAGCACAAGGAACAATATTCTTCTGAATCTACAAGGTGAATCTGAAGTATGTGAAATTGATGTTAAAGATGGGGTATGTTGTGTGTTCATAAAGAAAACCCATTCAGTTCAATAATGAGATACATTAAGAAGGCTAAGTTAACATGTTGCCACACTGTGTTTTGTACAGTATAAAAATGCTGTTTCCAAGTTTTTATCTTTCATGAAAGGGGTTGATAGAATTATGTTTGAAAAGATAACTTTGAATTTGTAATTTTTCTATTGTGTTTGAAAGATTTGACATTTAAATACGTGGTTGTATTTACATATATTGCATTTTCATTACAGCTAATCCTTTTGAAACTTGGTTGGCAGATGCCTTAAGCAGTTCTCTAAAATTGGGACAGATACAGTATTCTGCAACCTTGGAATTTAATTGCAAATAAAGAACATTTCGTAATTGTATTTTTCCACTTTTAAGATTCCACTTTTAAATTTTAAAAGAGAGTTGTTGTATGTAAACAAAAAGGAAATAGACTTTAGTGGAGAGATTATATCTGAAAATTTACTAATTGTCACCTTATTATAAAATATTCATAATCAATATTTTATGTGCTGCAAACATAAAGATTACCTCTCTGAGCTACTTAATATATTAAGTAAGTCAGTCTGTGGGAACAAACCATTCTGTGTACATCGTAAGACATGCGTTTTTACAAAAGGCAACAGTTTTCAATATTAAGATTGCTTTGTAATTTGAAAGGAGAGTAGAAAAAGAAATAATTTCTTTGACAACTGTTATGTTTTTTTATAGTCCACAAATACATGATGTCCAATGTGCTGGAATTTTTATTTTTGTTTTGGGGCTTTAAAACCAAATATCCTCAGCATTTTTTCACCCTCATTTCCTAGCTTTTAATTTATACAAATGTTGAGAGTTACAGCCAAATATAGCAAAATGTTTGTTTCTGTATCTAAACTAATTTAGCAAATACCCTTAAGTTCACAGAATTCAGTAACAGACACTTAAACAGTCTGAAATACAGGGGAAAAAATAAATCAGTGTTCCTCTGTGGAGATATCCATTGTAAAATTGGATGTACAATCTGGACTACAAGAATCTTTTGCTATTAATTAAAGTTGAATTTTTTTCAAACTCAAGTTGCATTATGTTTGGAAAAGTGTCCAGCAATGCCTCTTCTCTTCCAAATAACTTACAGTCCACTTCCTCTTGTGATTCATCCTAACAGTGGCTGGATTCATCCATTCAAATATCAGGTCCTTTGCTAATGCTTCTGAGCTGGAAGAGCCCCTCTCCCTGGCTTCCCATACAGAGCAAAGCCACGGGCTCTGCTAGGAGTGCTATGTTAGGTAGAGATTATATCCTGTGTAGATATTTAAAGTTAGGTAGGATGAATCTGATTTTAGTATTGCATGAAAGCAAGTAAAAATGGTTCAAACCTAAATTATTTGACCACACATTTCCAATTTAGTGTTTGACTGAGTTTACTTCTTGTTAATCCCTTTGGTCTTTGCTTTTGCATCTTCTTTTAATTGATACAGTTCTCCTGAGCTACTTGTTTTCCTTTACAAGAGTGTAAAAGGTCCTCCATGCTCACAGGATAGCTTTTTGATACTTGTATTTTTACAAACCTTTCACACCTTTTTTCTGGTAAGTTGCTGCTTGGTGGCAGCAATTCATGATTATGAAGTGCCCAGTGGCTGCATTGAGCCAGCAGTGTTCCTTCCTAAGCTCATCTGCCTTTTGAAAAGAACAAAATACAGTGGGAGATTATGCCTTACCAGATTTTTCTGTATGTGTTTCTAATGTGTTCGCAGTTTGTTTTGGCTGCTTTGAGGTCCCAAGTCTCACTCTTCATGGTTTTCGTGGTGGGAGGAAGGATTCTCCTGAGTCATGGTGGTGTTTTAGAATTGTCCTTGATGAATGTATGTGTTACTGCCAAACTCTGCGACAGAATATCTGGCCTCAAAATATGTAGTTTGTTTAATATCACCGAGATAAATTACAGTAGGTCATGAAGTTATAAATGAGCCTTCAGCTTCCACAGCATCTGTATTACGGAGAGCTGTGCTGTGTTTCAGGGAGATGGCAGGAGTCCACCTCTGCCAACAAGGTCTGCAAGGCTTGTTTCCACCCTTTACCAATCTCTGTCTCTCTTGGACATCACCTTGTCAGTGTAGTTGAGGGAGCTGGGCTTCCAGCGTTCTGCGAGGCAAGAGAGGGGAGGTTTCCTAGCCCAGCCCCTGACCTTCCCCATGGCGGCTGGGTGAGACAGGCATCCTGCCATGCTGGGGCCTCTCTGCCTGCCTGGGATGCTGCACCGCTGGGAGCAGAGGCCAGCAGATAACGAGCAGGCAATTAAACAGCTTAGTAAAAGAAGACACAGAGTAAATGCTGTGTGCTGCTCATCTTCTTTTTTCATAAACTCATACATAGGATCCAGTGAATTGGGAAGTAGGATGAAGGTTATCGCAATTTTGATGCAAACACTTATATGGCTAATCTCTTTCTAAATGCTTATGTTTTTAATCTCAAGCCTCTTTATGTGGCTGAGCTGCACTTTTTTTCTAACTTGACTTTGTTTTATGGGGAAATATTTCATATCAGATTGCTTAAGCTCTGGGCTGTCATGTAAATACCTTCTGTCAAGTACATCATACACATTTTAAAATTTGTCTAAATATTTATGCTCTTGAGGGGATCAACAGACAGTTACAATCTAGCGAGTAAATAAATTGTACTTCTTTTTTTTCTAAATCCTCATTGTTTTTGCAAGAAATGGTAACTGTTTGAAAGATATTTGAATCTTACAAAATTCTGGAAGATAATTTTATTATTTACTTGAGAAAAAACTACCTCTTATCTTTCAGCAGTGCCTGCAAATATATGTATGTGCATGTGTGTGTGTGTATATATATATACTTTTTTTTTTTAAATGCTTGTTTTTTTTCTAAAACGAAAGCCCAAAATTTAACAAAATGAATTTATATGTGCCACCACATTTAAACTTATCTGTAGAAATGCTATGAGGCACATTTTTTGTTATTTCAGATTTTTTTCCAGTAATGTGCTCCATGAATTAGTTTTTTCTTATTTTAATAATTTTCCTGCCTATATTACATTGGTAAGATCTCTGGTGTTATGAGTCTTTAAAATGAAATAATTAAAAGTTCAGTGAAATTCAGTGGCACAAAGTTCAGTAATTTTCATTCATTTCCAGGTAATGAGCTGTATTTTTCCACGTTTGTATGACAAGGAAAATTATTAACGCGGAAGTTTAGAATGTAGTTTTTAATCAATAAGAGTTGCAATAACTGTGATTGATATCAAACACAAGATTGCTGTAAAGTTGAATACATCAGAAACTGTTCACCAATGAAAAAAGATCTTGCAGTTTTAACTGAAGGAAGTATATTTTGGATGGTATAAGTCATAATATGTTGTATTTGCTCTTCTTTTTGCTTTTTACAATAGTAAAATACATCCAGAGAAAGTAAATCTGTGATTTTAACATCTTTTGACAAGCACATTAGACTGTAGAAAGAGCATCCAAGTTTGGGCTCGGGGCATATGGTGCTACCTTCTGCTAGCATAGCTCCAGAACAAGTCACTGTGTTCACCAAGGGGTCATATTCAGACTCTCAGGTTCCTTCCTTTGGTCTGGGGGAAAAAAATGCATTTCCCCTTCACACGGAAAAATCAGAACGCAAACTGCAAACCTCACTACCCTGGGATACCTTCACTGTGCAGAGAATGCACAGATGCTATGATATGTTTTGCCATCAGTTAGGTTTTTTGCCAGGACATTCAAGAAAGGCACTATATTAGCCTGTGTAGACGTTTGTGGCTATTTTTTAATTCTGAAAAGATATATAATGTTCTTTTGAAAGAACATATGTTTATATCATGATGTGAAATCGTAGAAGCATTTCAAACGTATGTACATTCAAAGTATTATTTGAGTAGGTGTTTTGTGAATAGGTAGCAACTGCCACAAAGTTACTTTTCACATTCTCCTAGATTGTCTTATTTTATTTAGATTTAAAGACTGGCATTTATAATAGATAATCCAAGTGTTGTATGTCTTGGGAATTCAACATATGGATGAGGATATGGAAGGCATTAGTTATATGAGATTTGTTAACCAGCTTTTAATTCAGATTGTCATTTTTAACACACGGTGGTGCAGATGGTGAAGTTTTGACTGTCCATCAGAGCCCAAATACTTTAGGGACAGCTGTTGCTGATAAATCATTTTACATGCTTTAGGTCAAGAGTCATCAAACCTGTTACAGCACCTGCTTCTACATACGCAAATCTGTTGTTTTATCATTTCATTAAACAAGGAAAAGTAGTGGTCTCTCTTGGCCATAAGTAAGCCTGGAACATATCCCGTACGAAATGAAATACAGCAAGAAGACAATTGTGGTTTCTGCAGTACAGCAATGGGATGCTGCTTCTGTTTGGGGGCTTTGTTCTGGAAGACTGCCTGCAATTTGGAAGGAGGGTAGAAAGACAAGTACATGTTTGGAGGCAAGAAGTAAAGGGAAGGTGTTTGCTGTCGTTGACTGTAGGGTAGTTGTGAAGTTTGACATGCCCAGAAGCCAGCGGGTGCCATGTGGGGCTCCCTACACTGCATACCTCTGTTTTCATCATCTGGTGAGCCTGCAGCATGATTTCCGGGCACTGGAGCATACAACATGTCTACTTCGGTTTGGAGCTGATTGATCCACAGTACAGAACATGCTTGTGGGATCTTCCTTTGCTATAGAAGAACATAAATGATTGAAATGTTTTCTGAAGAAAGAGAAGTATCATTTGTTTATGTACTTCAGTGCCCAGCAAAAAAATTCCTGTCAAATGGCAGCACACTGCAAGAACTGGGGGTTTACTGCACAAGGTTATGCCTTGGCTTTGGAAACTTCTAAGATGTTTATATTTGTTTAATTTATCAGGTATGTAGAGAGAGTTTAAATCATGACGAGGAAACTTCTTTGTTTATTACACTTCACAAGTAGGGCTGTGGCATGTAACAGAAATGGCACTTAGGGATTGTTTTTTTTAAGCAAACTGACAGAAGATTTTATCCTGCACTGCCATAGATTGCTGTGGGGGAGAAAGGGAAATAGTAAAATTGATGAAGAAATGTTGCGTGCTGTCATTTTAGATTATGTGATTTTGCCATGAATTTGCTGCTAATTTTTTTAAAGATACTGTAGAATTCCGCTGTTGCAGAAAGTACCACAGTAGCGCTGTCGTCTGTTAATTATTTCATTCCACGGCTAGTTTGTCAACAGTATTGTAATCAAGCCACCAGCAAAAATGCTTTTTGAACATTTTGTGGAGAAAAAAGAATACCCCCCTGACCTTTCAACCTTGTCAGCTGAGTTTTCCCATTCTGACACTAGGCATTATTTTTGCAAAGTTTGGAATTTTAACTCTTAAGTGAACCAGATATCATTTTTATTGGGATATTAATTCTGGTAGGTGCTAATCTCATCAAGATTTGCAGTCATTTTCCTTCATAGGCCATTCTGATTTGTAGCTTTTTCTTTTCACAGCAGTATTAAATACCAAACCTCTCTGATATGGAAGTTCATTAGAGATATGTCTTTGATGGCAGCCCTTTCAGGGCTTCAGTTTCAAATACCTTGATGTAAAGCTTAAGAAGCCATTGTGTTGTAAGCCCTCCTTGATGTGTCTTATTTAGATCTGCATAGTAAATCAAGGAAAGTAAATAACAAGGCAGCAGATGGAAGCATGGAGATAAGGCCAGTGAACAATTGTATTTGTATTTTGTTATGATGTTGACAGGAGCTAAAATTCACTAATCTAGTTCAACTGATCTGCATTTCAAAGAAATCTCATTTAGCAGCAACTTGAAGGTTTGGAGGATAAAGTTCTTTTATTGCAGCTTTTATTGCATTCTTTGCTAATTTATCTGGTCAAGATTTAGCCTTGCTTACTTAAAGCAGCAAGCATGTTACAAGGAGTCTTAAATACTACGAAAGCATTAATGTCTAGACTGTGAACTGAAGGTAATTACATATCCAGCAATGAATAGGCTACATTTAGGAAATACTGTTGTCCAAATGGAATTGGAAGAGAAATGCAGATAAGATGTTTTCTTGTATTTTCTCTAAGGTTTTTTTTTTAATTATTGGTTTTTAATTGTGTGAAAAATTAATATAAAAGCAAATGTAAAATTACTAAATATAAAACCCCAGAATTTCTTGAACTCTGAGTTCCATCATACCATGCTTTGCTGCTCTGTTTACAAACTGATAGCTCATATTAAGGTTTCATTTAATGATTTCCCTCCTGTATCTATTAAACAAAACTATTAAAAAGTGGACAATAATTTAATAGAATGATGGACCACAGTTATTTTATGTGAGCTCTAAGTGGTGTAGACGATGTATATGTAAGTTAGGTACTTCACATTAGATACAGTGCAGCCATGTCATTTGGAAAAAAAATGTGATAAATTGTAAGAATCAAATATCATTAAAATGAAAAGGGATAGAAAGTAGAATTTAGGGTTTCCTTTTGCAAATTTAAAAAAGTTGTTTAATCGTAAGGCCAAAAACTAGACTTTTACTTTGATTTAGTTTTCAGTTTATAATATAAATACTAACAATGGACTGTTTAGGTTATTGAACACAAGTGTGTCCTTACCTCTGTACAGATGTAGTGATAATTAATAAACCGTAGCATGCCAGGCTGGTGTGCATCCTCTCTAATAATGGTCTCCAGTTCTCTAAGACATGTAAATCAAACCCAGCAGCTGCTATGTGTTAATGCTATAGTCCTTGTCACAGAGCCTACACCTGTGCCCCAAGGACTGCACTTCCATCTCATCTGCCATGTGGGTCTTTGCACTTCTTTGTGGTGTGTCTTTGTAGGCTCGAGAGGCCACTGGGGATGAGGGTGCTTGCTAGGCTGCAGTGATACCTGATAGCTTTTGACTGGACTCCATAGGCTGATCAGATCATGGGGTGGTAAATGCTTCTTTAGTTGTAGTACTGGCTTAAGCATCTTTTGGTTCCTTCTCCTCATTGCTGTACCTCTAAAAATGTTCACACAGTGTTTTGTGGGTCTGGTGGACTCCATAAATTTGAAAGCAGCTTTTATTTAGCCAGTTTACTTTTAATCTAGATTAGTTCCCCGGTATGGCTGACCATGTAGCTCCATGCATGCCTTCCTTGGCACAGCTCAGTGGCCAGTGCTAAGAAGGGTGAGGTGGTACTGTTCCTGCCTCTGCTACTGGAAGAAATGTTCATCAGTCTACGCCTCAAGGCACACAGGCTGGGCTTCCACAGCGGACTGAGCCATGCCACATCACAGTTGTGTGATCCCACCTTATCCATGTTACATCTCCTCATTCCTCTCTTGCTCTAGCAAGGATGACCATGTTTTGGTCAAAAGTTGATCACTTGTTTTGCAGGACTGTTTTAAAGTCAGCACAAGGGAGGAGTGAGAGTCTGCAGGTGGAGCTGAAGAAGTTTAGGGAAGTTAGGGCTGCTTTGGTTCCAGATTAGAGTGGTTTAAGTCATTGTGCTGCTGCATTCTCTGGAAATTTTACCTTTACCTGCAGACCACTGTATGCTCTGTATGTGTGAAATGAAGTAGACAGTACAAATAGCAGTTATTCAAGAAAGTAATTTACACTGCTTTGTGAGAGAAATATATACCAGCCAATATAATAATGGCAATAAAATAAATCGAACTCTCCTAGAAAACTCCACAGTGTAAATGAACATTTATTTGCATCCCAATCTGCCAAAGTTCAGAAAAAAAATTTTGAATTTAAAGATATCCCAAGGATGTCATCCTGTTTACAGCACTCAGGAGGAAACAGGTCCACGAGATCAAGCACAGACATGTTCACATTTTTAGTTAAACTCTACCTTTTTCTGCATAACAATGTAAATCATCCCCTCAAATCAACATATGCTCCTATTGTCTGGCCTGCCACGGTCTCCAGAGTTTCATCACCCGTAATCTGTTTTTAAAACCTCATGCCCTTGTACCTTTGTCTTCAGCATCGCTGACTCTTGCTCCATCCTGCCTAAGCCCATCCCGCGTTCTGGCGTTGCCTAAGGTGACAAGGAGGGATCCCGGCTGTCACTGAAGCTCGCTTCTTGTCTTCCTGTCCCTGCTGGCTCCATGCACATGTTTTGTTCCTCACAGAGCTGCATAAGGAGACAATATTTTCATCAAAAGGGATAGCGGGAGAGAAAATAAAGGGAAAAAAGAGAAATAGAGGGGAAAAAAGCCAAATGAAATTTTACGGAATTTCTCACATCTCTGCAGAAACCTTTTACACCCCTGCCAGTAATACAGGAGTGTGGCAGCACCATAACAGTACTGGACATTAATGAGTAATCATCTCTCAAGTGATAGGGATCCAAACTAGTTAGCAATGAGGTGGATTAAAAAACCAAACTTGAATTCCTGCTACCATCACAGTGGTGTTGGTGTTGATTGTATAACCCTGATGGGCTGAATTTTATGTGGTACTCCTTGTCTGGAATCACACTGAGCTGCTCAGCATTCATTTCTTCAGCTCCTGCTCCATGTCCCTGTGCTGAATGACAACCTAATGTTATAAAGAGAAGGGCAGATAGAGCTGGAAGGAATATGGGGGAAAGGAGGTGGCACTTTTCCCACTAGTGATGACTGGAGTAAAATATTCCCAGACATATTTGCCATAAGAAGTGTTATACGAATTTACCACTATCTATTTAACCTTCTCAAGCTTGGATCTTGGTTTAACAGCAGTTTACCAAGTATTACGTGTGTTTGTCCCAAATCCAGCATTATATCTTAGTTGGTGGATTGCCTGGTAGAGCTAGTTAGCCTGTGTCTTCTCTCATCCATCTCGTATGCATCATTTCCTTTGGGATGGTAGACACATAGCCATGCAAGGAATATTTAGACAAGTCTTTCTTTTGTTTTCGTGCCATTCTGTCCTTTTACAAATCAGTTTAAGGTTATATTTCTGGTAAATATATTTTAAATAAGTATTGACTAAATCTGCAAGAAAAATGAGGAATATTTATCTAACTCCTAATGATAATCCAAATCCAGAAGATTTGAAGAACTTGGTATACAACTGATGAGAGGAATAGATTTTAAAATATTACAAATTTTAGCATGTTTTTTCAGGTCCTGCAGAAGATCTGTATGAAGACATAAGGAAGATTATTGATTATCGTCATGGCACTGATGCATAGTAGAAAGACTCTTTTACCTGTAGACAGATAATTTGTCCTGCTTTTCTCTTTTTATTGCGTAGAAGAAGGGAAGTAGTTCCAACTGTCATGTTTTCTGAAGCATTGTTTTTTTTTAATCATAGCATAGTTAGGTTTCTTAAATTGCAGACAAACCAAACAGCTTTGTTCAGTTTAATAGCACAACACTTAGGGAAGTTTGCAATATAACATCTTTACTGCTTTAATTATTTACATCATGGTTGATCTCTTGTTTACTCATTCTCTTGTTTCCAGATTAGGACAATGATACCACAGATCATCTGGAAGGGACTTTAGCGCAGACATATTTATGTCTTTTGTCACTGTTTTAGTATATCTTTCTTGACAATATTTTTGGCATTTATTACCAAAGTGGTAATTATTTTCGTGAGTTTATGCTTTTTGAAATAAGATTTCTGGGTAAAGGCTTTTAGATAAACATGGTTCTAAAGACACAGGACTGTAATACTACATTAGGCAGTCTATACAAATGAGAGTAAATATTGTTCAGTCTTAAACCAAACCAAACTCAAAACTCCAATCCAGTCCTTGATTTTGTATGCTATGATATCAGGCCACATTCTACTCGAGTTTTTTACTTAGTTACACCGAATAGGCTATAGGTGTTGAAAGTAAAATGAATAGGATGCTTATCTACAAAAATGGAATTTTATATCATATTAATCCCAAAAGAGTTAAGAAACTTCCTTGTATAGTCCTCAAATACATTTTCTCTAATGCATTTTTCTTTAGCAAACTCTAAAAATACATGACAGTCCAGAGATAAAGTATTTTATTAGCACTTTGTAATGCAGCTGTATATTTATGAATTGCCAAAAAGGTCCTGTAACTGTTATGCTAATAAGATCACGTTATGATGCATAGCTTTTGCTTCATGTCTTAGGTAATTTATGGGAATGATGTAAGCTTGCACACAAGTGTAGCTTTTAATATCCCAAATTAATATGTGTGTACTCTGAAATATATTTGTGTCTTTAAAATTTCAGATTACTTGTATCACTGTGCTGTTTCAGAAATAAAAAAAAATAAGCTAAGAAATTCTTCATGTAAAAACTTCTTCATGTATCTTTGATATAAGTGGATTTCTGCCAGGGTATAAATGAATTAAGGAATATATGGAATAAATATTTAGAACAGTCATGAATGCTTATTTAACCTTCAAGTGAAATTATATAACAAATGGTTGAAAATAATGCATTCTTAGTTTACGTGATTTTTTGGGGTTGCTGTTGATTTCTAATGCTTGCAAGTGAGATAAATGTGTTATCAACTTTTCCCCTTTTATGTGCACTTGTTTGAGAGAGTCAAGAGGATATTCACGGGAAGATATTGTAAACTCGTTAATAGTAACTTGAAGCCACATGTGGAAAGAGTAAAAATCAAGGCTTTTATTTGACAACCAGTAGGTACCCACTTGTTCTCTTGCGGTTCTTTCTCAGTGTTTAAGTAGTGGTGATGATAGTTCTGACCTGTTAGTGCTACTATCAAATTGTTTTCAATCGGTTTATCCTGCAATAGTATTTTACCTTCTGTAGTATACCTGGAACCCATGTCTCTAAATTTTGCCCTTTTTCAAGAAGCTTGTCTTTGCTCATATATCAATGCTAAGACATTTGGTTCTTGTTTGGTACAGCTTGCTCTTGTTTATAGTTAGTATCAAAGTGATGTGAAGGATATCAAACAGACCTTGAATACCTTTTGAGCTGTCTGGTTATATTCCTACCCTTAATGTTCTAAACAGAAAAGCTGGACAAATGATAGAAGGGAGAGGTAGCCTAAAATGTTGCTATAGGCCAGTGGTACCTATGAGTCTGATCATTAGCATGCTGTACAGTGAATTTCCTTTCATCCTCAGTGTAGCCATTTAAGCTGCAGAAGCAGATAGAACAGCAAACGTTGTAGCAGCCTCTTCTTTTTCAGAGAGGGGAATAGATTGAACAGTAAGCATACTTTAATCCAATATTTCAAACTGACCAAAAAAAGTGTCAGTTACTCAAATTCCTCACTGTAGGGTCTAAAAAGAGTGTTAATGAATAGGTATGTGTGTAAATATACTGGAAAATGTCTGGGTTTTGGGTGAAATTTGAGGGTATTAATTCATGCATCTTGCAGAAGGGATTTTGGTTGCATACTGATGTCTGAACAAAGTTATTTCTGTCCTGCTATGTTTTTTTGAGCTAGTACAGGCTGCTTCTTCATATAATGTGCAAATGCACAACTCTACATATAGGGATACTTGGTTCACAGACACAAAGATCTGTATCTAGCAGCAGAAAGGACTGGTTGTATTCCTTTGGTACACCTGGTAGGTATGGATAGAATTAATTAACATAGTTTTTGCTCAAAAGTGTGACATGCCAGTCCATGACAGCAAAAAGTGTTTGTTCCTGATGACAGTCATTCACTTTCTGCTGGTTCAGAAGGCTTCCCTGAAGGAATTTTAATTGATCTGCACTTACCCAAAATAAATCAAAAACACTCCTGTATCCTAGAGATTAAAGCAAAAGAGAAGATATTGGAGTACAGAGTATATGATTTTTAAGGTTTACTTTGAGATGAAACTTGGGAAATGGAGATGCTGACCTGCATTTATGTAAGTGTTGAACTGAGTGGGAACACATGGATGAAGTTAAACTCAAACCCATGAGACCAGCGAACAACTTGAGAAGCAAAACCTTGCTTTGTAGCCCTCTGCCCTGGCTGCTTTGGGACTGTGGACTGGGGAGAGGAAGGCTACTGCTGCTTTACAGTAAGACTTTGCTACCTCATTTGATTTTATTTTATTTTTTCAGTGGTGATGGTGTTTTGGAAAAATCAATCAAATTTATTAAACATATAGTAAAGTATAGAGAACCATGGGATTTTACTTTGGTGTTCAAAAGGATCTAGCCTGTACTTCAGATGCAACTAAGACTAGACTCCCTGTGTACCTAATGCAGTAATTCTCGTTCTTGAGTGGTGAATAGATCAGTATAAAATGGATATAAAATTTGTTGAATTAGCACTAACATAAATGAATATACAAGGAGATAGGACTGGTCATCCTGGTTCAGACCAATGGTTCACTTAAGCCGTCATCTGTCTCCAGTGGTGGCTGTCTTCCAAGGATACCTCCATCTTCCTCTTGACTTAGGAAACCTCCTTGCATAAACAGCATCCTTGGGAAGAAGTTTACAGTTCTGTCACACAATTTATGGAGAAAAAAACCCCGTTTTTCTTTTGAACTTGGCTTTTATTAGGCAGTTCTTGAGTTCAAAGGATAGGAAACATACAATGTCTATGCAGTCTCTCCATCTTCAGAATTTTTTTGTTTTCTATCATGCCCTTCCTTAAGTCAACTGTTTTCCAGTCTGGTTATTGGTGGCATACTGAATTCTTCTTCATATATGGAAACTGTTTTAAGCCTTTGATCATGTATATTTTCCTCTCTGAACCTTTGCTAATTAGTTCTGTTGTTTTGTGTTCTGTGCTGAACAAGAGAGTGGAGCACGCTTTTCAAGATAGGGATTAATACAGTGGCAAATGAGGTGTTACACTTTGTCCTTTATTCCTTTCTCAATAATTTTTAACATTCAGTTTATAGATTTGACTCTGATGGAGCGGTGTTTTAAGTTTTCATGAAGAAATTTCAATGAGACCTATCTATCATAAACCCCAGGCCTCGCTTTCTGAGCACTAAGATGTAATGCAATAGAAAGCTGTTTTGTTTAACAGAAGATTCAGATTAGAATGTTTATCAATAATGGCTAGCCAAGATGGTTTCTAGTGAGGCCGTGCCCAACAAATTGTGATTTCCTGCTTGAACCCAGCCAGAAGTATTCACAGTGTCTTTGTGGTACAAAGTAAATAATCAATAATGTGAAATCATCTTTTAACTTGTGCACTTACTTTTTCAAAGTAATACAGTCTTGTTATTATGAATCTCAGAAGCGAAGCAGGTGACTGCTCTAGGAGTAGTGACTGCTTCACATGTCTCATACAAAGAAAGAAAGATGTGAAATGTATGGGAATTTTTCCTCAGTGTGTAGTACACATGTGTAAGGATGGCACTGAAGTGTGTTTTAAAGAGATGATTGTAATACCTTGTTATAAAACACAATATGGATGCTTGCACTTACTGTGTTCCTTTCTTTTTTTTTCGCTTAGATAACTTCAAGTGAAAGTTAAGGACCTTTTGTCCTTATCTGCCATAGACGTGACAGACACTTTTGGAAGGAGGACCAGTTTGAGCAAAAACGGAAAGACCATCCCTTCCCACAGCACAGCAAAGTGACAAAGTGACTCTGAAGACATGTAAGTGATTTATTACCGAACTGTGGCTATGTTTCTACTGTGTATTTATACGCCCTGTGGGAGGAATACAGTACCCATCACTGAAACGTATTGCTTATAGATGTAAAATATGGTTTAAGAAAAAAATTTGTGGACCATGCAGAAAATACATACTCTTTTGATGTTAGTGTTATGGTAAGCTATGCTGCAATTATTTTTTTCCAAATGGCAGTTGCTAATGGGAGTGAACTGCTGTAAGATCGAAAACCTGTTTTTCTACCATTTTCTACTCATCTAGATATTGGTTAATTTAGATACATAGAAAGTAAGAGCTGTATCTCAGTCATTCTAGATTCTGCTTACTCTCAGGAGAGAAGCAGGCATCTCCAGAGGCCAGTCCAGCTCATTCTGAAAGCAATGACTAAAGAAGGCAGTATTACTCACTGAGTAGCTTGTGTTGACTGCTTAGCTTTAGCCTAAATGTTCAGTGAACACTTTAACCTGGCACGTCTGTGTCAAATGCAGTGCCAGCTTCTTTTCTCCTCCCCATATTGTTATTCTCTCTCACTCAGCACTGTAGCTGCTCATAAATTTGGAGAATGGATCAGACTGAAAATAGCCAATTATTTGTTTGGTTTTGTTTTCAGTTAGGTTTATCCCAGTCTTCTCCCATATGGCTGTCCAAGGGCTGTCACTGGTACAAAGGATGATGGGGGTGGGAATTAGCAGCCAGGAGTGTGGGGGAGCACATGATGGCAGCTGTGCTAGTTTCTGCAGCTTAAATTCTTTGGTGAGCTATAGTCTCAGACCTTACAGATATTTTTAGTGCTTTGCCATTTATAAGAGTTAAGCGTGTGTGAGGCACCCTTACTTATTATCTAATGGGAACTACTGTTTTGTTGTGCATTTCATACTGTGATAGAGCAGTCTTTTGTGTCCTTTATAAGTTAAAATTCAGGTCTCTAAAACCAGTAAATGGTCACAAGTGGCTAACAAGTAAGGTGTCATATCATAATTTATAGTGCAGGCATGATACTGTATAATTCATATATACATACATAATTTCTGAATTCTGAAGATGCTAGCCTGATTTTGTATAGCACCAAACATTATGTATGGTTTGGGTGATATCCAATGGTTAGTGGTTGGACTAATTTAGGCACAAGATCCTTGTCTCCTGAACAGTGAGATACTAAGTAACATTTCATTCTCACAGTAAATACTTGATGGGAGAGTGTAGAGAAGACAGAGCTAGACTTCTCTCATTGACGCCTGGTGACAGGATGAAAGGCAGTGGGTACAAGCTGCATATAGATTATTAAATTATGTTTCCATTGAAACATAATACAGAAAACTTCCGTGTCTTGAGGATGGTCAAACACTGGAGAGGCTTGCCCATGGTTGTAGAAGCCCCATCCATGGAGATGCTCAAAACCCAAAGGGACAAGAAGCCTGCTGCATCTGACCCTGCTTGATCAGGGATTTAGATTCAATGAGCTTCTGAGGTCCCTTCCAAACTCAGCTATTCTATGATTTTGGGGATATTTATAGATAAGCAAGATCAGATATATTCTGCTATTTCATTTTATGACATTAATTTTTTTAAAAATTTTTCTATTTTAAGTATTTAAGTATTCAGTTTAGTATTTTACTTAAGTTTCGGCTAAAATGAGACATGGCAAAATTTGCAAGCTTTCTAAAATGTGTTAAATTATATTTAAAGACTTGTGATTATAACTATGAAAATCACATTGAAGTCTGTGAAATTATCTTTTAGCTTTGAATTAGCACCAGGTTTCACGTGATGTGAACAGTCACATGATGGGGATTTTAGCTGTTTAAAAATAACGTCTTTTTCACTTGATCCATGGTGAGAAAGATACATTTTTAGTATCATTTTATGCTTGGGAAAAAAAAAAAAGACATAACTAGGAGCAAAGCCTTGCAGGCGAGCCCCATTAATCCACAATAGAAATAGCTGTCTTCCTGAAGTTTTTTTAGAGATCAATGAGACCTATAAAGTGACTTAAGAATTTCATTGTAAGCTCTGTTTTCAGTTGCTTGCAAATGGCCATTCTGGGACAATCCATAATGCAAGAGGATGCCAATGTAAACATGTAAAACCTGGGCAAATGTACAGTGAGACTTCACAACACATACCTTCTATGAATGAGGGGCTTCCTTGTGTTTTGAAATACTTAGGAGAAAGGGACTCTCTCTTCAAATGTCAGCTTTCTTGAATTTTAAGTTTGATTAATTTGGCAGACATTTTCTGCCCACAGTTTTGCTATAGCCTGAGTGTCTTCACAAATGTTTCTGTGAGATGGGTGTATCATTCCTGAAAATGGAAAAAAAAAGCGGTCTTAAAAAGGGTCTGTGACCTCTTCTTTGCTTTTGAGCATGGACTTGGAATTTGAAAGGGAAGCTTTAATGGGTTATAAGATGTGTCTTTTGCCATGCCTCTAAATGTCTGTCCTTATTGCACTGAATTATAAGCTTTTGAAAACTGCTGCTTACTCATACTCAGAAGAGGCATATTCCTTTGTCAGCATATTCTGAAAATATTCCCTGTGTATTCTTAATCTTCTAGAAATGACTGAGTCTGTCCTGGCTTGGAGATCAAGCACTGTATGACATTCCAAATTTACAGAACCCCTGCTATTTTCACAAGAGGGTCTAGTTTTTTTAATTTTTCTGGGATGGTGTGTTTTGATTCTTACACTTGTTGGTAATTCTGGTTTTCTGCATTTTATGCTTACTTTTCCTAAATGCTATTTGAGAAGGGTGTCAAGAGTGGGATTAATTTCCCATGATGTTAGCCATCTAAAAATATAGGTGGTATAAATCTGAGCAGGTCACCATAGGCTTCTTTAGTCAGCGAAGAGGGATGGAGACTTCCAGGGGAGGATTCCCATAGACTCTTTTTATTTCTGTCTTTAAATGAGACAATTCTTTACAGATGCCTGTTTCTTGTCACTGGCAATAAAAGCAACCTAAGGTGACTGGTGCAAATTTAGACTTTTAATTCTTCTATTAAACATTAAGACAGATAAATTCCATCTCATGTGACATAATTTGAGACTTAAGAGGTAGAAATGTTATGACTGGCATTGACAAAAACATCCTGCTTTCACACTAGTAAACAAAATTATTTTAAAAATTATTATGATTATGGTGATGCATACAAGTTTATTAAAAGGCCATTTTCAGTATCTCTTAGATATTGTATGTAACCATTAAAACAATGCACTTCAATGCCATTTTAATACTGACTATGAAGTATCAATAGATTTTGGATGTTTTCTTATATTTGGGTTCTAGGTTAAGAAATGCAAATGTTTTAACTCTATGTCATTACTTAATTTCTAGTCAGGGAGTAAAAGGGATGTATGATGAGATTCTGGCATTGTTGCCTTTTAGCTTGCAACAGAAGATTGAAAAAATCTGGTGCTAATATAGCAGACAAAAATGGACTTATAGTTAATTTAAGAGCAAGAATTTAGGTGTCTTTCCAATTTGAAACAATTTCCTCTACTATCAACTAATTGATAATATGTTCTATTACATGAGATTGTGATGAAATGCTGTTTTCCATTTGTATTGAAGTATTCTAGATTTCCTTAGTAATGTAAACTGTTTATACTCGAGTAATGGCAACTACATTAGCTAACCCAGGATAGTAACGTAGCACCTTCTTCAGTCCCACTTTTCATGGGTAAGGGCTGTATGTGGGGAGCACTTCCTTGCCATGGAATAATTGGATGTGTCTAAAAGGCATTAGAAGTAATGTATGCTGGCTCTATTTGCTTTTTAGCTAAAATTAGGCATATGACGTAGAAATTGTGATGTAATTTATTATCAGATGTCTTTTTGTGTTTAATTGCCATGCATTTGAATTATTACCTTGAAGGGCTAGACTTACCTAGACTTACTTCATACATGTTTTTAACATCACTGTGATGAAACTATGGATGAGAGTTGAATATGCTTCAAAGATGGTCTCAATTATACTTGTCCTGTTGTTCAGAAATGCACAGGACTGCTCATGGTAAGCACTGTTTCTGTACTTCCACTCATGGTTGACTGATTAACCCTTATTGGACTGTATAAAATTTTTCTTTCAGTTATAATTTTGCTTTGAATATTACATTTTGTACCTGAGGTGTATCTTTCATTTTTTCTATCTATTCATTGTTATTTGAAGTGGTACATTTAGTTCAGTATTACATATTAGCAGCACGTGTGTATTATAGAGTAGAACTACAGCAAATACTGACTCCTGGAATATACATTTGGCTGAGGAAACGATTTGTTTTTCTAAAAGAATGCTTGCAAATTGGCCTAAAGAAAGTGCTTAGAGAATGGAGACAACCTCATGTTAATAATTTTTAGTTATTTTCTTTTTCTCTGTCTACTCCTTCAATATTTGCACAAAATAACATTCACCAATGTTTGTATCTCAGTATCACTAAGTTATGTGTTCTAAACAAGAGCAAAATATTTCCCTTAGTTGCTGGCTAAGGTTCTCACTGGTAAATACACATAGCTTCACTGAAGCTGGCAAACTGTCTCTTTTCACCGAAGCTGGCAAACTGTCTCTTTTTGAAGTTGAAACAAGTTTTATAGGCTTTATTTTTTTCAAGCCTGTAAGATTGTCTGACTTTATTTGGATTGGGTTTGTATCATTCCCATCCTTCTGTGACTTCAAGAATGTTTAGTTGTGAATGGAATTTTATGCATTATCACAAAAACCCCAGAAGACCCTAGTTCTGAGAAAATGAAAAGGGCAGTTCAGCCAAGGTGCCACTAAACAGAGGATGTTTGAGTACTGAGGAGCTGCGCCTATTTTTATTGAAGTATAAATTTTATGACACTTTGTCCTGACCCTGTTTGAGGGTTAAACTGAGGAGATCCAACAGGCTGAGAATGTCTGAGTTCAGTGAATGAATCTGAGTATAGAAACCTGAGAAGTATCTGTTCAAGAAACACATTAATGACTGCATCAAAGTTAACAGAACAAGTATTTTCCACAGTATAGGCATCTAAGTCAGCAGGGGCTTTTTAATAATAGAAAATTTCACATGGGCTCAATCCCATTCCATGTAGAAAGTGAATCAAGTTTCTGTCACACTGTTACTCTGACTCAAAGTTTAGAGCAACCTGAAGTTTCAAATAGGGAAAAGGGAAAGATGTTTTGATTGTTGCAGGCATTTTTAGAAAGTATTAATATGTATTGATAGTTGTTCTAAAATTACCTATGTGCTATGCATCTTGTCTCAAGTTGCAAACAAATGAGAGAAGAGGAAACCTTTTGCCAGCAAATCTTCATTTCTTCAGCCTATATAAGGTCTCTTTTCTCTACAGGATTTTGGATTAGATTCCTGAATTGGTTGAGAGCATCAGTTAATTGCACCTTATGCCATTCTGACTGTCAGTTTCATTCATTTTCTACTTTCTGAGAGGTAGAGTCATATTACTTTGATTTGAGAGATCTTTCCTGTGGTGTAAGTGAGTGAAAGCTGCGTGATAGGCTCAATAAGGATGCCAGCTAAGCAGATGCCTTTTGCTAAAATGACGTTTTTGTAGAGTCTGGTGTCCTGCGTGCAGTTACAGTTCCCTAGCATTGAGCTGTTCAGGAACTGGAAGTGGTGTGAAACATACATTTGTAGTGGAATAGAATATTCTTCATGTAAGATCAGTAAATGTTTATAAAGAATTACTGTCTCTTGGCAAACAGCTGCACTGTTATGCTTCAGAGATAGAAGCATTTGGATGGTAATGAACGGATTCTTGTATATAGCTAACAAAGCATGGTGAGATCCTTTGAGGCATAAGTCATAACGTGTAATAATATTAATAATACACTGCATTTCATCTGAGGACTTCAAAGAACTTTTTAGAAAACATCAATGAATTAAGTATCACCTTAACCCCCTGTGGGGCACTGCTAAGACTTGGGTGGGTTGAATGCAGAAATACCATCTCATTTTTATGGTATGTTGGTTACCGTATCTTTGCTGCACACAAAGTAATTCAGGAAGTATCAGTATTTTCCACATGAAGATCATAAGGCATAGAGAAACAGATTGACTTGGTCTGGGCAGACAGTAACTCCAGCATAAGCATTCCAACACCAAAATCATCCCAAACAGCCTGGCTGTTAGCAGCGATAGTTGGCTCAGGCTGCTGGATCTCTTTGCTGTTGTACAACTTGAAGCGCTATGTAATGCTACAGAAGGTAACACTGCACAAACAGTGCAGTTGGAACCTGGCCATTTAGAGTAACAATTTCATGAGTTCCAATATGCTGATGCATGTATACGTCAGAAAACCAGCCTATTTTTATGTGTTAAAACTTTTGGTAGGAGATACATTAGACAAAAACAACTTCTCAAGGGCAAGACACAAACACTATAGTTGAAAAGTGTAAGAGCAGAAACCATCTGCTGTGTAGTGTGTTTTGATGAAAACATACAGGATGGAAACCAAAGCTAATTAAACAGTTATTCCACGATGCAATTTAGGTTTTTTAAAATAATCTCATTTAGAAAATTGTTTTGGAGAGACAATTGTGAAAGACACTTTAGGTTTTGCCCCTTCAGCACTGCTGCCTGTTTATGGCTGCTTTTGGTACATCATTCCTAAGCACCATTCATTCCCCTCTTGCCCCTCCTGTTGAAGGAGATACCAGTAGTATCTTAAAAGTGTTCTTTAATATTTTACCATTCTAGACGTCATATTTTGAGTTAGTGACATGTAAAATTGCTTCTCTCCTTTATCTGTAGCCAGAAATGAAAACATGTAGGTTCTCAGCTGACACAATTTTGGTGAAAATCGTATTTTTAAATAGAAACCAAGTACGGGTTATGCTAATAAAACCTCATTTGTAATTTAAACCGAAGCTGTTAACATTCAATAATGGAGCCATACATCAAGGAATTTTCTGCAAAAACAGAAAAATACTAATTCTTCATCCTCAGATCTGCAAATCCAGACTGATGGGATTTCAGCCCTTCATCTTTTACTGACAGGCGGCAGCATCAGTGGAATAAAACTAAAATATGATCCCCTTTCTCTCCACCTCCTTCCCCTAATTTTACTCTGACAGAGAAAGAATCACAGTTTTAGCTGGTATGTTAGCCCAAAGGAAAAAATGGTCTGTCATCAGGTCTTTTAGGGAGAAAGAGCTCTTCAGTGGAGCAGTTAAATGGTATTTTGATTCTCAGGGTGCATCTTATACCTGTATTTTTGCAAGATACGATAAATGGTTTCTGAGACAGTTATTGAGAGCAGAATCGAGGTCATCAACCTTCCCCAAAGAGGTCATTATCTCTCAGTTCTTGTTTCTGATGAAAATGTTGAACATGGGGGAGATGGGCTCCAGATGAACTATCTGAAACTGCGCACTTGTATGAGCAATCCCCAACCATAAGTTAGTAAAGGATTTATTTCTATTTTTTCACCTGCAAAAATTAGTGACTCTGATCAAATTTTTCTAGATAAATTTGAATTGATTTTACAATAATTTGATGCATGCATGTTGGAGTTTACAATTCTAAATCCCCTACCATGCATACATTACTGTAAAGTCCTCTACAATTCATGATGAAATAGAAGCCTTTGGGTATTTTGAAGTTGAGACCTCCCATGTCTTTGGAGAAATTAATTTTGAAGCCTTAAAGCTGAATTACAAAGCTCTTCATTGTCTGCAAATGAGTTGCTCCTGTTCTGGAGTTGGCTTATGAAGCTGAGTTCTGCATATGGCTGTAAATACTCAGTTGTCTAAAGAGAGAAAAGATATAAATCTGTCACAGGAAAAGAAATTTGCCATGGAAAACAAAAATAATGTGGTCTTACACCTAGAACAAAAATGATTGCATCTTAGTCGTAATTGGCTTCTGCAGCATCTCTTAGTATTTTAGTTCAAATCAGGACTGCACTTGAGAAGTATCAGGATAGACTAGCCTCCCATTGAACCTTCCTGATGTTGAAGCTAAACAAGGGCAAGTACTTGAAAAATGGACCAAACCTATGCGGTAGTACAAAGTAAATTATCTTGAAGGACATGCCACATGCGTGTAGTGTTCAGCTCCAGCTGTTCTATTGTGCAAGGCCATTTTTGTTGGGCTCTACTATTTTGTAATGCTGATGTTTTCTTACTTATATAAGACCATGGGGATGCTTGTCATAAAGAAGTCTGTAAAAAACCCACCCTTTCATGTCTCTGAGTAATGTAATATTTCCACTTTTTGCTCAGATATTAGATTAGAGTCTGTAATTGTAGATTCTGTAATTCTGTAATTAAAATGTTTTCTCATAGTCACATGTACTTCTATGACCAATGGGATGTTTTTGTTTTGTATGTTTAAAACTGTGCTGAAGGAGAAATTGTTTTTACCTAGTCTGTTTCTGTTGAAACGATCATTTAAAGAGTGTTGTTACAAATTTTTGATCTCACCTTCTTTATTCACATTTCTAAAGGAGACTTTGGA
This sequence comes from Eulacestoma nigropectus, assembly GCA_013397775.1. Lineage (NCBI taxonomy): Eukaryota > Metazoa > Chordata > Aves > Passeriformes > Eulacestoma > Eulacestoma nigropectus. The sequence goes on along the minus strand of VZTE01001407.1, from coordinate 621,691 downwards.
CAGGTATCTTAAAGAGGAGAAGTAGATGACCAGTGGAGGGCTGTAATTTTCAACTCCCTTTTCTATGGTTATACGATAAAAAAATCAATGGTGAAGTTATACCTTGTTTATCAGTAGTTAGGAAAAAAATGGAAGTTAATACTGAAAGCCAAATTTGATAATCTTTCCATTGTAATCTTCCATAATTTTCTGTATTATAATAAGTTGTGTGTGGGTGTGTGTGTATGTATATATACACACACAAAAGTATATGCATATTGTGCTGTATTTAGTACTGCACATAGTGAAGGGTATTGCTGATAGCCACAATTCTGATGAAGTAGTTCATTGGACAAGGCATTGGTTGTAGTACATACTACTCTCCTTGTTGCCTGAAAGATGATGCATTTGCTCTCACTGCTTTGTGCCCAGGTTTCTGATTCTGTGTGCATTTCTAGTGTTTTTCTGTCTTAGTCAGTCTTTGTCAGGGAGATAGCTACCTGCTGGTGTCTGTAGGTCTTCACTGGACATTTAAACATGATTTATTAACTCTTGGCTATCAAAGTCTTTGCTTTTGGCCCATCAGCCAATATTCTGTTCTGGCACTATGTATGGCACTGAGACAAGGACTTACCCGTTCCTGTGCTCTTCAAACTGAGCCAGCAGATAGTTACTTTGGTAGCGCACTGTGAATTAGTAAGATGGTGCTTCTGAGTGCCACAGGTGATAAAGCTAAAAGTCCAAATAATATGTTATTATGTTTATGAAAAGCCAACACGTTTCCATTGTAGCCTGCTGTTTAACTATTTAGATTTCTGCTCATTTTAGCATTTTTTTTAAATGGTTGTGCTTATGCAAACAGCTGAAAATTTTGTTCATTTTTTGTGCTCATAGATGGAACTGAGTAACATGGGATGTAAGGAAATAAGCAGTTTGTAAATATATGTATATGAATATAGAGGTATCCAGAGAAAAAGAGGAGTTAGTAACCATTTATGGAAACCAGTTTGAGACTAACTGAATGACGTTAGTTAGGAAGGCGTTAGTTATGAAATACCCATTAACTCCAGCCACTATAGGATGTGGCAATCAAATATTTAACACCAACTGATAACATTACCAAGTAAATAAAAAAAATTGGTAAAGTGGACTTTATAGTGTTTTGCACAACGTTGTAGTTGCTCACCAGGCTCATCGTAAACACAGATTATTCCCTTCCCAGGCTGTAGGAAACGCTGAAAGCCTGAACTGGGAAATTCTAGAAAGAGAAGGACTTTTGCCTCTCAAGCTTGTGTATTTGAGGTTGCTTTACTCTGAAATGTTTTTCTGCTCACTCCAGACCTATCTAAAGGGCTTATGGAGGAAGGAAACAGAGTGACTTAAGTTCACCAAACAGTTGTTAAAAAGATAAATCAGGTTAGAAAATGAATGGGGATATGACATCATCCTGAAGGATTAAAGTCCTGAAGCAGTGTGTGGTTGTAACATGTTAGCTGAGTACTTCTTAAATATGGCTTGTATTCTGGCTCTATTAGTACTTACTGCTGGGTTCTCACCCAGACATTACATTTGTTGCTGTTGTTGAAGATGTCAATATTGCAATTTCTTGATTTTTATCATAAGCTAATGGGGAAATACTATGAAACTAGTTTGATTCATTGCCAGATATCATGTAAAGATATGAACAAGATACTGTGAAGGCTTTGGTGGCTGTCTTGTGTTTCTATTACTTCACTTTGAGTGAAGTTGAAACTGGCCAGGTTTTGGACCAAAGGAATCTTTTCCATTACTTGCACTGATGTTCCCAGTGCTGGCAGGGTGCTTTATATCTTCCATGCATAGGTGTTCCATCAGATGGAAGTATTGTGTCAAGGGAAGCATGTGAATAGTACTTGAATAGTTACATGATTTGCAGACAAAACCAGGCAGAATTGTGCCTGAAGAAACAAAAATATTTCTAAAAATTAGACACAATGTTGGTTTAAAGGTTGTGTCCTTTGAAAGGATTTGGAGCAGTTTAGGTGCTTATGTTGCTCAAGGGACTTTGAGTACTGTGAGGTTTTAAGGAAGGCTAAGTATTCCAGGAAGTTTAAGAGCTTATGGCATCGTAAATATTTAAGATGATTTAAAAGGTTATGTCCTCTTTAGTATTTGAGTTGGATTAAGTGCTTATATTGCCTTAAGGACTTTTTCCCTTTTTTTCCCTAAAAGGAACCTTGGAAATTAAATGCAAAAAACCTCCTGTAGATGCAATATTTGGGCGTTTTTTGCATTTTTGTTTTCGTTTGAGAAATGCAAAATTCTGGTTTCAATAGCAGCATTAAGGTGACCACACTACATATGCATCAAAGATGGACAGAATAATTTAGGGTGTCTGGGAAAACTCTGGATATGAAATCCAGAAGCAGTAGTTTTTAATACCTTGACAGCCCATGTGTTGGGGAATGTTTTTTTCTTCTGCTTTTTTTGCATGATCTGGTAAAGATCAAATAGATGATCAGGATAGAATCAGATTATGGAAATAAGAAGAAGCAATTTCACCTTAGAAGGTAAAGAGCATCTATAATTCAATATGCAAGAAAATAGGAAGCCATTTAGTTTCACTTTGTAGTTTTGCTGATATTTTGCTTCAGTGAAAAGGAATAACGAGTATTATATCTCTAGGTCTCAGTGGCTTATTTTTTTCTAAATTGATCAATTTATGTATTTATTCTTGTCTTCTGAGATGCCTTGCCTAAGTTCTTCACTAGTGTATTTGCGTAACATAGTTTTAAAATGGATTTGGTGTAATTGTGAGTTCAGCTACTTCAGAACTGACTCACGGTTCCTAATAGCTCCTCAAAATTGTTAAAATATATTTTCATGTGTGTACATCATTAAATGTACTTCCTATTAATTTTGGTGTATCCCATGGAGGAAAGACCAGTGTTTTTCTGTCTTTCTCAAACTTAGCATCATCTGAAAATTTTAAAAGTACAGTTTCTATATGAATGACATCTCACCATCCAAGTTATGAAAGAAAACACGCAGTGCACCAGACCAGGATGGACTCCTATTGAGCCCCATTCATAGCATCCTTCTTTTATTCCTGGTCTCTACATCAAATTTTTGAACACATTTTGTATTAGCCTTAAAATAGTTTAATTTAGTCTTTGTTTCCTTTACTTCTTTTTATGAATCATCCCCTTCTTTTTATATGTCATCCACTGCTTCTTTCCCATTAAAAAACTTTTTTTTTCTACTGAAGGAGAAATTTAATTGGCTTGCCAAATTTTGGTCATGACAAAACTGTATTGACAGGTACTTATTTTCTTGTTGTAAAGAAAAAAAAATACAGTTTGGTGGTTTGGTTTTGTCAAAAAATATTTCAGAAACTGAAACTAATTGAAAAATGTATCATTTCTTACTTCCTTTTTTCAGCTTTTTATGACAGGGACTGTATTTTTCCCTCTTCATTTTTCTGGAGCTCCATCCATTCTCTAAAGTTCTGAAAAGTTGGTAATGCTAGTGAGGGACTTTCAGTTAATTCTCGTAGAGTCCCTTGCACTGTATTAAATGTTCTACCTATTGAGGTAATGCAGTTATTTATGGTAATAAGGGGCAGAGACCTTAGTCACTGGTTTGACTGGAGTTAAGAATAAATTTCAAAAAAAAAGATAATTTAAACTCTTAAAATTTCACTGATTTGCTTTTGAGTAGATATAGATGACAGATAAGCAAAATTTCAGTGCAGTCAGGCATTGGAAATATTGGAGTTTGGTATTCTTCTACTGGCTTCACAGCACAGGCCAGCATCGTGTTTCTACCTAACCGAAGTAAGCGTGGTTAGGCTGAACTCATGTGACAGCATCTAACTTACTGTAGTGTCTTGTCATCTGGTTTCCCTGTTTTACTGTTAATTTTTTGTCCCTTTTGTCACTAGTTTTAGTGATCAGATTGTATTTGTCTCGTATATTAAAGACTAAGCAAAATATGTGTCTTTGATTCTTCTGCAAATAGCCTCATCAGCTCTTTCTTGAATTTTCCTATTACTATTACGGAATGTAAAAAATGCTTTTTTGCTAATTCTTTTTTTTTTTTTTTTTTAAGTTACAGCTCACTTTCTGTTTTTGCCCTTCTGACTTTGTCCCCGTACTGTCATGTTTTTCTCTCTCACCTACTTGTGTTCATGGACCTCTACTTTGCTTAAGTTGCAGGCCCTTGAAGACCTTATGATGTAGCCTTTTTCCACATTTACTTAGTTTGCTCTTATACTGTAAATGCTACTTCTTGATGGAACTGTGATCTCTCTTGAACTCTTTTCTTCTTCCATTTGAGTTACCTTTTACAGGATCCTGGCCACCAATTAATTTATCCAAGTGCTTTTCTGTAATCTTCATTGACTTTATTTTCCTAGTCTCCGTTTTCCTTCCCATCCTTAGAAATGGGAATTCTCTTATGTTATGGTTTCTTTCAACCAGGGTGCCCTCAATTTTCACATTACCAGTGAGTTGAAGTATAATTTAAAACATTTTCTGCTTTGAGTGTTTTCCTCAGTTTCTGTACTAAAAATGGTTGCTCACATATATTTGGATAGCCTGTATCTTGCTGTCTCCTTTCCAAAAAGATGGGCAGATAGTTAAGGTTCACTGTTATTGCCAAGTTCTGCTGATACTGGCTTCCACTACTTGGTCACAAATTCCCCTATAATTTTTATGATTTTTTTCCTCAGAGGAGAAAAATCAGTATGCTATTCAACAGATAAAGGACTGTGCTAGATGTACAAGCAACTAAATGTCAGCAAATATGTGAGTTTATCTTTTTATACTTCATTGGTAAACAGACTGAATTTCAGCTTGTGTTTCTTCTGGCCGCATCTAAAAGAAAAAACCTTTTTGAAAATTAGAGATGGTGCCAGAAACAATTATGAAAGTGATTTAAGAGCTTGAAAATTGCCTTGCAGTGAAATATTTAAGATCAGTCTGTTTACCTTATCAAAAAGATGTTTGAGAAATTACTTAATTACAGCATACCTTCACAGAGAGAAAATATCTAGTGCTCTAGAGAGCTCTTTAATCTAGTACAGAAAAAGTATGTCATGAAACAATTGTTTTAGCTAAAGCAGAATTTATTCCTCAATCAGCTTTAAGTGTTTGGGTTCAATAATAAGGTAACTGTCTGAAATTTTATAGTCTGTGATACTATAGGAAGTCAGACTTGATGATCTAATGGTCCTTTCCGACCTTAAACTCTCTCTAATTCATGAATCTTCTGAACTTCAGCAACTCTGCAAAACACATGGCCCTCTTCTTGACAACCTTGACAGCCCACGGAAGAGAAATACACTTGGACTGGGATGGGATTGTAGCTTTTTATAAAACAAAGCAGGGGAGGGGGGTAATTCCTTTTGAAATAACTATGGTTTGTTATCGAGGGATCTGAAGGCATTTTCTAAATTTGTGACTGGTTTCTATTTTCTTATTCTAGGTGGAGGGCCTCTTCCAGAAATAGTTACTCTTGGTAGTTCACATTTTCTTTGATTTTACAGTTAACTGCCCTCTAGATGAGATACGTTGCTCATTTGGCCAGCTTCTAGTGGACTTTTTTTGGGAAAAATTCAGAAAGATGATACAAGACTTGATATCTGGAATGCAGAGACCATTAGTGAATTCCTTTATCATAGGTCATAGTAAAATTTTGGAGTTCTGTTTTTCTGGTTGTTATCTTTTACAGTATTAAAATGTTAGCTGACTTCAATCAGAACTATAGCCACTGCCTTCTATCCAGTGCAGTACCAAAGTTACGGGCTACCCATTGTGTTAATTTATTTACTTGCAGGAGCAGACACCGCAACACGGCATTCCTTCTAGAATTTGAAGAAAGAAAATATTCTTGTTGGGAGATTACAGACACTTGTATCCCAACTGTTCTAAATGAGAAACCATCAAAAACACAGCACCAGCACCCCCCACCCAAGGATTAACATTTTGGCTTTGAAATGTGCCTTAGGCTAAAGTTTGGCATTAAACTCCTCAACCCAAGGGCAAATTTTTGTTTTCAAATTTCTTTTAATCAGTCATGTTTTAGGAAGTGCAAAAGGTAGGCAGCATTACACTGATGCTTCCATGTAGATTGACAAGTTTGAAATTTTTGTGTCAAGAGAGGAATGACTGGTATTAGGCAAATTTCTATTAAATTTGGGAAAACAGCCATGAGGAGCAGATTATCCCATGTTTGCTTTGCACATACCTTCCTGATTGTTCCCACATAAGCAATATATGAAAGCACCTTTAGATGTAAACAATTTCTATCATTGTGGCATCTGGATATTTAGAGTGATGCCAGCAATGAGATGTATTTAAGAAATCTAGAAGAAATCTTGTTACATCTTGAAAATGAGACATCGCTGATCTTATGCAAATCACTATTAAAGTGCTTTTCTTCACAACAATTGATTTCATCAGTGCTTTTCTTCACAACAATTGATTTCATCATGCCTATTTTAAGATGATTTTCAACAAGCCCTGCTTCTGATTTTGCTCTTGTAAATCCCAGTATTTGCTCACCTTATTGGTAAAAGAATAGTAAGACTTTGAGATGTTCCACTTTGTTTGTTTGAAAAAAGCTTAAAAATACCAAAGGTAAAGTAATGATTTCTTTTCTTTATTAGTTTTTATTTTTTAACAGATGTTAGAAACTCATATCAGAATAGTATGTTTTTCATAGAATCATAGAGTAGTCCTGAGCTGGAAGGGATCTACAAGATTGATTGAAACCCAACTCCTGGCCCTGCACAGGACATCCCCAAGAGTCACACCATGTGCCCAAGAGCATTGTCCAAACACTTCTTGAACTCTGTCAGGCTTGGTGCTGTGATCTGGGGATCCTGTTTCAGTGCCCAGAGACCCTTTGGGTGAAGGACCTAATTCCGGATGTCTAACCTAAATGTCCCCTGGCACAGCTTCATGACATTTTGGTTCTTTTGTAGTGGTTGTAAGGGGTTACTGTGATGCCAGACTTTCTTTTTTTTAACTTTACTTTGTAACTTTTTAGAAAGAACAGCTGTGTGTCTTGCATCAACTGTCTAGCTCTTGTGCCTCCCTCAGGACAATCTTCTTGCTCAGGCTGCAATGAATGTACTTTATGTTTTGTTGCTTTTTACATGGAATGCTTTTAAAACCCCATGAACATGCTTATTATTGTCCTTTTTCCTGCCCTGATGGAAAGATCAACAAAGAGAAACGCGTACCATTGCCCTCTTCAATTCAAAATTCATTGCAATTTCTCCATTGCAAGTTTTGCTTGCATTGGCTTGGTTTACTATGATCTTGAAGGCCACATCCTTCTTAATGCAGTTATGTTCATCACTGGCAGTTCTGTGGTCTGGTCTTTGTTGTTTGTAGAAGTCATGTTAACACTGAAGCTTGACCAAGATTCCTTACCACAAAGACAACCTAAAAAAACCCCACAAAACCTAATGTTTTATTTTTAAAATAGCAGACATCTCTGTGTTTGATGCAAACATGCGAATAGCATCCAGGAGATGGCAAGGTTCCAACCTGAGATATTCTGTGATTCTGAGGTGTTCAATAGGGTGTTACCTGTACTGAAGCAGTACTCTGCTTCTCTTCTAATTCTGAAATGAAAGTAAGGTGTCACAGTTTTGGACACCTCTTTTATAGCATCTGTAGAACTCAGTGACACCATGTCACACAGTGCACCACTGAACAAGCCCCTTGGTTAATCAATCAGTGGGTTACAGCACAGCATGTTCTGCTGCTGAGGAGGTGTATCTTGCAACTGCAGAGTGAGTGTCTGTCCTGTCACCTGCAGGAATGCAGCGAGAGGGGGGCTGCTGCCTGTCACTGACTTGTGCCTTGATTCTGTGTAGATGTAGCAACCAACAGGAGATGCTAGACACGTGTTTTGATTTCAATTCTTGGCCCTCATTAAATCTGAAGAAGCTGTAAGTGTATTAAATGCCTTCATCTGGTCCATTCTGTCCACATGATCAAGCTAGAGAGTCAAGCTCCTTTTTCTTTTTTATTTTTTTTATATTTTTTGTTGGTTTTGTTTTGTTTTGTTTTGTTTTATTTTTCATTCATTTTTGCCATGCAGTGGGCAGTGGCTCATCCTCATTTTGGATCAGTCATGGATTGTGTTTGGATTTTACATTCATATGGACTGTTTCACAGCTTGAATCTGGCTGTTTGCAGGTCCTTTCTCCTGCTATGAAACAGGATATTGTGGCTAACTTCATGTGTTGGTGTGGGCGACGACCTTGGACAAGACCTAGGAGTTTAGGTGTACTTTGGGATTTAGTTGGTGTGTAGACAGTTCTCTACCTCAAGTCAGAATTGTAATGAAGTTTACTCTGGAACTAAATAGCTTGCTTTCTAAAGCAAGGCCCACCTGCAACCCAAACAAAAATGACTGTTTTGAATTTGGGTGTCTTCATGGTTATGTAACATTTAATTCAGATGTGGAAACTTTTATTTAAGAGCAGTTGGTTATACCTCAGTGTTGTCTTTAGCTTAAGAATCTCAGATATAGCTGAAGTCAGTAGTAAAAGTCCTATTACAGAGCAAGTCTCAGTGAGTAAGGTTCATCTGCCTTTGGTTCAACAAGTTGGATACAGATGTGTTCAAAACCTAGGCAGTTTTTACTGGAACTACAGCTGCATGGAAGATTATCTGGATCACTGTGCTTGTTTTTACCAAATTAACTTTTAGTATGTGAGTGTTTGTAAGAACTCTAGGTACAGCAGTGGAGGTTAAGAAAAAAAGGGGGAAGTGAAATAGGAATTTTCAAGCTTCTGTCTTTCTTTCAGTATGGTTGCTGATTCAGAGTTGTGGTTTGTTTTGTGGTATGTTTTGGTGGGTTCTTTTTTTCCTTTTAAAAAGGCTTAAGGATGAAAAGCTATGCTTGGGAGGACTCCTTCCACTTACACCTTTGTTTCTTTCCACTGAAATATAGTTGTAATTGCACCAAAGAAAGAATGGCACTCTTTGAGATTTGACTGATTCATTTATATCAGTTGTGTACAAAAAGTGATAAATGCAATGTATAACTTCTGTGGGGAAATAGTCCTGTAAATTTTCTTTTTCTACAGCTGTTTTCAAAGCTGTGAAAAAAATGGTGCAACACTTCCATAACATTAAATTTGAGAAATAATTGCACTTGGCAGTTTTTGTTTGCAGCAATGCACAAAAGGCTGAAGGGTTTTGTACAGTTCAAAGAGCACATTCCACAGTTCTAGCAGTTGTTGGCTGCCTGCAGGGATCATTTGAATTTTCAAGGGAAAAAACCATCAGAGTAATGCCCAGATCATTTGGTTTTATACTCTCAGCCCTCTCTTTTTAAATTTTACCTGTATGAAAAGTTACTGGAAATAAGCCATATACAAATGTGGCACACCTTAGTGTCAGTTAAAAGATCTTGTGTCAAATTTAATTGCTTCTCATTCTTTCTTATTGATACTTACTAATGTAGAGATTAATATGAGAAATAAAACAAAAAGTGAGGAATAGCATTGTTCAAGCACATGGGGATGCTGAGAATAAATAACAGCAAAGAGAAATCCCTTTACAGGTTTGGATCCTGTAGTTATTTGTAAGCTTATAGCATTAGCCAAATTGTGAATTGTACAAGATACTCCGTGTTACTTTGCTGTAGCAGAACCCTGGTTACAAAGGTAAACTCTTTTGTCTGGTGTGCCAAACGTGGACAACTTGCCAGCTTCTACATCCCATTGCAGCTCTGTCACTTTCCAGATATGTGTTGACTGTCACTGTGTGTCTCTCTAAAGCTTCTGCTTATCTAACAGGAGGTGATGTGAATATTTTTACATATTAGGGCTATGTGTCCTAATAGGATTTTTAGTGAAGTGTTCCATGGTCTTTCTCAGAGATATTTTTTGCTGTTGCTAGCTGTTTTTTAGTTTTGGCTGTAGATTGTTGCATAGCTCCAAAACTCCAAAGTCCTTCTGTTTTCTGTCACGTATAAGAGACAATTTTGAAGCTAAGAAGCCTTGCTCTGAAGCATATATAGTTTTTGTCCCATCATTTGTGCCAGTTGCATTGTTTGTATTGCTGAAATCTCTCCTCCCTCCTTACAAAGCTCAGTGCCTTGAGCTGTAATCCACGACCTGATGGGAACTTCGGTAGGGTGAACCTGCTCAGGCTTGGTGCCCTCCTGCCAATGTGCCTCACCTGAAACTGCATAGCTCTTCAAGATCCCTTAATTGGTGCCATTTCAGTTGGTTTTTCGTAGTTAAAATCCTTAAAATACTCATTTTAGCTCTAAGAAGTTAAGCTATATCTTATATGTAGTGCTATTACTTGCACACTATTGCATTATGATACCCATCCTAGGAAATTCTTACTGGAATGGTTTCATGTCATGTGTTAAGAAGTGATGTAAAGTAAAATTAAAAAACCTTGGTATGACATTTCTATCCCCTTTATTTCAATGGAAGTATTACAGTTGTTGCTTTAGTTGTTTTCTTAAATAATTAATATATCATGTTTTCTTACTCAATGATAGATCTTACTGAAAATCAGTGAGTAAGTTTGGGGTAAAATTACTGTGCTGAAAACTTCTTTCCTACAATATGACAGTGAATTTTTGTTGATTATGTGATATTGCGTGTTGATATTGCATGTCAATTCTTGGTAAAATGGCTTTGTTTTAATGTCAAGCATACATCTTACTCACTCTAAAGAATGAAGAACAGTCTTGTAATGAAGTTGAAAGAACAAAAAGGCAGAAGGGACTTGATCATCTTAACATCCCTGTAATATGTAAACTGTTGGATTCACAAATAGAGGTGACCACTGAAGTTTTGAGATAGATGCTACACCGTGGGGATGTAGCCTCCATCTGCCCTATGAAATGTGGTTGAGCGTCAAAGCTTCAGCTCCTAGAATAACACCTATGTAACATAGAACCCTTTATTCCAGACAGCTGAGATCTTAAGAGCACTGTAGGGCACTATGACCACATGGGAATACCTACACAAATCCCGGTAGTCCGTCCTCACCTCTCCAGAAGCAAAAATGTATTGGTGAAATCAAGAAGAGGGCTGAAATCAGTAGACTAAGAATGACTTTATAATGTTCTTTTAAATGAGAGGTAGTTTGCACAGTAAAAAATAGTTGTATTTACAGAAGAAAAGTGAAGCAGTTGGTTATCTCTAAAGAGAGAAATGGCTGGTATCTCATTATTAAGAAACCCCTTAGTCTTTGTAACACGGCTGTTTTAATTAATACTTTCTTATTCAAAAGTATGCTGTCATGAGTATCTCTCAACATCAGGTAATCAAAACCAATTAAAAAAAAAGTTATTTAAAAAAAAAAAGAGTGTGTTCAATATTCCATCTTCTAAACTCAAGCTTGGTATTTTCTTTCTGAAAAAAGAAGTGGCAGGTCCTTAACAAAGTGTTTTTTGAAGTGAGAATGTGTAGCTGCCACAGGTGTTTAGTCAGATAGGATGTTTCATGAAACCAGCATCTGAGCAGGACTTCTTGCACAAATGCTATGAGCAGGGAGTTTCCCTTGTAAAAGCTGTTTGAGGTCATGCAATGTAAATACTCCTGGAACTTGGGATAAGAAGGTAGGACACTGAGGGATTCCCTTGTGCAAGCACTAATTGCTTTTTCTTACGTAAATACCAGTTCCTGGCCTCTCTCATGCTTTGCTTTTGTCTTGTGGCAAACAGATAAATACTAATAAAAATAATAGAATGTATAATATATCATCTCTTCCAATAATTTTAACAGGCCTTTTCTTTCAATTTTTTAGCTATTTCTATGTTGTTGTCTTCAATTCCTCATTGCTCACTTGTTCTTCTCATTTCTTGTTTGCTGTACCTGAGAAGCAAGCTGTTCTAAGCTCTCTCCTCCTTCATCCTTCTCCTGCTTTTATCTGGCTCCCAACTGGAAACACAAGCATGGCTCTGCTCTCTCCTTCCCTGGGCTTGGGTTTCTCATTTCTTCAGCCTGATTCTGGCAATTTGCATTAGCTTCTGTAGGATGCAGTCTTTCCATTTAGAAAATTGGTTTGCTTTCTGTACCTTAGGTACACAAAACCTTAGAAATATATAATGTGAAAAAAATTGTAAGGCTGTCTGTCTGGGCTTGCTAAAGACAGTCACACTGCCACCATCAGATTTGTGTGGCGCCTCTGAACCTCGAAGCTATCCCATTATGCATATTTGCTTGCTTTCTAGTCTCATGTTTCCACTTTCTCATGTTTTCCCTCAACATGTCATTCCTCCTCAGTTCGTTTTGCGCACAGCCTACATTCACAGAAGCTGTCCTGGGCTGTACCTGCTCCTGCAGTTACTCTTTCATTTCTTCCCTTTACATCTAAACCCAGCATTTCTGAGGGTACAGCTACTCTTGAGTTTCCTTCTTACAGAGCTTTCACAGATATTTTGCTGCATTCCTTTTTCTCAGCTGCAGTTCGGGTGTTTTAAAAATAAGACTTCAAACCACGTGTTTCTATTAATACTCATCTTGGGCACCCTCTCTAAATTTTGTCCTATTCTGTTTTGTGAAATTTTACACTGTTCCAGAGCATTTTCCAGCATTTGATTGTGTTCAGCGTCTCTTTGATGCATCTTTCATTACTTTTAATTAATGTAAAAGTTCTCATTTAGGGGTTTTGGTAAAGTCCTTCTGTATCTATAGTCCAAATGCTGTATATTGAACTTGTAAATTGTTAGGAAAAGAACTGCAAAATGTGAGAAAAAAACACTTCTTTCTGACTTACTTGTTTTCAGAAGTGACAGTATTGTGATATTGCAACATTGTGATGTTGCATGCTAGTAAAATATAAGTTTGGATTCATATATACAGAAAATATATACATTGTGAACACTTCAGAAATTTTAAACCAGAATGATGCTTAGCTGTTATTGGAAGGCTACTTGGTAAGAGACAAAATGCTCATACCAGTGGCCTAGATAGATGTATATGAAAAATTGATTTCCTATCCTGTATCAGTTTTAAGTTCCCAGTCCTAGCATATGTAATCCAGAAGAATGGTTTGGTATTTGCTGTATTAGTTGACAAAAGCATGCTGAATTAAATTCCTAAAAAACTTTTTGCTTGTTGCACTGACTTTGCATGCTGTCTCCCTGATTCGGGGCAGTCCATCCTAAGGATATTATATAAAATTACGCTGGTCTTAAAAATAGAGTCACTTCTTCAGAAGGAATCCTGTCAGGAATACACTTCACATATTGTTTCACTGTAAGCACATCTCTTCCTGGGCTTTGTTTTATTTTGGAGTCCAAGAAATGGAGCATGCGAGATCAGCTATGTGAAGAATGAGAATTAATTTCTCTCTAGCTAATGAAGTCATTCATGTGCCATAGTTGAATTAATCTCCCCAGTCACCTGAAATGAAAAACACTTGTTCATTAGGCTTGGAAAAAAAATCTCCCAGTACATTGCAGTCTAGAATTACTGTATGTGTGCAAATAACGTTCTACTCTGGACTGTTGATTGCACTGTGTGGAACATCTCTGTTTTCTCATGGGTTCATGTGAATAAATTGCACATTTTACATCACTTTTCTTTCTATCAGGGCTAAAGTTTTAAGCTCAAAGTTACTGTTTGTGGACAAGGTGTCAACCAAACTAGAAGTTGTGCTGTTATCTGTTGGGACTGTCCTTGTTTGCAAACTCTTCTGTCTAAGGAGAGGTAAATGAGGCTGTAAGTTTTAGAACAGAAAAAATTCAGAGGAGTCTCTGGTGGCACAGATGTTAATAGGGGTGATTTTCAGCTTGAGGATTTTTGTTGTGGTTGTTATTTTTATGGGTTTTTTTATTATTTTTAATTGATAATGTGGAATGGTTTCTTTATCCTCATTTTCATTACAGTGAAAAAAACTGACCAAGGCAATGTATACAACTTCAGAATAAATCTTTAAGTAATAAGAAGAAAATGAGCAAAACTGGAAATTACTGCATTGAATAAACAAACTTAAGCCTTATTTTAGTAGTAATTTTTTTGAAAGTGTCATTAATTCTTAAAATTAAAAAGCTTGAAAAAATATGGCTGAGGAAATCCAGTGTGTTTTGTGTAAATAATTACTGTGCTTGTCCAGCCTTTCAAAACGCATCGTTTCAGTAAAACAAGGACCACTGGCTGATCCTACATCTTCAGATTTGAAAAGGAAATTTTATTATTAGTGGAAGAGGTTGTATTACCTGCCTGGTTTACAGAGTCCTATGGAATGCATAAACAAAAAGTTGCATTAATGATCAGTTTCCAGCACAGTAGGCAAGTAACAATGGGTGGTGCAAAATGGCAACACATGCTGAGAGGGAGCTTGGGCTACTTCTGTGCATTAAAATTCTTCCTACCGAGTAATTACACGTAGGTGTTTTTTTGTTCTGTTCCCATAGAATGTTTGTTCAATATATATTGTCACGTCCAAAAAGAAAAAAGAAAAGGAAAGAAAAGGAAAAACAAAGAAAAGATTGTGGATGTTTTGGAGAATATTCCTACAAGCATCAGAACACATTTAAATAAAGTGATGTTATACCTTCAGTTTGAGTAGCTTTTGTAGTCTGGTTATTTCATCTCATGAAAGATATTGCAGGTCCAGCAAAGGCCACTGAAAATGATTGGAGGTATGGAAATTATTTTATATGGGTAGAGATTAAAAAGATTAGTATTGAGAACAGATAAAAAAAGAGGTAAGTGGTATATAAAACGTTAAATAGTATGGAGGTACGTGGTATATGAAAAGAGAAATAAGTATAGAGTGCTAAAGTTTGAAAATCTCTTTACTTTTTTCTAAGGAACCAGGGAGTGTGAGATAATCAAATAAATAAATAAATGAATAAAACAGGGATGGAATAAAATCAATACCTTTAAATGCAGGCTGTGTATGACACAAAACTTTTTCTGGCTTTGGGATGTTACTTGTTTAGAGAAAAAACCAAGGTACATGGAGTAAATATTGAAATGAACAGCTATTAATCCCATAAGTTAGATGATAGAAATATAATAATAATAAGAATTGGAATGCATCTAATGCATAATGTTCAAAAGAGAGTGCCACTCTTGCTCTTTGTGCTTCCTATATTCCAAGTTACATTTCTTCCATTTTTTTTGTATCCTGTCACTTTTCACTGACAAAAAATATTTTCATTATAGCAAGAGCACATTTATTAGAAATTTTAATGAGATGATAACATTAATAATAAATTAATTGTGTTTTATGAAGTCCAGTCAGTCTGTTGGTTGCTCTAGTTTTGTCTTTAACTGCTTGCAATACACTGCTTCTGGCTGCAAAATAAGCAGCTGTAAGCTTTTATTAACCCTTCAGAAACTATTAAAGATCTTCATAATGATGTTAAAACCCTATATGGACAGACAAATTCTTTGAAATACAAATTTAATTTGTATTACAAATACAATCACTAATAAAAATAAAAGGATTTAATATTTTAAATAGGAACGCATTTTATTCTCAGCTTTGCATGTGGTGCATAAACACCTGCTTAGGAAATACTTGGCATTGCATAGCTTTGTATTTATTTTCGTGTAATTAAAATTACTAAACCTGGAAAATTGTTAAATAATATTGTATATAATAGAAACAGACTTCTAAAATTTCACTGAATCTTGTGTATGTATTTCATGGAGGAAAAAAAAGTTTTCTAACTTTCTATCTTTTTAAAATTAATTTCTAACTTCTTTCCATTTTTTTTGATTCATTATATTCAAGTATTTTTCCCCTAGTAGTTGCTATTCCTTTCTCGTAACTGAATGTCTTTTCTTTATACTGGATTCTTAAATCCTTTTGCATTGCCTTTTGCCATTCTTTCTTTAATCTTTTTCCTTCTGTTTAATTTTTAAATCCTTTGCCCTTTATCTTTTTTCAGTCTTTTTAGCTGCTCTCCTCTCCTTTCCTTTCCTCTCCTTTGATTCTCCTTTAAACATTACTGCTTCTTAACATTGTGTTCTTTCATTGATTTTTCTTTCTTTTTGTTTTTTGTCCTTTTAAATTTTTTCTAAAGTTGTTCTTTAGTATGCCTTCACACAAGGAAAAATGGATACAAATGCTACTAGTGGAACTAGAAACAAATAAACACAGAAAGCAGGAATGTTCAAGGAAAAGATGAAACGTTTCTCTGTTTACTGAAAAGAAAAACCCTATTTGCTTTTTAGTGGACATTGAAACATTTTTACCTGAGTCTTTTTTCCCTGATACCACATCCTGTGTTTCAAACCAAAAGCAATTATCATTTCAGTATTTCATGGTACTGTGGTGCTAGATGTTTTTTCTTACCTTCTTCATCCTGACAGATGCCTTTCTTACACAGAAGTCTCCACAACTATGTCTTGTGCTTTACTATGCATCTTTGAATCTGGAATTTTTTGAATGCATTATTTAGTAAACAGCAGATCTCTCTGAAGTCTTTTATTTTTTTTTAATTGATTACATTAGGGAAAATAAAGATTTAATAGCTGAATACAAGCATTCATTTCAATCAAGTTAAAAGAGTAACGTAGACATACTTCAGAGTAACCAGTAAATATGTAATTAATTTATTTACTCTGTAGTTCCTTAATAGTTACTTAATAACTCGTGCATTTTTAAGAAGGCACTTTTCATTTGATGTACATAACAATAGTCTTCCCCAGGTCTGTTACAATTTCTTTTTTTAATGTTTAATTTTTAATTTACTCTGAATTACCTGTAACATGACTGGAGAATGACGCCTGTATAGAAACATTATGAGAATCTGGGGAAATTAAGTACTTTGCAGTTTAAATACATATTTGCAATATTCTCCTATGCAGGTTTTTGTATAGATTAGTACTTGAAGGTGGCAGTATTAGGATTATAAGAATTATGTAAGTTTCTAAATAAAATTGTTGTGTTGAACAGGAGAAATTTGCCAAAGAGAAGGTTTAACTGCTGTCTCTGTTTCTCTCCAGTGTCCTAAATTTGTGTGCCTGTGAGCCACCTGTAGATCTATGAGTACTTGGGCAATGGAAATGAATTTAAATATCACTGTAAAAGAAATTTGGATTTCACTAGAAGTTTGTAAAAGCCACTGAGAACAAGAAACCAGCTTTGTGTCACAGAAAGGTCTATGGAAGTGCATTTGGTGGTTTTCTCTATCTTTGATAAAATATTGCCAATCAGAAAATAAAGTATTGGAAAAAGAAGGTTGTGAGTTTCAAATAAAAAACCAGTCAAAACGGAAATGTTTCTGGAAATGTTAAACTTTCAGTACCCTTGCACTAAAAGGGCAGCTGAAAAGCCCATGGTGGGGTAGTTGGCTGGCTGGGACTGGCCTCAGAGTCTATGTGCTTTCCCTAATGACTGAACTACCTGTAGGATATCATCATCTGAGAATGGGGTGTGTTTCTGGCACTTCTGAAGTACTGCCAAGCCACCAGGGCTGTTGGTGTGGCATGGTGCAGTGTCTGTGTACGCAGGGCTCTGCTTCCAGCCACCACGGGAGAGAGCTACAGTGAGTGTCTCTCTGGCAGTGGTGCCTGTGTCCTTGGACACAAGGTTACCATCCAGGCTAAATAACATTTGACTCGGATTCACTGGTAGGTGCATTGAACCAAGGGTAACTGGTTTTGATGTGAAAGTATTTCCATCCCAGAAATTGTGTCATCCTAGCTGATTTTAAAACGTTGCATGAAATAATGAAGAAGGAAGCAGAGATGATAAAGGTCTGCCCATGAAAGTTCTTGAAATTTGTTGACTACTTTCAGATAATATTCCTGTCTGGGTTGTGACTGCTACAATCATTTTTCTAGTTGTTGAGAGCACTACAGAATCTGCAAAGTTCTTGTGGCAGACACTGCAGTTGTTGCTGCTTCTTTAATGGAAAATAATGAAAACTTATTTTAGAGGAATAGAGTGTTTGTTGCTGACTTTTTACCCAGAATTTTTTATCTGGAGAATGGTCAACCCATCTAAAATAATTTGAAAGAGAGTGAGAATCTTTATATAATAGGTCACTAAGCAACAAAGCATGTTTTTGGTTTTCCTTAAACCTGTTACTGCTAATATTTTTAAGAAAACAGGAATCATGGTGACTGTAAGCAAAAGATTTTTTTGAGCAAAATTGCCCTTGCAAATGATTTAAAAAGCAGTCAATACTGCCTGGTGATACGTACTAACAAGCAGATTAAGGCATTCTCCATCACCAGCATTCAGACACTTGAAAAAGATTATGTACAGGCAGGAGAGAAGAACCTGGCATTCCACAGCACTAGACGTGTGAGCACACAGAGGTGTCTGCCCTGAGCTGTGTGCAAATGGGGGCTGCACCTCTTTTCTTTGGAGTGTTGATTCCACCAACCTGACAGAGTCAATAGTCAGCACTGCTTATTTTACATTTGTAGCCTGATTAACAGAAGCTAATCACCATAAAAACTTCATTGCACAAAAGAGAAAGTCATCAAAATCCCCAGCATTTAACTATTTTAATTTCTTTTGAGCTGTGCATCAGAATTTTTCTTGAAGATGGTTTTCCTGTGCAGTATTCTACCCTATGTGAAGAAAACCTTTCCTAGGTTTTAAGAGAATGGGTTTTAATAGCAGATGAGAATGGGGACTGAATGGTCACATATGAACGAACAATGGCCTTTTGTGCCAATGGAGAGAGGAAGAAATGGTTCCTCTCAGGTCTGGAGTCTGATATGGAGGGAGAAGAGCAGGGAGGGTGGAGCATTGGGGAAAGGAGTATGCTCTGCTCTGTGTTAGGAAGTGTCCCTGTTTATACATTTTTCTCTAGTACTGTCTGTTTTTGAGTAAAAAGTACACTGCTTGCTGAATCAAAGTATGTCAGAAAGCCTGTAGTCCACATATGAAACTGGACACTACATTTCGTAATGTAAAATGTTAGGAAAGGGTGGTCTTTTATATAAATTTGCACTGTAAACATGCCAGGCATTTATGATGGGAGATCTTAGGTTTTGAGGACTTTTTTGTATTTTTCGATAGAGGCATAGAACTTGTACTTAATTGCACAGGCTCCATATAGATAATACTGCATAAAGTGCCAATTGGCTTGCTGCTGCAAACCTTTTAGTGAATTTTCGTGTGCTGACATTATTCAGGTTATTTATTAGTACTGATTATTGGTGAGAAAAAGAAAATGTTTCCTGTCTCTAACCAGCTGAATAGATACATCTTTTTCTGAAGTGAGTTGTTTCTCAGTTGAGCAATAGTCTATTTGGATTTAATGAGTTTATTCTTGTTTCCAGACCTGGAGGTTGATGCAAAATCTTTTCACAGATTTCAAGTACAAGTGGGGTTTTTTTTCCTCCAAGCAGCACTGTAGCACTAACTCTTGGAGAATTTAATTTCCCATTCTGAAACTATTTTTAATTGAAAGAAAATCAAGGGATGACTAAAAATTGTAGGTTTATTGGTGATTTGAGTTCTTTCAGTAGAGTCTTACGTATGTAAGTGCAGGTGTACATGTTTGTGAGCATGTAGTATGCAACTTTAATACCTGAAATATTTCTCACTGTGCTCTAAGGTATTCTGAGAACAGCAAAGAATCAAGAATGATACTGTGTTAGATAAATGAAAGAAATTCAGACAGTTTTGGGACATGCTTGTTTTCGGGACAAAGGCCGGACTTTGCATGGGTCCCTGTTCTGCAGAAAAAAACTTTCCTCAGAATTCTGCATGAAAGCTAGTTTTTAAAATGTGTTTCTTTGATCAGATGCTATAATATAAATTGGTTCAAATGATCATACACTAGTTTTTAACATGGAAATTGAGATATATTTTGGCTAGGCATTGACTGCATAAATTCAGGACTCAGAGACCACCATGACAGAACTAAGTGACAGGGGGAATATTTTACTTTGGTAATACTCTCTAGTGTTAATTTATTAATATCCTTTTACTGCATTTGATTTTTTTCTCACACTCTTCAGTATGGTAAACATATGTAATTCACTTCTCCGCATGACTAGCATTTTTCTCTTGTAGCATAAAATCCTGTCATGGCTTTTTCGAAACCACTTAGAAAATATTAAGTAATCATGAGGGTTTTTGCTAATTGCATGGGCTTTAATTTGTCACTTTAAGTGTTCTAATTATTTCTTCGTGAGCTTATCAGCAAACTCTTAAATAGGACCTCACTGCAAATTAGGCCCTTGAGCCAGGTTATTTATTTTGACCCGAACTTCAATTGAATATTATGATTAAAAATAAGTGAAGAATAAATACACTTTAATAATGGTCTTTAAAACTGGAAAATTTAAAATCTAAGCAAAATGTCAGAGGAACTATCACATATTTTTGTATTAATGGAAGTTTTGCCACATCTTGAAGCTATGAATACATACAGTACAGCTATACACATACAGTAATTTGAATATTGAAAATAGTCCTTCTCAGGCACTTTTTGAGATGTTTATGCTAAGTATGGCATAGGAAACTATATGAAACTGACTGATTTTACTTCAAACTCATACTGAAAAACAGAGAACAGTTTGTCTGAAGTTCAGTTTGTTCAGTAAAAGTATTGTAGAAGTGGAGGAGAATTGAAGGCAGTTATAAAATATTTCTGTTCATAATGTGGCTTGGCAGGTCTTTCTCTCTTCGGCATACCTGGATGAACTTGGATTACCCAGCATCCTACTTGTTATTCATACCGAAAATAATCTCTGTAAAATATATTGGTCTGCATCAGATATTGCTCAGATGGGAAGAGCTTCTAATTTTTAATACTTTCAACATGATGTAAATATGACAAAAAAGATGTGTTATAAACAATAGAAAATGAATTTAGTAATTATCAGTGGTTTCACTCAGCATACCAACGAGACAGACCTAAGATAGTACCCTGTTAGTGCCACCTCACTGCAGCCTTGAATTGAAGGAGTAAAACAGGGATGTGTACATGAAAGAATGCTATGCTTAGCATTAGCCAAGAGTAATTCACTGAAGAAATACAGAGTAGGAAACAATTATCTGGATAGCAGCTCCTTAGATAAAGGTTTTAGGATTGTAGGTGTTCCCAACCCAAGATGAAAAATTGATGTGAAACAATGCTAAAAAGTGCAAACATTGGAAAATTAAATACGGTATAGAAGATGTATGAAACTTTCTTTCAACATTGCTCACGTTTAATATATTTGGTTCTGGGCACTTCAGAAAAGATGGGGATGAACTAAAGAGTCTGTATAAAAGCAATGGCAATTATAGAAAGTTTAGAAAAATTGATAGCTTAAAGAAGAGGAGAATGAGAGAGGCAAGATTAATCTTTAAATGCATTAGAAAGCTGCTGCAATGTTGTTCACCTTACTCCAGGTGGCTAAAAGCAGAAATAGTGGATCTAAATTACAGTGAAATAATTTAAGGTTAGACATTGGGAATACTTTGGAGTGGGAGGATAGCAAAATATTGGAATAGATGCTCTGGTGAGTCTGTGAGCACTTCATAACTGTAAGCCTTTAAGAACTCCCTGGCACAGGCTGCTGATTCCATTCTGGAATAGCATAAGTGAACTGTGGGACTTTCTGCAGTCCCTTTCGGCCCTGTGGTGCTTTGCTAGTAATCACAAACTTTTCATACCCACCTGAGGGGAGGTCCACTGGTCAGCTGCTTCTGTGCGTGGTATGTCTTAGACCTTTTAATGCTGTCAGCCTAGCTCCTCAATTAGAACGTCCTCCCTAAGAAGTAATGCTGGTACAAAGCCCAGTGACAGACTTCAAGAACCTACTGTCACTCCTTATGTACTGAGTACTTTAACAAACCAAGTGCTCTCTAGAGTAATAACTGCTGGGAAATTTTCCATATTTTAGTGTGTGATGGATCAGTCATATTGTGCAAGAACTTGATTCATGAGACAAAGCTAAAACGAATTTCCCTGGACTGGTCTGGGAGAGTGTTAAACATTGAGGAGCCTAGCTGTACACTGTGAGTAGCAGAAAATCCATCTTTTCCTATCACTTGGTTCCAAAGGCAGATGAGATAAAAAGAAGCTTTGGGAGACATTAATGGCTTAAGGAATCGCCACCAGCAGTATTACCTGTACTATTGTCTGGTTATAGCAGTGAATCTAGAATCAATAATTCAGTTGAATAGCAAGTGGGACAACTCTGAACTCCAACATACAGATTCTGCTTTATGCAAATTTCATCATAAAACAAAACAAAAACTGAAGGAGCAGAAACAATCTTTGATTCTTATCTATTGATACTGGTGCTTAGTGCAGCATTTGAGCCTAGGGAAGAATCACCCTCGTCAGTGTTACAGTTGCTGTCTCCTTCCTGGTCATGGCTCAGCTGCTTGCACACAATGGAGTTGTACTTGGATGATGTTTAATGGTTCTTCATATACATTCGTGTGTACTGCTTTTCTGCATCATGGGAAAACTGCTAGTAGTCTCAATGGCTTTCCTCAGGTTTGGTTCTAGTCTCTGACCTGTCATATTGTAGTTTTGTGTAATTTAATTGTATTTTAATACCTTCCTGGTCACTTGGAGATAATCTTCTTCTCTTACCTATGACTACTTCCATGCCTTTTTCAGTGTACCTGCTTTCTCTCTTTCATAATTCATCCCAGGATTTGCCAAGACTGTGTCCTTGGACTTTTTTTCTTTTCTATTTTATGCTGTTCTCAGGTGAGTTAGCCACTTGTGCTCCCTTTGTTGTCATGGTTATACTGATGACTTGTAAATCTGTCTTTCCACCAATGTTACTGCTCCTTCTATCTAGCCTTCTGTCTCAGACTGGATCTATAACACGATGTCTTTTAATTATCTTACCATTCCAAAACAGAACTCTAGCCACTTCTCTCCTTTTCTATCACAAATGACAAGAACATTGTCCTTCTTGTCACTCAGATTCAGTGACTCAGGGTTATTTTTTACTCTTACTTTCCTCATGCCTCATGCATCCTGACCAGGACCAGATCCTACACCTTTTTGTTTTTGAAATTTTTCAGATCCATTTTTTTCCTTTGATCCTTCCGTTAAATTTCTTATTCAGACCTTCTTGCTTCTGTTCCTAACTTTCACAACTTTTTTTTGTTTGTTTGCAAATCAAGTGTTGCCTCCCTTAAAGCAAATTGTAGTCAGCAAATTCCTTCTTTTAGTCTGCTTGTGTTTTCATATCCCTTCCTGTTTTATATTCTCAAGGCCTCTTGCCTCAAATTTGAGATACTCACTAAGCTTTACATGCGTGCTTTCTAAATGTGCTGAGCAGTCTAGCAATAGATTGAGAGGGGGTGGAAAACGTCGGTGGAACCAAATGAAATGTAAGTGCTACATAGATTATTTTTGAGAAGGCTTGTTTGTTAGGTCCAAAATCTTAGGAAATATATCTCTGAACTTTGTCTTTTGTGTGTGTTTTTTCATATAATCAAGTGTTATGTCATGCCTGTTCATTCCACTTGCACTTGTAGGTGCCTCCTTCTACTTCCAGACTTGTCTACGTATTTGAAGACAGTTTCTCTCACAGCTATGTTTTGTTTTCTACAGCTATGTACCCATGAGGGAACCTCGTGAGCTCATCAAAAAAGCTTGTGCTGCATTTGCTTATGTATTTTTTTTATAAGCCCACTTCTGCCTTCTTGCATACATCAATCCAGAGTTTCCACATACAGAATTTACTTCTATTCTTTTTTTTCTGTAGCAATTCTGTAGTGGTTTGTCATTAGACAATACATTTATTTAGGCACAAACTATCCTTTAGAGCATCTAAAAAGCATCCTACAGTAGTGAGGCTGAAGTCCAAAAAACTGAAATGTATTCATTTTGCAAGCTAGTAGTTGCCTTTTCTGCTTTCTGAGTCTTCATTCTTCCATTCTAGCTTCCATTAAGGCGTGAATTTTTCTGTTGAAAGGTAAAATATACAGCCTGCCTGTGAGGCCACTATTAATTCCACACTATCTCTCTTTTATAGTGCAGCTGGCACCCTACCCTCAGGAGAGCAAACTCATCACTTCTACCACATGCTTGTTCTCTACCAGTTCAGGCAGCAGGAATCCTAAGTTAGCTATCAAATATTGGTCTTGCCCGTGGCAGCGCAGAGCACTCGACAATGCCTCTGGGCCAGCTGAAAATAATTTCTAGCACAGTTGGAGTGAAACTACAGAGGTGTAACAAAGACGAGTCCTGAGGATGGTGATATTCAGTATTCTCTCCAGCAATAAACAAAGATTTGCAAAATCAGTAAAATAAAAATAGTACTGATTTAATTCAGCTTTTTAAAATATCACATCCTGTTCTGAGAGTGAGAAGTAACAGAACTACCTGTGGTCATAGATGAAATTACATTTCTTACTTTTCAGACATGTTATATGCTTCCAACACCGAATTCTCAACTTCACTTATTTTTATTTTAGTAATGTTTTTCATACATTTGTACTTATTCTAATCATAAGACTTTTAGATTGTTCATTTGCTTACTGCAAATACGTGCAAAGATTTCCAGTCAGGTGTTAAGTAAAAAGACAAAGTAATTTGCCATTACCAGGTAGTTTGAGGCATCTCTTTTAAGGCTGAAGCTTCCTAGTAATTATAGATTATTCTGTTATTTGTATGATGATACTTTGATTTGCTTTAACTATCTGGGAGATGCTGCAGAAAAGGCATACTCATAAGATTTCTTTGTCCTTAAAACACATAATGCTGTCCAAGAGCAATGTGTCTACCTATGCTTATATCTGCCTTTACTGCACTTTCCTATCCTTAGGTTAGATAGAAGTACTGAAATAGTTCCTTTACCTTCTCAGAATAATTCTGAATATTTTCAAAATGTGGGCTTTTTAACTTTGTCGAGTTTTGTTTAACTGAGTGTATGTCATAGGCAATAATTCTTCTTCAAATTTTTTGACTGACTAAAACTTGCTCTCTGCTTTTAAAGAATTTTGAAGAGTGGGAGAGCTGCCTTCTCTTTAGTGTTACTCTGCTGCCATGCAACACTTTCAACTTTGCTGTCACCCTTTTACCATAATAATTGGCACTGTTTTCTCTATGTTGTCTAGAGAATTATTCCACAAAAAGGGAGAATCTGTCTCTCATTAGGTCCCCAGCTGATGGGTGACTGTATTGTGCTGATTGTATTGAATCCAGTGGTGATAGACAATAGCACTACGTTTTTTATAAGATTATAGTATGGGGTTTTGTGGTACAGAAGACTTCTGGGACTGTGGTTGAGTTGAACCTCTCTCTCCTTTCTTAAAGCTTCCATCTTCACCCCAGCTGAGTTGATGTTACTGAGGACCAGAATCTGTCTAGACAAGACTTATATCCCTCACTTTGTTGTACCTTGTTTCTCAGCATAAAATGCTGTGCTGTGCACTCAGTAAAGACTTAGCCCTTGCAGTTCATGGCTGTCCTATGCTGCTCCATCATTTTTCTGGGGAGACAGAGACATCTGCAGGTTTTGTGGGGGTTGGGACCCTATTTTTTTCCCTT
The DNA here is from genome assembly GCA_013397775.1 of Eulacestoma nigropectus. NCBI lineage: Eukaryota > Metazoa > Chordata > Aves > Passeriformes > Eulacestoma > Eulacestoma nigropectus. Next base: position 596,296 of record VZTE01001407.1, on the reverse strand, counting down.
TTGAGCTGTCTGGAGCCAGGGAGGTAATGCAGGCATGGGCTGAAGTGGAAAGGAAAGGACAAAGGGCTGGAGGCAAAGGGGCAGAAGGACCCAGTAGCATGGTGCTGGCTTGGGCAAGGCCGCTGAAGACAATGCAGACCAGTGTTTGGGACAGTTATCAGGCTGGTTTTGCCTTTCAGTGTTGTGTAGTGTGTAAGCACGTAATCTAAATGAATGCATTTGGATATGTTCAGGGTCAAGATACTTCCGTGTACCTAGTATATTGCCTATTGCTAACATCTGCCTCGTACAAATGGAAACACAATCTGCATATTTCAAGGAGGTTGTCACATGTTCATGAACTGAGAAGAGCTTTTGGACATTTACTGATTCTAAATTTGACTGTGGTCAGAGGTTAAATGTTGAGAATTCTATCATGTGTTCACCCATCTGGTTCTCAGTTATTTTTGTGACAAGCCAATATGTGGTAATAACATATTATTATTGTTTGATAATAGTTTTAAAGTATTTTGTCAAAATGGCTATTAAATGTATTTTTCTGTATCTGGAAAATGTGCTTCCCTCACATGCAGAACTGTCTTTCTCTAAAAATTACAGATTAGGTACATTTTATAAAGTAACTCCCTCTTGACTATATCCATGTTTTGTTTCGGTGGCATGCAGTATGCCTTTTGAAGCCCAGGAAATGTTCTTCCTCATCCGTGTAGCTTAAAACCTACCAGCTGGGTGCTCTTGGATTTCAGTACTGGCAGTTCTTCCTTTTTTTGCCTTAGTCATTTGGTGGCTGTGCTGCTGCACTCATGCAACATTCCTCAAAGGAATAAACTTCCTCTGAAGAATTAAGAAGCTGAGTGTCCTAGGCCTCTGTTTTTTATATATGCACATACATTGGAAGGATCTTTTGTTAAGTTACTTAAGTTTTGAACACTAAGTATATGAAATTTCATTACCTTGCACTCTCAATCATGTCAATAAAGATTTCATAGATGTTTGTCTTACGTGAAAATTTTTTATAATTTCTGGATTTTTTCAGTCTTAGTTTTAGAAATTATCACTTTTGTCTAGCTTGTTCTTTTTTTAAATATTATTTTTGATGAATTTATATTTTTGTATTAATTTTCACCTGCACACTAGCAAAGTCATTCCTGCAGTCATTACTTACTAGTGTCTTGTGCTGACTTTGTCCAGAAACATGAAATGTGCCTTTAGTCATTATTGTTGTAAGAAGCATATTGATTAAAAAGAGAAATTCCAGCCAAGAGTCTATGAAATAGTAAATAGATTTGGATGTTTATATGAAAAGAGAAATTTGAAATTCCCTACTCAAAACATATTGAATACAATAAAAATATCAATTGGCATCTTTAGAAGATTTTGTCATAAAATATGTTGTTATAGACATGCTCAGCAATGAGAAAACGTTTTGAGCCGTTTTTGCAACAAAGAAGAATATAGGGGGAGCTAAGTAAAACAGCTGTGATACAGACTCACAGTGAGACTGCAGGATTAATAACTGTAGACAGAAGTTCAGTCCCTTCTGAAACTGTGTGTGTGAAAGACAATTGTTTGTGTGCTTGAAACTGGAAGGTTTTATTTATTTATTTCACTTTCTTTTCTTTTCTGCTTTTCATACAGAAAATAAAAAAAGACCCTTTGGACTTGAAGCAAAGACCCCAAGCAGCATTCTGATTTGCCTCACTCAAAGTCCCTACTGTATTTATTTTCCTGAAGCTTTTTTCTTTCCTTTCTTTTTTTTAATAAACACTTATAAAACTATATTGCTTGAAGTTGCTATCCAGTGAAAATACCTGTGAAATGCTTACCTGCCTTGAGTACCTATGTTCCCTTGCTCCTCTGTTCATTTCTTCCCTGTTTTTTTATTGTAGTGTTATACTCTCCCTTCCTGCAATCTTTTCTGTATTTCTAGAAAAACGCTGTCTTGAAGGATCTGATCAACTTTGTTTATTAGGTAATTATGTGGAGACTCAGTATGAGCCTGTGGCTGACTTGTGTGCCAATTTCTGTGTGGAATACTAAGGCTCTTGCCCAGAACAGTAAGATGCCATCAGGAACTCATATTCTGAAAAAGTCATGAAACAAATCATCTAGGACTCCTATCAATCTTGATACTTTGTGAATTGGCTACTGATAGCTAAAAAAAGTAGATAAAATCTACTTTTAAAATCTGTGGTTAAAAAGGAGATCAGATTAAAGGCAGTGATAAGTGGAGTGTGAAACAGTCTCTGTCTGCCATATAGGTGTAGTTAAAGGGGAATATGTGGGCAGATGAGTTAGCACCTTCTGGGGTTGAAGGTTTATACAGACATAGCTTTAAAATGTAGGTTAACAGGGGAAGTGTTACAGGGGAAGGCAAGATTTAATCCTGAAAAAGGCATCAGGCAGGGAGAAACTGTTCTGCATAGGAAAGCTTTGGATTGCTCTTCCACAAATATTGTCTGATTAGCTACAAGCAGCTAAGACCAAATATTGCACCAGTGTTTTGAGGTGGGCCTATAATCAGATGTGGATGCATGCCCACAATGTAGATGGTTTTATCGGATTTTTTTTTTCACAGCATTTTTTCTGGAAATCATAGAATCAGAGAGTGGCTTGTAACTCTATAATCTATATTAGGGCGTAATTACCACTATCTGATTTATTCTGTTTTTCAAGTCTTAAAATATGATGTCTCAGTAATACCTCAGAAGAAGAATCACAAAAAAAAGTCCATTTAGTCTTTATTTATTTTTTTTTCTTTTTAAAAATGCTTTTAGTTTGTAGTTTTTTCTCTATGTATTGATACACTTGAAAATACTTTTACACCATTAGTCTTTCTCTTTAGCTCTGTTTTCCCCATCAAAAAAGCCATACTGACTTTTCCAGCCTCACTTTTCTTTATTCTGTTTGAAGAGAAACTGTCATTTGGATGAGAAATTATTTGTGTCATCAGTCAGTTTTCAGTTGTTTGTTTTTCTGTCTTCAGTAAGCTCAACTACTTTTTTGTTAATTTTTTTAATTCCTGCAGTTACCTTTTTTTGGTCATAATTCCAAAGATCTCTGATTTGATCAGTCTTCAAGATCCCTTAAAATAATGACACATAATTTTCCCACAGAACCTGTATCCCTTTACTCCTAAGAAGAGCACCTCTGTTGAAAATAGGCCCTACTACCCCCATGTGTATTCTGTGGGCTACCTTTTTGAATGTCTTTTTTCCCATAAAGCTTCAAAAAGAAATTTAAATACTTGAAATTCCACTTGAAGTTTTTACAGGTTATTGCATTATCCTTTCTACAGCTATTTCTAGCTATATATGTTCTCTATATAATAATTTTAAATTAAATAGCTTGGATTTAAAGACAATTCCAATCTAAGATACTTAAGCACACCTGTATGTTGTGTATTTAAAACTGATTTTAAAATCTCCATACTCTTAGAAGACTATCAAACAAATTTCCATTCTGACGTAAAGTTATATGTCAGTGCAGTGTGCCACGATGAAGTTATGCTGACAGAGTGATCAGAAGTGATTAATGTGTCGGGGAAAGCAGACATTTTTGAAGAGCTGTGTAAAGCTGTAAATATTTTGTTTTGTTCTTTACCAGGTATTATTTGAAAAGCTGACATCTGCGTTTTTAAGGTGTTCGGTTAGAGTCTAATGGTGTGCCAAGTCCTGATTAATTGAACCGACTTTGTCGGGATGTGTTGCAGGTATGTAAAGATTCAGACTGGCAATTTAACCCAAAATTTTACAGGAGGCATTTTCAGTCAGATACTGTTTTAAGGTAAGCTGATGAAGCATTACTGCTTGTCCAAACACGTTTTGTTTTGTACCAGACTGAAGTTTGGTAATGCAAATGAAAAACATTTTAACTAGTTTGATGCTAAATACCAGAACATCTGTTTAATTAGCTGAGTTATCAGATGTGTGTGGAAGAGCTGTATTTTTAATATTTCTGCTTTTCTGGGGGTATTTGACAGGGAGGACATACACTAGTGGAAAGGCTGGAATATTGCAACAGTGTTTCAATGCAGGACTACTAAATAAAATCAGCACTCAGCCTAGGAAGCCGGGCGTTTGTAACCGCTGGGCGTACCGTGCAAAAACTCACGCAGTGTAAATTCTGATTTTTCATCCTTTTTTCAGCCCTGCCTTGGCCACTTGTTTGAATGTCTTCTGAAAGTGGCATTGATAGAGTCTTCACTAGAATAAAATTTGCTGTGCTTTACCATGTGCTGTTCCGAGGTGCACCTATGAGCAGCATTGCTGATGATGTGTTGTGATGGCCTAGCAGAGAATAAAGCAGAAGTTCATACTATCAGAGATAATAAGCAGAGGGTTTTCTGTGCTGGAAGCAGTAAACACATTGCTTGTTACATGAAGATCATGTTCTGTGGGTTTTTTTTTTTTTAATAAAGATGCCACAGGACAGAAACGTAACGATCAAAAGTCTCATATTAGCAGAGATGTGAAGGAAGTATTTTATTGCCTTTCACAACTTTTTAAAAGAAAACGCAACTTCAATAGTTTTCATTACCAAATGTCTATTTACAAGGAAAAATAGTGTATTTCATAGCCTTATTCTGGATGTCTACACCAGCAGTCTGGTATACTTAAAATCTGTTAATAGTCCCTAGAGAGAGATGGGATACTTCAGCAAGCAGTTCAGACAGCTGTAGGGTTCTGTGGAAAATTTCTTCAATCTCTATAGAAACATCTTTTTTTTTCCCTTCTCTGACTGTTTAGAGGCTTCTGTTGCTTAATGTCATTTTGAGATATAAATTGGTCTGAAATGGTTCTAGATATGTTGCAGGGGCCTGAAGATGAGAGTGATGGAGATTCAACACAAGATTACTAGGGCCACTAGTGCCACTTCTAGTCAGATATCGTTTTAAAGTGGGCTGATGATCCTAGGTCTTGCTGATCAATATTCATGGATATACCTTGTCCTTTAAATATATCTTGAAAAGATTTGGAAAACAGCTTTTGTATTGTGATTTCAGCATTATTTTAGCTATGCTGAGACTATTGCTTGAGAATGAACACTTCGCATTTTTTGTAAACTTGGCCAACAAAATGTTTGTTTTATTTACAGTTTTGAGGCAGGAATTTTCCACAAAATTTATAGAAATTCTCCCTGTCTGTACTTGGAAAACAGCAGGAGACAATGTCTAGAACTAAACCTCTGTCCCCCGTGCCCCGAGACATAGAGACCTTGTTGTAGTATTTTTATCAGATACTAGGTCTTATTTAAATATAAGTTTTTCAGACGTGTCAGCCTATAATTTCTATTTAAATTTTGTATTGATTCCAAAACAATATCGCACATATGTCCATAAATATTCTTCTGAGTGGTACCTTGGCAGTGTTGAACAGTGAGACTAATTGTTACTGGAAAAAGAGGCTCTCTATAGTGAGAGCCTGAACAATTTTCTAGGTTTCAGTGGCATGTTAGCCCTTTTTTTTCCCATCGTAATTAATGTTCTTAGTGTATAAATGGCTACCAAATCTAATACTCTGCTGAGACTGAACCCTTGTGTCTTATGTATTTAGATCTTTGATAGTACTTGTGCTGCTTATTACAGTTACAAAGTAAGGACCAAAGCAATTACTATTTGAATAGCACTAGCGAGTAATGGTGTGATTCTGGCATCTGACTTTTCAGTATAATTTAGGTAAGTTTTGAATTGTTATCAAAATTTTGACATCTTGATAAATGCTATTAGTGTTTATGAACTGTGGATATATAGTTATGGTAAATGGAAGACTTTAGTTCAGCTGTCTTTATTGAAATATGTAAAATGTTAAATAACATAAAGTGTACACCAGAATTCTTAAAAAAAGCTTTAAAATTATATCAGATTTTCCTTTTTCTATTTCATGTCAATAAGGGATCTTGATGTAAGGTCTAGCATAATTCTCCAAGCAGAAATGCTTTCCAGGCCATGGCGCCATCAACTGCCTTGCTTCCAACACCTTTTTGTATTTTTTTCTTCAGTGCAGTGCTTCAGTATGGTTTATTGCCCTTTACCTAACTGCTCTCTATATTGTGCAGACCGTATCGCAGTATTTATACAATTTCCCTTCTATTTTCATATCCTGCATGCTCATACTGTACAATAAGGAGATAATTGAACTCATGTTGCACCACGTTTTATGTGCAGCTTTTTCTAAATGCTTTGTGTGCCTCTTCTGTTGAGATAAGTCTCAATTTTCTTCCTCCCTAATGACTACATTGAGGGTTTGCTAAGAGTGCAGTGACAATGCACGTGAAAGAGCTCTCAATATCTGACTGATGACACTTCAGCAGCTAATTGCTCATATAATTTTACTTCATGAAACGGTTCATACACCTGTTTTGCGTAGTACATAACTTTGGAAGTCTACATGGTGAGTGAAGCCTTGCCAAAATGTATGAGGTATATTCCAAACTCACAAACGTAATTGGCGTTTATAAGGATCTGCTCTGAATTATTCCTTTTTCTCCCGCTGAAAACTCTACCACTAGTAGATATTACTGACAGAATGTGTTCGTGAAATTTCTTAAGTTTTTACATTATTTTGTTTCATTTGCCATTCTGAAAGGTAGTTTTGGCTTTCACTGAAAATGACAGACAAAATTGCTTTCTAAAAAAATCATCTGATTATTGTGAAATCCTGCAGAATTAAGAAATATGTTGAGTTCAGTTTTTGAAAGGAACCTAAGAGCCACTATGGTGAGTTACTTCGTGAGAGAAGAAATGAAAGGACAAGGCAAAAAATAGTCACTCTACTGACTGTCACAGCCTGTGTAGAGTGATAGTCCCAAAAATAAAACATATCGCAAGAAAAGTTAAAAAGGGAACCTTAAAGCTGGTGTAATTACAGTTGCTGCTTGAAGCTGTAGTGATTTGGAAAACCTGAGTTTTGATGCCTGTACTAATGATGCATCAAAATGCCTAAACAAATGTTGCATGAAACATACAGTGAAACAAAATGATTTTTGAGCAAAGCAACTCTAAAGAGTCTACCAATTTCTGTATCCATGTATCATGTAACCTCCAGAAACTCATCTGGCTTCTCCCTAAATGTTCTGTTAGTTCCTTCCATGTCAGTCCTCTCCTTCCTCCACCACAGTAGCTTGCAGATTTTGAAGTTTCTAATTTTACTCCCTAGGTACAGGCAGAGCAGTAGGTGCCTGTAAGAGGTGATGTGGACAGACAGAGACAGTGTTAATGGTAGTAACTTGAAACCTGTAATTCTTTCCAAACCATTGCAAATTTGAAGTCTTTCAAAAATTGAAAGGGGTTTGTTCTGGCACAAAAACTGTGAAGGAAGAAAACTGAAGTTTGAGAAGTGTCCTATCTATATGCTTTTCAGTAGTGCCATTTTGAGTGCCAGATTCTTAAGGAGTTCTCCTGTTGCCGGATGAGGAGGCTGTTTTGTAATGGACTGAAGGAGATGTGTTCGTATTACAGTATTTATTGAAGCTTGTGTGAGACTTAGACTGTAGCAGAGATTTAAGTGAGCTAAAATAGATGAGATGTTTGTGTCTCTCTCCTCTCCTGTCACTTCCCTTCTTCCTCTCTTAGCTTTCTCCCCCCTGCTCTTTCCTTTCCTCTCTTTTTTTGGCAGCATAGAAAGACCATGTTGGGGTTAGAATATCAGAAGTCCTTTTGACATTTCTAGATAGTCTAATCTAATAGATTTTTTTGCAATATCCCAAGAAAAGTTGCTGAATACCATCAAGTTCTTGAGTATCTCAGTACTCTGTAGTGGAAAACAAAGGCTGCTGTCTTGCCAGTGAATGCACTACAAGAATTAATGGGTCTTTTCCTTGCTTGTGTGCTGCAATTGTATTTCCTGCTAGGAAAATAGGTAATGCTTTCCTTCTTGTGCAATATTTCCTTAAGAGAAACATGCCTATATGTAGCAATTTTTTCACAGACGTAATTCCTTATTTTGTGTTGCTGTCTTCATTGAGGACTCAGAGTAAATAAGGGTTTCAGTAGGTTTAGTAAAACATGCAGTATACTTTAATAATGCATATTTTCCCTTTTCAATATGGAATGGAGCACAATTAATGACAAATAAAGGCCTTTTGGATATGAAACTTGTTATGAAACAATGTTGTATTATTTGTCCTCATTCTAATTGTATTACATTATCTGTGCTTTCTGTATACATGCTAATATTCAGAAAAAATTTGTGTGATTTTGTGTATTGGCCTCAGAACTTAGGATGGAATGGTTCTCTTGAGCCATTAAGGTCAATTTTTTACTACCACAATTGTGATGTCATATTTTGCTTTGCAATTCCTTTAAAAAATTTATTTAAAATCATAACTGGATTTAATTTACAGAACCCTATTTTTATTGCCAGAAGTTCTGTGGCAGTTTGCATGAATCTGTACATGCATGAAGAAATACATCCTGAACCTTGACACTGATATCTCTAACATCAAGAACAGTCATGATTGGAAGTACATTGTAATTTTTACATTGATAAATGTTATTTTTCTTCAAAGCATGTTAAATTGTATGCTAGATTCCTTTCAAATATAGATTTGGGAAATTCTGATGTGATTGCCAGTTTTTCGTATAAGGGCATTGGTTTTCCAGTAGCTTGTCCTCTGGTCTTCATATGAGGTGTACATATTTTTTGTGCATATGGCTTAATGCTACTCCTTAACGTCTATGAGATTGTATGTGTAAAACTAAGATGGATTTACGCAACACTTACGTTCAGCTTAGTCTGATCATGCCAAAAGTGAGTATGGCTGCTTTTTGAGAAGTCTCATTTTTATAGAGTTAAAACTGAATATAACACATTACTTTTTAAATGTTCTTACTGATCCCATTATTCTTTCTGTGCATTTTACAAATAGGATGTGATGTTTTGAGTATGCTTCAGGCTTCAGTAGTTTGTATAATGTTCTATTTTCTGCAGCAAAAGCATGTCAAGGTGATCTCTGTGGGTGGTTAATATTTTCTGGAGTTCGTGCTTCAACCATGACAATATGCAAAACTGAAGAGCTTGGTGGTATGTCATATATTCAGGTATAAAATATATATATATATATATTTCAATTTTATCATCATTAAAATAACAGAAGAAACCCACACGTGTAGTAGCAAATACTGTTTGTTCATGGATGAATGCAGCATTTGTCACTCTTGACTTGTGTTTGTGGTAACGCTGGTGAGCAGTTCTTGCAATAGCTTAAATTGTAGTTGTGTGACAGTGTAGGGTAAATGTGTTGTATAAATGGAATATTTTAAAACATAATGTTCAAAATCATAGGAAATCATAGAATATGGGGAAAATGTAAAAATTACAGAATGTTTGCAATTTAGCAGAAATACTCTTCATTTGTTTGACAAGCTTTAGTTGTTCTTTTCTTTGTTTTCAATACTTTTAAAAACAATTATAGAAAGCAACAGTAACAACTCTATAAAAGAACTGCATAAATATTGTTACAGTAATTCAATAGGGAAGGATTATTCTAAGTTTGATTGTTAAAGAACTGAAACAGGCAAAAGTTGAATGTAAGTACCTCTCACTATGCCTTTAGCACTGTTGCAGTAGTAACAAAAAAAATTAGAAGGGAAAATGTCAAATATATCTACATAAAAAAAATGTATTTGGTTTATAAAAAAGGGATATTGAAAAAGCTACTGCGGATTTCAATTAAATGCATACATTTTTCTTTCAAGACTAAAGCAAATGTATAAGAAAATTAACTCTTACTAAGAAATAATGATGTGCATTCTGATTGCTGGCTGATAACATGTTTTATCATTGCTTCTGTCTTTCTTCTGGTTTTGTTTTCTTTAGCCTCTGTCTCTGGGAAATTGTGTTTCTGCTGTTTATATCCTATAGCATACAGGATAAGTGAGTCTTTAGTTTTAAATGGGAACTCTCTCAGATATGCCTTACTAAGGTTATCTTCTCTGATACAATGTAATGATCCAAAATGTATCTGCAGCAGAGATCTTTTTGTATTTCCCTTGCCATTCCTGGCAATTTGATTTACCTCATTAAAAGGCTCCAAAAAACACACTTGGAGTGCCTCCAAACTCACAGTCTTGGTTGCTGATGAGAAATTTGTTCTTTTGGAGCTTGGGCAATGTAGAGAATCTGTGATTCACTTTAGTGCACACCTTAGGGCATCCTAAGAAATACCATACTGATGTTCTCCATCAAGAAGCAAAGCAAAGCAAGATCTTTGCCTTGCCAAAGTAGTTAATTGGGCTCTAAAACCGCTGCAAATACATCAAAACCAGAGACTTTATCTATGTTTAGCTTTCTGGTGCTTGTCTCTGAGAATGTGGCCTTTTTAAGGACACAGTTCTCAGAACCAGAAACAGGAAGCTGAGGACTACGTCCAGTGTGTTACCAGTGTTTTTATTTGGGAGGGATCATTCTCTGCACAACCCTTAGACTTCTCAAGGCAGCAGGACAACTACATCTTGTATCTTAAAAGAGGTTTATATTCATTTTCTTTTCTCGTTCCTTCTTCATACCATAGGTAGAATGGGAAATTTGCTGTAATCCTGCCTACCCAGCAGTTCTAGTGATACGCTTCTAGGAAGAGTTGGGTAACGTGCTTGTAACTTGTGCTGTTGCTAATCCCATAATGACAGTAGTAGTCCTGGTTCCTTACACATATTTACCTTTCTTAGAATCATAGCTCTTACTGCTACTCTTCGGTCTGCAGTGGGGAAAAGTTGTTGTAATAACATAGTGAATGCTACAGGAGTCCACAAAACAAATATCCTTGTGTAAAATGGCAAAAGATTTTGGTGTTACAGAAAATGTTGTAGTCAGGCTGTGTTCTTGAGGTGAAGCCAGGTGATCTGTGCCTGATGGGAGGCAGCAGCCATTTGGCTCACCATGTTTCAAATGGTTAGTTGATCCTTCTCTGTTCTCTGTAACTGAAGTTTATGAATATACTTAAAAAAAGAAGCAAAGTTCTGCTTTCATTAGGAATTTGATCATACCATCAAATTTGACTTATTTAATGCATCTGGAATTGCATCTGGAAGATTGGAGGTATCTGTTACTGACAGGACCCCCGTCCTGCCCTCTCTGGCAGTGGTGGTTCTCTACAGCTCCCCCAATCCCATCTACGTGTCCTGGAGGCAAAGGTTTCATTGAAGACTCATCCTGAGTTCCTGTTTATGGTTGTGCACTGCCCAGAAGGTACTTGTAGGTTTACTGTAGAATACTCTGGTGGAAAACATGTATTCAAAAATTCTAATAACACTAAATTAGTTGCTTCTCTTTGTGTTACAGCAACTGTATTATTTCTTCCAACTTACAGTAAATTGGTTTGTTACATCATCTGCATATATCTTTCAGTTGCCTCTTGTGCAGAGAGACTACATGTGGTTCCAGAATACATCTGATGATGATGGGTATTTCAGTGAACCGCAAAATAATTCTGTCATGAACAGAGTGATGGCAGCTGTAGATTTTTGTCAGTATATTTGATTGATTTTCTAATTGCAAAATTGTAATGGCAGTTAGAAATGGAAAAATGTTATGAGTCATAACAGCAAAACTTATCTCAGAAACTCCTGTGTGCAAATATTTCTGACTTGTATCAGGGTTTGTAAAATTGGGGTGCATAAACAATTTGTGTGCATAAACATACTTTACAATTCAATAAGTTTGATATACGCTAAAGTTACTGATCTGTAAATGGCAATGAGTAGTCCATTAGATATATTTGCCATCCAAGGTTCTTTTATGTTATCTGCAGCTGGTGGGTATTTCCATTCCATCTAAGCAGTGATGATAAAGTGGGGTGGAGAAATATGAAAACAGTAGAAAATGTATATTCCAATTGGATTAAATTTTCTAAGGAAAGATATTAAAAAAATTGTTTATACCTGACATCTGTGGAAATTTTGGAATTTATAACTTAGCTTTTAAATGAAACAGCAGTACTGTACTTTAACCAAAATTAGTCAAGCAGTTCAAGTCATCTGTTGCTTTGTTATTTTCTTCACATGTAACACAGAGGTGTAGAACACTAAACTTAAACTTGTGTTGTAATTAACACTAAGTACCAACCAACATCCCTCAATTTTACATTTCTGTGATTGAAAGAGAAGAAGTAGAATTAGCCATTGGAATTTGGTCAGAGTTTATTGACTTCAGCAATGAAAGAGATTAAAAATATCTTGCAAATATATATGTGTTTCACTGTGTGTCAGTGAACTCTGTTTCAATACCTGTCTGGCCCATGAAAAAATAAAGTTGGAATTATCAGAGAAATTGGTATGTTTGCTTTGCAATCAGTATTAATTAGTATTAGCATGTATTTCGTATTAATTTGTTGGGCTAAAATTTTAATAAATTGTATGGAGAGTTTGGCATCAGGAAAGTGGTTTATAAATTCATGCTAAAAGTAAGTGGATGAGATGCAGAAAGAGCAAGAGTAAGTACGGAATTCTTTGGCTAAGCATTAGAAGAGCTTCCAAATGTAAGAATTTACTTGAACAGATTTACATGTTGCTATAATTGCCCACTAGTGAAGCCTTGTAAAAATAATGTAAAATCTACCGAAGGTAGCCCAGTAGCTTTATACTTGACAGGTTGGGCATGATTATGTGTCCTTCAAATCTGAGATAACCTGAGAGGTCATCTGTCAGATATGACACAGCAGACCTGCACCCTTCTGAAGTGACAGCTGGAGGCCAGACGGGATTACCTTGGACACTCCGTGGGCAACTCAGTAGAGCCTGACATGTTTGAGGAGTTACTGAGAGGAAAGATTTTTTTTTTTTTCTTTGCAGTGTAATAAATTATTCTGTTTTTAATGGGTTTATTGAATCTATCTCCTACAAAGTACTTTGAAAAAATGAGGGGGCAGCTATTGTTTGTTTGTCTCAGGCAAAGAGTTTTATTACAACCAGTAGAGTCAAGAGAATGCTGAGTCAGAGAAACTGAAAGGGTCCCAGTTTTATATTTATTTCTCCTTATAACGTATCTACCAAAAGACAAGGTGGAGTCATAGATATGACAGATTGCATGAATTCCAGCTGTGGAATCCATAAATAAAGGAATTTCAGAAGTGTTCAGTTCTGGTTTTAAATCTGTTCTGCTGAAATTAATGGGAATTTTGCTATTGAACGGTAGCCTAGTTACATCAGTCCTGAGCTACCCTGGAAGTTTTTTCCATGTAGTCACATTTATGAAAGGACCTCTTATGGTATAGTGGTAATGGTAACATCACATGAAATTAAATTTATTTTTTGTATTTCACTGAAAAGTTTCAATTGCTTTAAATCAAGGACAGTTTAAATTTCCCACAGGCAATACACAACACAAGGCCTCTCTGAGACTGCTGGCAGGCAGTTTTCAAAAGGGTCTTTTTTGTATTACAATTCAGGGCAACAGGATCATTTTAAAATAAATGCTTCTTGACATCAGTAATCCATGACTTTAATCTCTTTTACTTTACCTTTGACACCAACATATTGCTGCTTGTTTTCACACACATTTTTACAATTCCACTGTTTATTCTTTCATTATTCCCATTAATTTTTTTGTCTTCTTCTCCTTCATATGTCTTTTGTCAGTTTTTCCTCTCTTCTGCTTTCATTTCTCAACTCTTCAGCTGCTTGTGTTTATTCTGTTAATCTATGCACAAGACTCAGGAAGAGGGGCAGGTGGAAAAGCTACTGCTGAGTAACATCTGAAGTGCATCTGCTGTGGTGTGACGGATCATCTGGGGCCATTAAATATCAGCTTACTTGATCTTTTTCATTTACTGGAATTATATGTTTTTCCTTGTACTTACATGGTCACATGTGCACCCAGAGCTATCCCAATGTAGTTAAAATTTACAACCCACAACACCCAGAAGTGACACAGTTGTCTGCCGGTTCTCTTACTTGTTCTTTTCTTCTTTTCCCCTTCCACCAGAACTTATCCTGGCTTCCACAACTTACTCTTATTGTCCTCTTGCTTTTTGCACTTGAATCCTGTTTTCCTTTCAGTTTGTAAAGACATATTTCCCATTTCTTTTGTTAAATTTGCTTGTGAAACAAGAAAAGTCTGTTTCTTTTACTAAAAAGGTTTATTGCGTGTATCAATTGCTGTTTGTTGCAATGGGATCAAGGTAAATTCTGTGTAACATAGTCTTTTTTGGAGAAAAGTTTCAGCAATTGTGACAATATTTGTGTTCCTTACAGAAACAAGCCACGAGCATGTAATTTCTGACCTGTTTGAGTTAGAAGTTTTAAAAAACTTTTTTCTTGGGATGCTATTATGTATATTGCAGTAATGTGAGAAAGACTTTTGAAGAAGTCATGTCGTGAACCATAGGTATCTCAGTAGAAAATTTTACATTTAAGTTGCTGCTTTCTTAATTTCACAGTTTTAGGGCTATCAGTTTCCAGAATATATGCAGTAAGTTTTCACAGTGTTACAGTACCTGGACATCCTTCAAAGTATTAGCAAAATGTCCGGTGCTGTAATTCTCTGGGGTCAGTAGGTCAGTGTTGGGGGCTTGACTATGGCCAGCTGCTTGCTTCCTTCCCTCCTCAACAGGACAGGAGGGAGAAAATAGGATGCCAAAAAGTTCACGGGTTATGATTAAGACATGAGAGATTGCTTACCAGTTACTGTTACAGACAAAACAGTTCTGACTCGGGAAAAATTGATCCAATTTATTTCCGATTAAGAAATACTTGAGTAGTGAGAACTAATGAAAGCATTGCTTTCTTCAGGCAGCACCAGCTCACCTTCCTGTTCACTGACCTTCGCTGGTGTTCTGAAGCTGTTTCTTACACTTTCCCCCCACTAATCCTCCTCTGCCTGTGCGGTGGTTTTGCCCCTTTCCTAAACCCCTTCTGTCTGAGGCACCACTCTGCGGTGGGTGCCTTGGAGTGGCTGGAAGCGGCCCTGTCCGACCCCAGGCAGTCCCAGTCTCTCCTCAGAGAGGCTGCCCTGCACCCCTGCAGCCAGGGCTTGGGCACCAACACCCTGGGCAACAAGTAACCGTAGTGCTGGTGTGAGGGAGACAATTATTCGTCACTGAAAGGAAAAAAAAACCCCACATGAAGGATGTGACTTGTTCTTTAGGTTTTTGGGTGAAGTGAGAAACAAAAATCTTAAGATGGCTCCTTTTAGGTCTGCTCGTGTTAGCAAGGGCTTTCAGGGAGGAGAGATGGATGACAGAGGGGTTGAAGGGAAGTGGCGATGGGCCTATTTGGTCTAAAAACCCAAACCCTAAGTAGTTTAAGCATATTGTTACTGTAGCTAAATTGCTGTTTTGATAGAACACTAAAAATATGAACTCCTTTCTTGCAAGGATGGACCTTTATGATCTGGAAACTAGCAGCTGACCTTTAGGCATTATGTAGTAATTCTCTGTGGATTGTAAATTTAAGGGTTTTTTGTTTAATATTCCTGATTTTATAGGGCAGTGCTCATTTATTCAGGGTTATAAATGATATGTTTTTGACACTGATTATATATAAAAATAAAAGCAGTTTAGGAATACAGCCTGTATGTTACCTGACAATTGTTAATGAGTAGTACTACTGTGTCAGTGGAAAGATTTTCCTTGGATCAGACTCATATCTCTGACAGAAATTTCCACAGGATACTATAAAGTCATTCGTCATAAATTAAAATTTGTTGGCTCTGCATCAGCCAAAGCAATTGACATTCCTGGCAAAAGTAATCATATGGCACGTTTTTGAAGTAAAGTTCTTATTTGCCAGAATTCTCTTGCCCTATGCATTTCAATCATCCCTCTTTAAAAGAAAATATATGTTAATATTTTGGAAAGCAAAACTACATAATTTAGCTTATCAATATTTTACTGTTTTATTTTGTATTGAGTTTGTATGCCTGAAGGTGTTTGTAAGAGGGTCATTGTATTCATGTGAAATTGACGGGTTGAAGAAAGTCACAAGATAAGCATAAAAATAGAAAATGTCCAAGAAAATTTACTGCTTTTAAAATATGAAAGCTGTCTACGTTCCCATTATGTTTGATTTGTATGTGTCAGATAGGTGTTTTATGTTTCATGAGCAACACGTACATCATACAGTGCAGAAGGTTGTTATGAGAATTTTATCATTTATTGTAAAAGTTAATGCAGAAATGAGAACTAGTATAAATGCCTAAAGTAACCTGAACCCTTAATTTGTTAGAAAATTGGTGGTTTTTTTTGATCTGTTAAAGGGGTTGAACTCATTCATAGACACTTCATGGAATTTAAGAATGATTTGGTTTGGAAGGGACATTGAAGATCCTCTAGTTCCAACCCCTTGCCATGGGCCAGGACACCTTTCACTAGACCAAGTTGCTTAAAGTACCATCAAACCTGGGTTTGAGTATTTCCAGGGACAGGGCAGCCACAAAGTCTCTGGGCAACCTGACCTAGTGTCTCACCCTTCTTGCAGTAAAGAATTTCTTCCTTATATGTAATGTAAACCTACCTTGTTTCAGTTTAAAGCCATTGCCTCTTGACCTATCGCTACAAATCCTTGTAAAAAGTCCCTCTCCAGCTTTGCTTCTTTATAAACAAACACACTTTATTATCTTAGGAAAATGGAAGATTTGATCCCTCTTTCTTTGTCTTTTACCGTTTGATTTTAATCACTAGGGTAGGATGTTTTGCTGCTTTAACAGTATTGTCCAAAAGGTAATTAAAAATAATTGTAGAAGATACTACTCTTGTATTTACTCTGGGATTACCTATAGAATCCTACTGCGTGTGAAGAGTTGTTCTGCAATTGAAGTTCTGCAGGTATTGTGAGGCAGTTTCCAAAAGCTGCAGGCAAGATTTGGGTCCTGCATACATTGTATTTTCAAAAACTGAATTCAACGATACGGTTGGAAGAGATCTTTAAGATTGTTCAGTCCAACCGTCCATCCAGCATTACTGCTGTAACCCCTAAACCACATCACCCAGCGCCAGACCTGGATGTCTTTCCAGATATGATGAGTCAAACACCTCCCTTGGGACACTTACTCCAGTGCCTGACAACCTTAACAGCTACCTGAAAGGAGGTTGTGGCCAGGTGGGGGTCGGTCTCTTTTCCCAGGGAACCAGCAACAGGACAAGAGGAAATTGCCTCAAGCTGCACCAGGGGAGTTTCAGGTTGGATGTGAGGAAGAATTTCTTCATGGAAAGGATGTCCAAGATTTGGAATGAGCTGTCTAGGGAAATGATGGAGTCACCATCCCTGGCAGTGTTCAAGAAATGACTGGACATGGCACTTAGTGATATGGTTTAGTTGGCATGGTGGTTTAGTTGATGCAGTAGTGTTTAGACATAAGTTGGACTTGGTGATCTTGGAGATTGTTTCTAACCTTAATAATGATTCTATGATATCCTTCTAGGAAATACTGCAAACTGTCATTTATTCTTCTTCCTAATATCCTCTCTTTAAAATTTTTAGCAGTGAAAATACCTCTTTTTTTTTTTTTTTCTTCCATGCAGTTTAGTTTCTTTTAGAGACTTTGGGTAAGAGAGCTTATAAAATGATTTTTGGAAATACATGACTTACAAGTGGATCTCATTTGTCCATGTTCTCACTGATTTCTCAAAAAAAATGAGATCGTCTGAGACATGTCTTCCATTTTCATACTGGAATGTTGACTCCTTCCCAACATGTTTATATTGACATACATATAAACTTTATTGTAGCCTGTAGGAAGTTGCCTAGTGTGAACTCCAGGTGTACTGATCTGTAGCTTTCTGGACCTTCTGTAATTTTTTTAGGATTGATTTAATACTTGCCACCTTTCTTTGATTTTAAGACAATTTGAAGTGGGAATTTTTCTATTGTAAGTTCAGCTGTTACGTAGTCAAGTTCCTTTAGAGTTATTGATGGGATACACTCCAGTGTAATAATCTGTTAGAGCTCAGTTTGTCTTTTTGTTCTCATGTTCTCTGATGGCACTTCAGTTTAAGACAGATCCTCTCATGTATCTCTCTGAGGAGGATGTCTGGCCTAGTAACTTCTCCAGTCTCCTCTGGTGTGGATGAAGCCACATTTCTTTAGTGGCCCTTGCTTTCTGCCAGCCTCAGCAGAAGCCCCTAGGTGGCTGTCTGTGGGAGGCTCTTCACTAAGCCTGACTCTGACCTCAGCCTTGGCCTGTCCCCACTGCGGTGCCTGGTGTGCTGTGGGCTAGGGCCACCCCCAGCTTCTCCTTGGACTGCCATTCTCCCTGGCCAAGGGCAGCCAGGTCCTGCTCTGCCCATGGACAGCCCCTACAAATCTGGCCTCCAGCCCATAGGGAGTTGCTGGTCCCTGCAGCCCTGTGACCCTGGAGTGTGTTTTATGTTTAAGCCTCCCAAAGATTACAATCCTTTCTGTTTTCCTCACTTGGACACAACTTGTAGCTTTTACAAGGATGCCTTTTTCTTTCTAATAGCCTCCTTCATCCCATTTGTTCATGACAGCTCCCTTCTCTGGATTTTCTCAGTCTTTTTTGATGGGTCGTATGCATTCCTTCTGAGCTTGCAAAAGGTGTCTTTAATCAGTCTCTGTGCCACCTGTAAAGATGTGACTTTTGTAGCAGATTCTTTTTTCTCCTCGTAACAAGCTTACTCATTTTTATTCAGTGACCCTCTTTGAAACGGTGGTAGAGCTTTTTTTGGCTTTTGTTGCCCCTTTAAGGGCATAGATTCCAATCTACATCAAAGTAGTTATTGACTGTGGCTAGAAATTTACTTTGAGTCATACCCCGATATGTCATGTGCTTGTACAAGACAGGCAGATATTTCCAACAGCTGTAATATTTATCTGCCATACTTATAGGGACATTTTTCAGTGTTATAAAGGTGCTCTGTTTCTTAGGCATCTTTAGGGATTGGTCCAGAGTATGGATTATATTTATATCCTATGTCTTTCTTGATGTCATCTACCTTGGCCATTGCTGAAAAGGAGTCTCTGGGTTGTTTAACACGATGGACTGTTAACTGCCAGATGGATCTGGTAACCAAGAGCAGTCATTCTCTAACGAGTGAAAAGAAAAAAAAAAAGAAATCCTTGAGCTTGCCCAGTAATCTGAAGTGGTCCGTATCAAAATACAGCATAGCTGAAGACACGCTGTGCCTTAAGGGAGGACTGGCCTATGTGTAAGAATTTTCCCTCCTCAGAGCAATGTAGCTCTGAATAAGAAATCAAGAAGCAGAGGATGGAGAAGTGTGATCAGCATCCTCTAAAGAGACCTATTACTCAGGTCACCAGGCAGGGTCCCTGAGAAGAAATCAAGAAGCAGAGGATGGAGAAGTGTGATCAGCATCCTCTAAAGAGACCTATTACTCAGGTCACCAGGCAGGGTCCCTGAGAAGAAATCAAGGACATAGTTCTATTCTAATTCTGTTCTTCTTTGCAAAAGACACAGCTAAGGAAGTCACGTCACATTTTGAGTTTAGGATAGGGACCTCTGCAAGGATCCAGTCATTTTACGGACATTTAGTTTGCGACAATTATCTGTAGCTAACGGTGGTGGTCCTATCAGTATTGAACCAACCTCCTAAGCAATGTAAGCAGTTCTTGAGGTGCCCAAACTGAGGATGTATTAGGGCTATGGAAGCCCCAAGGAAGCTCTGTGCTGATGAGGGAGTTACGTGCTGTTCACCCAAAGTAGAAAACACATACCTGGAGATGCTGCAAACAGTCTGATAATGGAGATGACAGCAATTGGTGGGAAAATTTCCTGTATTTTTATGGTGGAATTTTTGGCAGGAGATTTGGCAGGTAGATTATCTTAGAACCTCTTTTCGTTTGCTTGTTTTGTGAGGGTTTTTTTGGGTTTTTTTCCTCTTCATTTTATTTTTTCACAGTTAGTTTGGGTTAATTATCATAATTTTTTTGGTCTGTTTTCTTTTGGTCTTTAGGAGCTCAAGGAATCTGTATATGTTCGGTTTTCTGTTCAGCATTGTTTGTAGGTATGAACTTCACACTGTTTGGTGTTTTTTTCTCCCTGAAAGTTGTGTGACTCTTTAATTTTCTATGTTTTGTTGTTGGTTTTGGTGAGTTTTCAATATATTTATTTAGATGAGATTCTTGTGGGTGGGAAAGAAACAGGAGGAGCTAGAGTTCCACATGCAGATCCAGAATGATGGTATCATTGGAATAAACTGCCAAGTGGCAGAACAACTAGAAAGTTGGGATTTAGTGATGGATGGCTCAACAAAAGCTCAGGCAGAAAAGGGGTGGGAGGGTTGCCCTTTATGTGAAGGAACAGTTGGAATGCATGGGACTCTTCTGTGTGTGAAGGTTTTGACTCAATATAAGGGAAAAGATTTTCAGTAGAAGGATAATTATGCAACAGAAATGGTTGCCTAGAGAAACCAGGTTGTGGAATCACCTTTTTTGAAAGTTTTGGAGATGCATCTGTCTAATGTACTGAGTGACCCAGTCTAAATTCAGATGCTTTATGCAGTTGCTACTCGTCAGCCACTCTGTGAGCGGGAGAGTCTGTGATGTGGTGCATCATGGCAGAACGGTCAAGTGCATTTCGACTTTATGTGTTACTAGGTTATAAACCTGTATATACATCTCCTTACAGGAACAAACTAGATGTGTAAGACAATTCAGGATGATCACCATATATGTGTACTTATGAGATACTACTTTTTGAAGTTGTTCTACATTCTCATCTGATAGTATTTCTGAATCCCTTCTAATCACATCAGAGGAGAAAAAGGGAGAAACACATTGTAATTCTGGAAGTAATTCACAAGACTGCAGTGCCATTGTATTAGTAGTATTGTAGAACAAACTATTTAGGAATAGTTAATTGCTTTCAATGTTGTTTATATTCTCCCCCAATTAGTGTAGACTATTGTGGTTTATTATAAGAAAGTTCAGCAAGTGGAAAGAGGTTTTTCTCTGAGTTGTCTTACAATAAATTATGTTTTCAGAAGAAAGACAGACATGCCTGAGGATAAAGTAAGGTTTGGTATCCGTGCACACTGGATAAAGTGTTCAGAAATCTCTATAAATATGAAATTGATGTCGTGCATACTTACAAGATTAGTGTCAACACAGGTTATCTATCATGCAGGGGCGAGTCAAGCAAGTTAGACCTGCCTCAGGGATGGTTTGGTCTGTATATCCAACTATTCTGACAATGTTGCTGGAGAGATTTTGGAAGAAAAGACTGAGGGATGGTTTTTCCATCACTCCAGGCTTCCTATTCATTGGTGGTGTCTCCATTTTCTCCAGTGTGCTTGGATAAGTACAGATAATCAGTGTCCTGTTAATCTTTAGGATTAAGACCTAAATGGAACATCTTCCCCCCCCAGCCCTCCTCCCAAAGAGGAATTGTATGTCACCTGTGCATCAGTTACACGGTGGATGGGACGTACTGGAAGTCGATGATGCATTTAGTCCGTGTGGATATTTTTTCTGTCACCGGGCAATTTCCAAGGCATTTAATAGTAAATTTTTAATGATTTTTTTGTAAATTTTATTATTATCCTTGGCTTACTTCTTTGCAGAGTTACATGTTTTCTGGATTAATGGAGTATGGGTGTTTTGCATAGTAAATTCCATGATGTAAAAATTCAAGAATAATTTTTGTGGTGTAGAATATTATGTGAACCTTTATAAGTACATAGTGTTGAAAAATTTGGAAAATATGTAGTTGGGGAAGCTTGACAGCTCAAGAATCATTTAGGAATTCATTATTTTCTCTGTGCCACATGAAAAAAATTATATGCTTCTCCCACCACCACAAAACTTCTATTTGGACCCACTGATAATGTAATCTAGCCTTCATTTGTCTAAATAGTAATGTAAAATAGTATGTAAAAATTAGCTGAGCGATCACAGTAGTATTTCATTGGCTTACTTAACTTTGGACTGATTATAAACAGAACTACTAATTAATTTTGCATGTTCTTGTTAATTATGATGGCATTCAGTAGTGCTCATCTGGTTCTGAGCTTCTGAGTATCTTTCTGTCACAGAAATGTGAATTACTGGAATCAGGAAGAAAAGGGATGTTTCTTTACTGTTTGAAGTTCTGCAATTTATATAATATTCTTTAAAAATCATATTTTTGTAGTGTAAATTAATATCTTGAAGTAGTTTAAATATACTTAAAAATACATAGTCTGACTATTTTCCATACTTTTAGAAGATATACATTATAGATTGTATGTAAGTGATGTATTTTCGAATAAAATTCAGGACATCCCATTGACAGTGCAATTTAAGACTTGCTCCTGAGTCCTGTTACGAATTAAGAGTTCTGTTTTTAATTATGTGAGTCCTATATGATAGAAAGGTGGAAGCTACAGATACCGGTGAATGTTTATGTCTTTAAAATACTCGTCAGTCTCTCTAGCAAGTCATTTTTACTTTAGTGAATCCAGTGGTGTCTGGCTCAATCTATATGATTCAAAACAAGCATAATCATAACTTATATAGATAGCCCTCAACTGTAGTGCTTCATTAGAATATTTTATAAAAATGCCCAATTCAAGCAGTAATACAGTTTGAACCATTTTTACTATAGAAGAAATCTGAACAAGCAAGTCTTACCTGAAATAGAGACACGTCATGGCAACTTGATCTGTCAAACACTAGAACTGCTTAAGTGCTCTAGTGCCCTTTCGTGGGGTTATTTATGTCTTAAAAAATACCGTAGGCCACTGGTAAGGCAGGATAAAGAATACGAGCATGTAGTCTCACATCAAAATGTTGTCTTAGAGGCAGTGGACAAACATATGACAAGTAAACTTATCCTAATGATTTGTGATCTGAATGTGGAATAAGCTAAGAGGTGGTTGCAGGAAGTAAATGAATGACTTAAAGGAATAGCTTGCAGCACATGGGCATTGTATTTTTTAAGTCAAGTTTCTAAGGAAAATCTTAATCTGGGAATGAATTTGACTTTCATTTTGAATTAAGTGTTCTAGGGATTTCTGATACAATTATGACAACTAATAGTCTGTCAGGATACTTTTAAAGCTTTTCTTAACAAAGTCTGTGAATTTAAATTTTTAAGATTCAGATGGAGTTCAGATGGAATTGTTAGATATTGAAGAATGGGAAACATATCTCTGTAAGCACTGTCAATAGAGGATAGGTAAACAATTAAAGATCTACCTCCTGAGGCCCAAGGGATGGCATCTCCTAGCTCAAGTGGAGGGAAGGTAGAGCAATGTTGGTGTTAAACTGGAATAACTGAAATCATTCAGATCCAGGGTTTAGGATGCTAACAAAAATCAAAACAAATCAATATTTATAACAGAAGTAATATAATTTTTTAAGAGTCAGCTGCCTTCATCAGGTAAACCACACTTAAATGTAGCATAAATGAAACGTAAGTCCATGGATAAGTTTCTAAAAATGAAAATTTGTACTGTTAAGATGAGAATTGATGGGTTAAGACCTGCTATTTGCCTGTGACTTATCTGTCACACCTACTTTGTGCCATCCTCACCACTTTAAATATTTCTTATTAATTTCTGAAAAGTACAGAAATCCAGAAATAGACCAAAGATAAAAATATAATCATAGAGATTAATGATTGTGGTTGTTTTCATATTAAGAATAATTACCAAAAAATGTTATAATGAAAAATTTCTTCTAAAAAGACTGTATCTCAACAAAATGGGTTATGTTTTAATATAAGATTTAATATATAATAACTGTGATTGTCTTGGTTTTATGAGGTGAAGCTAGATGTGATGTTTAATATACTCCAAGCTAAGAAAACTGATGATTTGAAAGTGTTTTGGTGTAATGGAGTACAGGAAAAAAGAAATACAGAATATTCACATTTGAGACTTACATATTATCTGTTAACAAGATGTAGTGTTGAAGAAATAACTGTAAAGTGTATTTCTGTCTAGAATTCAGGTACACAAGAAACTTCAAAGACTTAGAGGCATAGCTGTTTAGGGGCAAAACTGCAACCTTATAATGGGAAATAGGACAGTGAGATGAATGCTTTTCGCTCACTTGGTTGGACATTTACACGGTGGATCCAGGGTGACCACATGACCATCAAGCAGTTTCACTGACACATATTTTACTTTCCAACAACTTTTAAGAATTGCCACCCACCTTCACCTCCTCATATTTGCCTTAGGATCCTTACCGGTTTTTAACATTTTCTTCTCTTTTTTGCTTTGTATTAAGCTCATAAGATATCCTTCTCATTTCCCAGTGCTGTCCTGCTGTGCAGGGGTTTCATGTAGTGTTTATTCCTCCAGCTTGTCATTCTTTGCTCTCCATTCTTCACTTGCTCTACTACAGAGGTTGCCAGGTAGCTTTCAGTTTTCTAGGAACTTCGACCTTCCCAGCAGGTTTTGTTACACTCTACAAACAAAGGAAGAAGTTAGAACTGCAGCCCTTCTAAATGTCCAAACATCTTGCAAGAAAGTGTGTATTAATAATTCCAGTTGGAACACAGATTTTTTTTCTTAAACTGTGGGAAAGCAGTCTTTTCTTTATAAAATTCTACATTCATTTTACTCTTCAGCCTGCTTTTGTCTGACCTTGTCAGCAAGAGAGAATTGCCAAGAGGCACCATCGAGAGGCTGGTAGGATCTACTTCAGAGATAGCAGAGTTTCAGGCATTAAGTCCGTGTCTATATTAGTAAATTAAACAATGCCTGGAAATATTTCCAGGTCTCTTCCACAGTTAAGGTCTGTGCAAACTAACATTGTTCCAGAAAATTCCCAGACATTTATTTGACCACCTCCATTAGAAAATTTTTATGCAGCCCCTCTGTTTCGGAGCATATGTGACTATGCTAGCACAGATGTAGGATTATCTCTGCCAGTTCGTTTCAGAAAAGAGAAATGTGCTCAGGCATAGATGTAATCTAAATATTCTATGGACCTGCATGTTCTTTATTTCTTCTGCCTTGTCCAACCTTCTCTCTTCATTGCAATCTTCCAGTCTCAGCTACAAAGCTGTTTTTTTTTTTCTTTTTGCTTGTCCTTTTGTCCTTCCTAGCATACGTATAGATTTAAATGTTATTGGCATGCTGTCTCCCAGCTTCTGTTCCTTCCTTCATATGACCCTGTGAACTTACTGGTAGTGATATTGTGTGCAGTTCTCTGTGTGGAACAAACTACTTCAGGGAAGCCTTCCTTTTGTTTGCCCTTGGGTAATATAATAATAAAAATAGAATAAAAATATAAGACTAGAATTTGAGTGATGCCTTAGCTGTCACTCTACTGCAAGGAAGAAACTTGGCGAACAATTATATTTCTTTGTGGACTACATTTAAGCTTACTACTTGTTAAGGGAATCTTTTAACTTGCTAGGTCTTTCAGCCAGCTTTATGTCAAAATAAAAAAAATTGAAAATTAGAATTCCTTTTCTTTCAAATTACTTGTGAATCAGCGTATGCACATCTGGAACAAATTAGAGGGAGTAATAAGGCCAGATTCTATGTTGGTTGTGTTAAATGATGTCTAAATAGCTGTAAACATTTCTCTGTGTTTTGTCAGGATGGTGGTACTAGACTTGATTTTGGACATCACTTCAGTTCAAGGTTGAAGTTAAGAGGTCTTTTTGAGGCTTAGAAGAAGCAGGTGAGTACAGGTCAAACATCACAAATCTAAGAGTATTTTTTTTTTTGCAACTTTCTTTTTTGCTGGAATTGCTGTTCTGCTTACCAATGCAAATTCAAATAGCTGGTCTCTGCTTTCCCCAGTTCACTGGGATGTATGACTGCTTGTGTTATGACTAGATAGCGTAGAATATCTGATTCATTTAGGTTTTCCCTACATGCTTTTTCAGCTTCTGCCATGAAAATAAGTGAAACCGTGGTTCTCTCACCAACGTCCCTTGAACTGTGGAGTTAACTTAGACTGTATAGTTTCGTTACATCAGCTATATTAAGAGTATGATAAGCTAATTTGTTTTGAAAATTGTTTTAGACTGTATTTCTTGTAAAAAGTAAAATTTTAAAAGGCAAATATACTGTAATAAATAGTAAAGAATCCTTGAGTTTGGATATTCCTAGTTTCTTGAAACTGTGACGATCTTTTTTCCTTTGATAACCAGGAATATTCCATGATGTCAATGACCATGAGTTCAAACCTTGTTTCAACTGCTTTTTGTGCTAATAGGCTGAACCAGCCTGTGACACCACACTGTCAGTGGGTATAGTGCCACTTGGCATGCCTGCATTGAGTACCTTGCTTTGCCCCAGACCTTCACAGCTATTTCAGTGAATCACGTACAAGAGGCTTTCAGGTCTTTTTAACTTAGACAGATCTGGAAAAGGAGATTCTGAAGGAATTAGCGTCAGATGAGAGCTTAGCAAGTCAGTCATATTTATTTCGGATTTTTCGTAATTGCTATTGCAACAAAGAATTAATCTATATGTTGAGTGTTGCAGTTGTTCATATTTTACATTTCCTACAGAGGTATAAAATTTTTGGGGAATATTCCCAGAACTTTTCAAATTCAAAATTTTTAGGCAATATTTCAGCATATAAATTGCAAAATATGGTCAATTGGACCTGTTGCTAAGTTTTTTAAGATGCAGATTTCAACAGGGTATGACAAACTTACCGTAATAGGAACCAGGCCAAATTGCTTCTACTTACACCAGTAAGTAGAAAAAAAAATGTAAATACAAATATGTGTTACTGAAATAAATAATGTGTTGTTTCCGTGTATGCCATCTGTAGTAACTGCTAAGGTATTATGAGATATTCCGATACACCTATATACTCCATAATATTGGTATATCCATCTTAATGTATTTCTGCCTCTGGAAAGAAAGAAAGAAAAAAAAGCTGTTCCAGAGGAGTTAATGATGGTGACAGTAATTAGTTCTGAAACTATGTTTATAAGAAGTTTTTTAAAGTTTTACCCTCTGGGAGGAAGCACAGACCTTTTAAACCTAGTTCAAAGCAGTTCAAAACAAGACTGTTCTGGTCTGTGTTTCACTGTGACTGTCTTCACTGGGTAATAAGAAAGGAAAATTCCTTTATTCTGATTTACTTTCACCTTTTTCCAAGGAGTTAAGGCACTGGCTGGAAGGCTACAGTATGAATATGGTGAAGCCAGGAAAAGAAGAAAGGTTAGGTGTAGCAGTGTTGTAAATCAAAGGATATACAGCACTATACAGGGAAACTGTAGATATTACTGGCATCATGTGCAAACCTTTGTATGACTACATGTTACTATATAGTAATATATTTGCAAAACAGTGTTTTTTCCTTTCATTCCTCAATAGAAAAAACAGTAAGAAATGTCAGGTTCTTTGCTTTCTGTGTAGCGATGGAAATACGGCTGGATTTCTTGTATATAGTTAGGTTAGATAGTTTCTTGATGGACAATGTCAGTATTTTGGAGATTTGGTTAGTTTGATAGAAATTGTGGTAATTGAAATCTGTTGAGTCAGCAGGAGTGATTTAATTTTTAAAGGATGTTTTTTCAGGAAGTTTACTGTGTTCTGACAAATAATGTCCGAAATGCAGTATAACTGACTTGTGCATCTATAATAGTTTGGCAGCATAATTTTATTGAATTCCAATATGGCTGAAACTTAAAGCATATGAAAGAAAGTAACTGCTATTCTGCTTCCTCCGTTATTTTCCTCCGTAACTTTGTTAAATATATTCTATAAAAATACTTTCTGTAAAGGAAGCCAAAATCTTTTTGGCCTTTTTAGCATTAGTCTCTATTTCTTGCAATATGTGAAAGTGGAGAAGGAATGTTTTTGCAGTCGATGAGGAAACAGCAGTAAATTCTGAATGCTAGTTCTTCAGTATGGTATTTAGAATTAATAGGTTATTTTATGGCAGGATATGGTGTGTTTGCACTGATTGAAAACTAGGATTCAGTCATAAATGTAGTGATAGATATGCATAAAAATAAAATTGCATTTATGAATACATTTTTAATTAACAGAGAAAAAATATCTTTGGTTTTTGTCCTCTCAGTAGAACATTTAACTGTTTAGGAGTAAGTTTTAGAAAAACTGAGATAGAGCTGGAAAAACTGAAAAAAAGACAAAAATCCATATTGGAGAAATGTGAAAGCAGAGAAAAAAAATCTTCTCTTGTTTGGCTGATGACTTAAATAAACAGTTTTGGAGACTGTTAGTGATACATTTACATCTATTTTTTCTGAGTTACTTAGGCTTAAAAAAAAAAGCTAAATAAATTCTGGTATTAATGATTATTAAATTGATCTAGCTCTTCTGTGTTGTCGGTTTGGAGAAGAGGAGACGTGCTCATTGTTGTTTTTTTCTGGTACTACAGGAAACAAAAACTTGAAACATCACAACTCATGTACATGTATATGCATACATTTTGTATACTATTAAATATTCAGTCTATATGTATATGGGGTTTTTTTTGTAGGGCAAACATAATTATATTGTTAGAATAGTACAGAAGAATATCTCATATCTCTTGGATCTGAACTGAACTTCTCTCAAAAGTTATGTAAGGACTCACTGCTGGTGGCCATGTTGATGATCAACATGTGAAAGATACGATGTTTTCCACTAGCTGCATAATGAATTGTCGTTGACTTTGTCCACAAAGAAGTCTAACCCTTCCACATGTCTGGTCAGAAGGCAAATGAGTTTTAATACTTCTGTAAGTGAATGAAAGGAGGATATACAGCATAATGCTGGAAGCAAAAGATGTTACCTGGTTTGCAGGAAGTAATTAGATGGGGTTTGATGGGCTTTGTCTTCAGTATGGTTTCCAACAGGAAGAGTCTGAAACATAAACAGTACTGTATACTTTAAAGGAATTGTTTTAGAACAGAGACACTATTTATTGTAGAATTTTGAATTATCTTTCCAGGGT
The DNA here is from genome assembly GCA_013397775.1 of Eulacestoma nigropectus. NCBI lineage: Eukaryota > Metazoa > Chordata > Aves > Passeriformes > Eulacestoma > Eulacestoma nigropectus. The sequence continues at coordinate 567,522 of VZTE01001407.1, read as the reverse complement.
GATTTTGAATAGCTGTAAATTACTGATTTGGGGGGAACCTGAAGTCAAGTTTTGTCAAAAAGTAGTGAACATTGATAGAAATGAATTAGTGACCTGGAAATATGAGGAAGTAAATTTTTGCTATGATTATACCTGATATCAAACTATGGATTTAAACTGGCCAGCTTTTCAATTCAGCTAAGCATTAAGTACAGTCTTAATGGTCTGATTTGCTGGGAAGAGCACTGTTGCAATAATCTGCTTTTTACAGCCCATATCAAATAGCAACTTGCATCAGTTATTACAAAGTTTGTGCTTTGGGAGGTATTTTTGTAGCATCTAGGATTGATGCTCCACATTTGTTGGAATTGGCCGTTCATGATACTGTCTTCAGAAATGAGTTACTGGTTAAATACAGTGATTGTTTTGTGGTTTCTAGCACAGAAATTTTTGAGGAAAAGCTAGTTAAAACCTGGTTTTTTTTCAACTGTATGAAATAAGGAGAAAATGGTGTGCATCTTAATAATTTTATGATTCTTTTTCCTATGTGACATGAATGAGAGGTGAGAACTCTTAATTTTTAACTGAACTGAAATCAGGTTTCTGAACGTGGCCTGCTTGAGAACAGAGGACCATTACTGTAGTTGTCATGTAAAATGAAGTTGGAGTCTGAATCTGCTTTTTAGCTGTCAGCTTTATTAAGGAGCTACTGGTGTGTTGAACTAGGCACACACATTATATAAGTGGTGTATGGTAGTGTCTAGGGGGAATTTTCTCTCTCTTCACTGCTGCTTTATTAGGTCTTGCTCACTCATTCACTGTTGCCCTGTCTCACTCCAGCTTTCTGGCTGCAGCTCACAGCATTGTGGGTCTAATGTGGATTGACGCCTTTGCCAGAGGACTGATTGAAACTTGTGTCTCGTAGTTGCTAATGCTCACTCAACCATTTTATTGAAGATAAAGTAAATAAAATAGATTGCCATATGAGAATTCTCTGAAATCAAATGGAATAATTTGACAGGTTTAAGCCCATGAAAAAGCCAGAGCATTGAAACAGATGGGAATACCTTTTATGCACAATGTACCAGGAAAAGGTGTCTACTGGCTTGATGTTACGCTGTTAATGGCTTTTACCAAAATTGTAATTGTTGAAAACATAATTTCCATTGGTGTTTAAATTGCTACTTCTCTCAAACAGAGGGATTATTTTTAATATAAAAGTAATGGATATGCTGCTTTTATTTTCTTACTGCTTCTGAATCTTTAAGAGATGGGTGATAGATAACCAGTCTCTTAAAATTTAATTTAAAAAAAAAATAGAGTTTAACTAAGGGTGAATTTAGTAGTTGAGAACATAATTCTGTGAAATGCAAAATAGATTGTTACTTATATAGGTTTTTAATAATCACTAAGTGACATAGTTTTGAATACTACAAATAAAGTTGCTAAAAAAAGCCCTGACATTTCTAAAAGTATAGAGATACAGTAAACAAAAGCAATGAGCTGCTAAAGCTGTTGGGACAAACTGCTCAGAATAATGGTCAATAAGCCCCAAATATTCTTCACAAGATTTTTATTTTATAAAGAATTTCTGTAGATAAGCATTGTAGTATGTCTGTGCTATTTTTAGAAATAAGATAATAAATAATAATATGTGACTGAAGATAGAATAGATAACATATGGCTCTAAATTTTTTATCTGGATAAAAATAAGTATTAGTCTTTTTAGTCACATTAGTGGACTCCTTCTTACTGGTTGGACCACTTCTTCAAGAAAGGAAGACACACCTGTATTTGAGTTTAGTACAATAAATTATGTCAAACTCAGAGTTAATGAAGGAAATAAATACAAAATAAGTTAAAAATACATCAACGAAGTTGTCAGATGCAGCCTCACTTTGCCACTTGAAAACACAGTCACTTAAGTATCCAATACTAATTTTTCTATTTTCTTTATGTTTAAACAAAATCTGCTCTTTTTTGGGGGTGGAGAGGAGAGGTATGTTATGTATCAATTTTATTTTATTTCTTAAAGTTAAGAAATTATTTGTAAAAGATTGTGCTATTTGTACTTTTTGATGGGATGCTAGTGAGATTTCATTAATATTGGGTAAGAAATAAATTATGAATGAGCTACTTAAAAATGACTTGCAGGAGTGAGTTGACAGACTAGGAAAACATAGTAAGGATGGATTCCTGGGTTAAATGTTAGCCAGAGTACGCAGCTAGTTGTGCTGATGTATGCAGTGGCAGGGATTATGTTGGTCAAAATCATATTTTCAATAAGACTGTTAATGAACCTAAGAAACATGAGTGATACTCTTCTTTTTTTCCATCCTGTATGTATTTTTAGGAGCAAAAATTATTGTTATTCTTATAAGGCAGAGCACTGGCACCAGGTCTTTTTCTCTTGTTGCCATGCTGATGACTCTATGTGGCCAAACTCTTAATGCTCTCAATGCATTTCCAGACTTAAAATTTCAACGTTTACCCTATGGTACTCTTTTCTGTTCATTCAGTAGGATAAAAGGGTCATCAAGAGCTTTGTCTTTCTTTGGGATAGAATAGAGGAAAACACAACTCTGCCACAAATCCTTGTTTTAATCCTTTCATTTTCCATATGTGAAATGAAGTTCTTGGAAAGTCTTGTTCGGAGGGAACAGAGAAAATTAATTTAGTTGATTTTAATTGTATACATAGAATTGCTTTGTTTTTTTTTTTT